>JAGMVL010002072.1:0-600000 GCA_019202695.1 Populus x sibirica | reverse complement strand
ATTATATAACAATCCCATAATTCCTACAACATCAAGCCATTTTCTCATCCATGTCCCTCCTCTTCAGCTGAATAACCTTATTTTCTCAGTCAAAATCCACCTGGACTAAGCTGAACATGCATAGCTGGTGAAAAAGAAAAATGAAGCCTGAGATTATGCTACTTGAAACGTGTATATGCCTTTTTTCTTTTCCTACATCTGTTGTTCCCCATGTTGCCTTCCATTACTTATCTGGTCAAGCATTTATCTACTGATAATTTGTTAAGACAGAACAGTCATAATTGTCACTTCCAATCTCAATTATTGTTCCTTGATTGTTTGTATAATTATCATGCAAAGGTCATGTTAAGCTCATTTTATTTTTTAATTTTTTCTATAAATTGGGAAACAGTAGCTCAAAGATGCAACAATTGAAGTGTGCTGTTAGTTGGAGCTAGTCATAATATTCACCATCAATTTATTCATATACAGGATTAATTATGAATTACCAACAAAACCCAAAAATGAAATTTATTCATGTATGGCACCTGCTTGACTTTTCTTGGTCCATGATCACATTACCTAAGCATTCCTTAATGTCAGTCGTAAATTAGCCTCTTTATCACTCTTTTGGTCGATGGCTATTTAACTCTCAACATATCCCATCCCCCAGGGCAAAACCCAAATCTTCTTACCAACCCTAACTGCACCTCTCTCTTTACTAAGTTTTCTCCATGAAATGGACTGACAATCAAGAAGCGTCACACCAACATTCCCCCCTTTAGGAATACACCAGTTGTCTAGCATTTCCTATCAGGGGAAAATTATTGCCACTATCACAACATCCTACTTCCTCACCTCCTCGGATGCCACATACGTATCATCCCACTGGGATTTCCTTCTCAGCTTGTAACACCACGCTCTAATTCTTTTTTACTCTTGGGTATTACTCATATCCAAATTCTAAAGAAATCTAATCTACAAAATGTTATAGAAAACATTCAGTTAACTCTACTTCAAACATTGCCAAACAAACTTAAAACATCACTAGTGATATTCCTACTCAAAGGAAAAGAGATATCACCACCATTCCGATACCTAATCATACCAAGTACCCTTTTAAAAAAAATCTAGATCATTTTGGCACAATCAATAGCTTCTGAAAATCCAAGACAGTTGCAAGAAATATAACATGGACCAGGAAGCCCGTGGACATGATTTGATTAGCATGACAGTGGCTGCTAAAGTGCACATCAAAACACGTTACATGGTCAGAAAGCACTTCCAAAGACCTAAAGATGATTCCTAAGTCTTCAAGATTTATCTACTTCAAGAGAAAAAGCAAGCCACAGGACATGCGCCTGTGATTCTACAATTGCGATCAATCTATACATCATAGATGATAAAAAGAAGCAAGATGATGAAATAGTTATTGTTTAAACATAAACAGGAAACAAAGACGAAAAGGAATGGCGTGCCCTTAAAACATGTTAATTACAAAGCAGATACATTTTACAGCAACACTTTATAAATCAGACTAACATAATGGTTTCTTGAAAAAGTTTTAGCCTTTTCATTTAAAAGAGGCAGATCACAACCCATTAGATAACATAAAAAGCAAAGTTAGTCACGTACCACCGATACAGTGAATGCGGTGCACAGTTTTTCCTCGTTCTCCTTATGAGTTACCATTAAAGGAAGTTCCAATCTTTCTAAATCTTCTGATTTCATGCTCACACACACTATACCAGTTCCATGTTTGACAATGAATGCCATAGCTTCTGGTGTTGCCTTTGATGCTGCCATTATAAGGTCTCCCTCATTTTCTCTGTCCTCATCATCTACAACAATTACCATCTGCAAAGACCATCACACATTAGCAACATAAAATCCTTCCAAGTAATAATGTAAGACCTAAGCATACTTAATACACCCAAAAATTTAAATATCAAAGAAGAGGACGAACCTTTCCTTGATGAATATCCTCAATGGCCTCTGGGATTGAGGCACATCCTTCCGTGGGACGATCAAGGTCATATTCATCATTATCAGCGAAGAAACCACCAGTGGAAGGAGTTATTTCCGCTGATAATGTTCCAAAACCTATAGCATCAGGTTGTAACTCAACCCCAGGTGATTGGTTCACAAACTTATCCTGTCCCGAAACTATATTATCATTGGGATAAGATAGCACATCACCCTCTCCAGTTATGGAAGAGGCTCCAGCTCTAGCTCTACCATCACGTTTGAAACTAAAGCACAGTTTTTTATCAAGATCACCAGAGCCCAGATAAGTAAGGTGTCCTCTTCTCACGAATGGACACACACAATGTAGACCAGTGTAGTGGCCTCTAGTGTCCAAAGAGAAACAAAGCAGGTGATTTAGTCAAACAAGTATGATGATTGACACAAAAAAAAACTCCACAAATCACCCAAAAATGCAAAATTTTCACAACTAGCATTGAAATCTTCAATTTTACCAGTTACATGTACAGATTGTTCAAATTCCTAGCACAGTGACATGAATTTCTCACCTTTAAAAATCCTAACATAACATGAACATTACCATAAGAGAGATTGGTCACTCACTGTAAACGGTAGGAGGCCAAGAAGGAACAGTAGAGATTGACGGAAGCCATCTTCCAAGCTTGTTTCTTTTTACACACAGAGACACAAAAAGGTAGCAAACCCCCTAAAATGCAAGTCCTTTAAAACATCAAAAACACATAGAGATGGAAAAAAAATAGAGGAACCCAAGTAGTAATTTATTGCAAATAATCAAACTTATTAGCTTTTTAACTCCTCGTCGTCGTCATCACCGACCCCAAGCATAAATGTGAGACCACAAAAAAGAGAAGATGACAAGTCGTTTCAGTTTTGTGTGATTTAACTAGTCTGCAAAGGGATGATTGAATTTGATACGGTAACAATTCATTTTTAAAATATTTTTTATTTAAAAATATATTAAAATAATATTTTTTTATTTTTAAAAAATTAATTTTAATATAATATTTTTAAAAAATATATAAAAAATTAATTTTAAATAAAAAATTTGAAGTTTACTGAATCATTTTAAACTTCGTTAGAGTTTATATATTTAGGGTATGTTTATATATGTGTTTTTTTAAATTTTGATTTTTTTAAAATAATTTTTTTTATAATTTTAAATAATTTTGATATGTTGATATTAAATATAATTGTTTTCTAAATATATTTTTAATACGGTAGTGTTTGAGTCTTGTTTATTTTTTTATTTAAAAAAAATTAAAATTTTTTTTAGTTTTATTGTTTTAAAATTAATTTTTAAGATGTTTTTAGAATATTTTAATATATTAATATTAAAATAAAATTTTAAAAATAAAAAAATATTTTAAAAAACAATAATTTTCACTAAACGAGCTCTCTGGATAGGCACTTCACTTTTTTTTTTATTATTATTAAAAAGACAAGTCGGTTCCGTGGCCGAACTGGACTTACAGGCTACAATTCATTTGAAGTGTTGGGGAAGGCGCACAAACTCTCTGTGCTCCGACTTCCTTCGCTCCATTAATAAACTTTGTTCTCTTGTTTTTTTGGCGTTGAATTTGCTGCTGTAAATTGGTTAAGAAAGGCCAACATTTAAGACCCATTTTGGTAAGTTTGTTCATTTCTTAGACTTTTGAGGTTTCGTTTGAGTTCATGTCTCCATCATATATGTACTGGCTGGAAATTGAGGGTTTTCTCCTCTTACTTTACATGCGAGAAATGAACATAAAGGGTTTGATTTGATGTACGTAGGATGTTTGAGGTTTATGGTAAATGGGTTTGTCTTTGAAGTTAGTTCGGTAGATACCAAGTTTCATTTATTGGAGAGTTGATTACGGGCTAAGATTTATGAAATTGATTTGGTAAATATTGGTTTGAGGAAAGTGGTAACTGATAGGGTTCTGATAAATTTTGAGTTCAAAGGGATTATATATATATATATATATATATATATATATATATATGTATGTATGTATTGATCTTAAGGTTCGATTGATATGAGATTGCTAAGTTTCGTCAAGGAAAGAGTAAGATGGAAAAAAAGAGATTGTTTTGGCTGTAGCACACTGCAACACCCGATGTTGCTGGTGAGAATTGAGAACGATGGACAAAGGTCACTTTGGTCCCTTATGTTTTATATATTACAATCTGATCCCTTGAGTTTGAAAGATAGAGTTTAGCACCCGGGGATAAAAATCTGTTTTCATTTAGTTCCTGATAGTTATATCAGATATACAGATTAGTCTTTAATGGTTAATGAAAAAAAGATGCAGGTGATGGATGTTGTGAAATTAAGACTGAAATTAGATTTGTTAATATTTTGTGGCCTTGGTTTTTACATAGTTTAGGCACTTTGAAGGTTTGATCTGGATGTGCTTTGGACTTGCGATCTTTGTTTTTTGAATCCAGATTTGACAGCTTAGCAATTTTATGAGTTTAGTGTCTAATTCAAAATGTGCCTGTAGGAATTATTATTTATAAAATATTAGAGCTTGCAGTGTTTTTTCGTTATAAAAGTACATGCCTACACAAAATACATTTTTGCATGCATGTGATTTTGATTGTGTTAAAAGGTATTTATACAAGCAAAATTTGTATTTAAAGTGTCATACGGTAGTGAAGTCTATTTGTTAGTCTGATTGGTTTAAAGCTTAGGTCTCTGTAGAAGCAACTTTAAGTCTACTAGATATTTCCTTTTCCAATCTAAGGACTTGCTGGTATGTACCTTACAAATTTGTCCTTTTTGCTGATTTGCTCAAGTAATATAGCTGTGAGTGGAATATGAAGTATTGATAAGATCCTCCAACACAGTGCACAGAGATGTAAGCGTAACACTCAAACAAACAATCCACATATGTCAATCAACTCGCAACACCATTACCGATTCACTAATTCACTAATTTGCATCCCAATCAACAATCCACATATTTTATTTAATTCTAAGAGCTCACATTTTTGCAAAGTAAAATCAATCACATAGTATTTTCGATTTAATCTAAATACTCACTGAAGAAGTTTCACATTGAACTCATGCCTGATTTAATGTTTGTTAATTGCTTTCTATTTTTGTACTGCTAAACTGATTAAATAAAATTTACAGTGGAAATGAAGTTTTTAGATTGGTACGTGAAAATATCAGCTGCTGGTGCTTTAATTGGAGCTTCTATGGAGTTGTTCATGATCAAGACTGGCTTCTGTGTGTGAACTATCCTTTTATTCCTTTAATTTTTAGTTTATTTTACCCCTTTTGTTCTTTTACACTACATTTTTATTTGTTCTAGTTTTTTCAACTTGACTTTCTTAATTTTGAACTGTAATGTTAAATAGTACTGGCTTGTAGTTTCTGCTCATATATGGTCTATTCTGTTTTAGCTATTACTGTTAGAAGACGAGTTTGCTTTTTTGGTCATTTGAGTTTGTAGAATTAAATAAAATGTACAATTTGATTGATTTTTGTTGGCATAAATGTGAGCTTTCTGAATAAAATAAAATAAAATGTGTTTTATGTAATGAATTTCTCTCTCTGTGAAATTAGTTGAGAATGAGATGTCTAACTACCATCACCAAGTCTGTTGCTTGCGAATCAGTGGATTATTGAGGGCACATTGCATATTGTTTGACCAATGTGGATTGTATCCTTGAGAGATTCAATTGGATTGTTTTTCACTGTCTTAGATCATCATTAGAATTTAGAGATGTGCACAGTACGGGATACATTGTATTTATTCCAATGGGGAGGTCACAAATACTAGTACTGTCTTAGTGCACTCCGATCGGTTGCTGAAAAAAAGAAGAATGCGAGATGAAATTTTGAATGTTATACTTCCCATTGCTTCAGTTTACTTAAACACCTTTAACAATATCTCAATGATTTTTCGAAGTAAAAAAAAATCAAATAAGTAACTGGTCTTCTAGGTAGAAATGTTTTAAATTTGATGAATATAAATTCTCCAGTTGCGGAATGCTTTGCCTTTTCAAACATTCAAGTGTGTTTTTGTTATTGAAGTTTCACTTGACTTTATGCCTTTGTTCAGTGACTTAGTTTTGCACTCGCACACACACAGGAACACTTGCATGTATATATGTACCCTATGAAAGAGCACATGGGTGTGGGACTCCTACTTGACAAGGCCTTGTACATCACTCTGACAGTGACTGTAAATGTATCCTTTTGTTTAATGCCAAAACAATGCTCAGAAGTGGTGTTAAAAGAATGCTGATTTTGAGAGAGAGAGAGAGAGAGAGAGAGAGAGGTGAACTTTGTTGCCTTTTGACTCTTGGAAGACAGCGCTCCATCAAATGGTCTGAAGTCTTAAAGTTCCTGAGATCTTGGAAAATTGACATTGAATTGAATTAAGTTTAATGGGATATTGTGAACATATAGAAATCGAGTTCCAATTAACATGCCACTGTACAATGGCAGCAGTGTTATTTTGAGGTTGAAGTTTCCAAGTTTTATCCATTTTTATAGCGAAGGGCATATGGTTATTTTAAAGATGGTGATCTGATTGATTCATACATTTTGATGAAGACTCTAGTCAATTTGAATAATAATTGCAGCTCTATTTAACTGTTCTTGTGCCATTACCATCTCCACCTCTCAATTTTGTTGGGTGTCATATAAGTGGATTGCTCTGCTTTACTATGCCAAGAGCATCCACCACATTCTATCAAGTGATTCCTTAGTGTATTCTTTTGCAGATGATAAGGTTACTGTTCTAGAGTCAGAGAAGCGGGCTTGGGAAAGCTCCCCTGAAGCTCAGGCAATCAGAGAAGCTCTAAACCCTTGGAGAAACCATGACACAGAACAAAGAAAAAATACCTAATCTTCATGATCCAGTCTTGGAGGTTCTTCTTGTCCAAGGCTTGTTTTCTTGAAGATTCATCTTGGAGCCTTATGTTTGCCATTTAAAACAGTGCAATTTCTAAGTGAAGCTGAGAACATCTAGAACGTAGAAAGGTCCAGGTTTAAACAACAGTTTTAGAACTAATTTGGCTGCTAGATTTTCGTCTTCTTATGTTGGCCAGATTTGTTTATTTGTTGGCCAATTCATGTCTGTCCATGGCCCTCAAAACATAATTGGCAATCTTGAGATTTCCTTGGTATTTTTTCTTAAGTCACAACATCAAAACTGGTTATAGGAGAAAAACGTTCTGCAAGTTCACGGTCCTTATTTAATTCTATCATATTATTTGCTCTTACTAATTGGAAAACTCGGGATCCCAGAAGTTGCATTGATGAGTTGGAAGGTTGCTGATTTTACAAGAGTTGTATGTATCTAACTTAAGTTTTCCCTGAAAATTATATGATCTCTTAAGAAACCTTAGAGGCATAATAGAATTGTTTCGAAAACCTTACATAAGAACGCGTGAGGACATGATATTGCAAGTGTGTTTCAACTTTCATCTTACTCTATGTTGGGTGCAAGGCCAATGAGTGTCTTCTACCTCAACTAGTATTCAGAATGAGGGATGCCCTCAGAATCTGGGGCACTCTCTTGGCTGTATACTTGATGATTTGTGTGTTCAAATTTGGGCACCTGATAAACGACCATTTGCAAGATCATACCAAGAACTCTAGAAAGGAGAAAAAACATGGGTGCATGCATTGCTTATGTCATTGATAATAAAGTATCCTTCTATGTCAGCTGCCGGCTGTAAGAAAGTGTTATAAACTGGGTTTAGCTGGCCTGCGTGCTCGTCTGCAAGGTGTTAAGCACCCTTCACCATATCATTATCATCTGACATCTGGTGTTGTTGGTTTTATCGTTGTAGAATTCTGAAGGAATGTGAAAAGAATCCCTGGTTTCTTGATCTTTGTAGTCTGTGGAACATATTTGAAGTTCAGTTCGACTTTGAAAAGTCAATATTATGCAACTTCCATTTTTTTTAAAAAAAATATGTATATTCTAATTTAGAAATTAATAAAATAAGTTATGAAAAATAGTGTTCAAGTTTCTTAAAGCTTTTTTGTTAGTGTTTTCAAATTCATTATTGGCAACACCAGAAAAGGTAGTGATTGGTTGACAACGTGCTGTCAATGAACCATGATTGACAACATCTCTAGCATCAATTTCTCCCTCTTTTAAACATCTGTAAGGATGAATGAATCGGTCTTTATAAAGAATGAAGCTGTAAATATCCCAAAATAAGCTATCCTATAAATATTTTAGGATAAGCTATACTGACCAAAAATAAGTTGAATTTGTTATAAATATCATTTAAGCTCCCAAAAATACAACACACCACAGCAAGAAGCAGAAGGATTTGGCTTGGATAGGAATCACACTGATGATCTACAAACGGCAGAAGAAGCACCCATATTTGATTCACATTTTACAAAAGAAGATGAAGATCCATGAATCCTGTCTATTGAATCTGGATTTCTTTTCATTTTTCCATTTCTTAAAACTAAATAATTAAGCTTCGAAAAGGCATTCTCCTTAAATCCATCTGTGGGTTGCTTGAATCGGTTGCCGATTCAAAACGATATTGAATTTAAATTACAAACCTGTTTTTTTTCTCTTTATCTATTCCATGTTCACAAGTTATTTTGCACTATTTTTAATGGGTTTTGTATCAAAGGCTCTCATCTTTATTTGGAGGGAAATTAAACGGATAAGTTGTGGGATGCTATAGGGGCGAAAACGATCCATTTTCTGCAGATGAGAACCCGCTAGAGGTTGAAGATGGCAAAGATTCAGCCTCTATTTATTTATTTTATTGATTTTGGAGGAAAACCAAAGTAGTTTTCAACCTAAATTGTCTGATAATTCAAATATGAATGTTTCTTGTTCGAGTCCTTGTTGAAAACCTACAAAATTCTCTCATAACCAAATTTGCAAATCAGAAGAATTCCCCTTTCTTTTTTTATTAAGAATTCCCAGTTTTAAACCTAAAGGCAGCTTCCACTAATCACCACCCAAAAAGACTATCAGTAAAACTAGCATGCGTAAAGCTTAGATGTTAACGTTGATTTTAAACTATCGGGTTAAATAACAAAAGAGAAAGAGTTTAAATTCGAAAGTTGATTGAAGAGTAGAAACGGGATTTCTACTGGGTCTCATCCATGGATAGGATTGCAGACTTTAAATTTGATGGCTAGGAACACAGCATGCGTAAAGCTTAGATGTTAATGTTTAATGCAAGAGAAGTGTTGTCAACTCTATTCATTGACAATGTTGGCACCCAATATTTTCCTTATCATAAAAAGGAAAATGGTCAAAATTAATTTTACTTGCCTTGAAAAGTGAAACCAGACAATATTCTTGACGCCCTTTTACTCTGTAGCTAAAGTTCGCCCTGGTGTGCCTTCTAGCTTTGAATTAGAAATGTATCAGCCACCACAGACAAGCTCAGAAAGACACAGAGGAGAAAACTGTAAAACCCTATGATTATCAAGCTCATCAAGCATTTGCCTTGTATTTAAACCACATTGATCACTCTTTATCCTTTCACCTTGTTTTCGTCATTAGTTCTTGCTCGTGTGACAAGTACAGAGTTTTTCCTACACGGCATCATTAGACCTGTTATTGACTCCATTTTCAGCTTCTTCCTAATCATGAGCAACAGTGGCCCTTTTGGCTGGAGAAGAAAGAGGCCGTGCGTCATCACTCAACATTTCTTTACTGGCTCGTGAAAAAGTGAAGGACAGAAGCTGGAGTCCCTCATCAAGATTGTGTCCTTGCCTAATGTTTTAGAATTATAGTGCTTAACTGCTTGTTACTATGTTCTTTCCTTAATGACCTATATATAGTCATACAATTTATTATGTATTATATTGGAAGATCATCCATCTAAAGTGAAATTTGTGAAATGAAGCACTAATAATTCTATCATCTCAGTCTAATGACATTCTAATACGTTGCACGGTGCCATTAAAAAAAGCTAATCCTTTTCCGGTCACCAAAATTCTTGCTGCAACTCTGCAAATGATGATGATGATGATGATGATGATGATTCTTTTTTCTCTTCCCCCCTTTTTTTTTTTGATAAACCAACAGTGCTATCTACTTTTTTTAATGTCAAGTGGAGCGGTTTCCTGTCTATTGCAACCAGCTCATAAGCCAAGCTCGAGATTTCTCAAACCAAACTTTTTCAGGGATTTGACACTATCATATGCTAAAAGGACATGGAAAACAAAGTCTTAAGCAAGATTCTACTTTCCGTTGCTTTACAAATTAACCTTTAGGCAGCACTTGGAAAAATGGAAAAGAAAGCTAGAGAGAGAGAGAGAGAGAGAAAGTTGCCTACCATTAAGGGGTCTACACTCTAATAAGCCCACTCACGAAACCAAACTCTTTTCCCTGTTTGATTACTTTTAAATTTGTTTTCTTCTGTCTTTTTTTTCTTTGTTTTGAACCCATGCTAGATTCTGTGTACACTTGTTGTTGTTCATGGGTCCTAGGAGCTACTCCATGTCAAAAAGACCTCTCTCTTTCCTCCTCCTTAAAGTAAAGGAATTGTTGTGTGGAAAACAAAAATTTCAAGCCCTTTTTACGCCACTTTTAAAACATCTTATTCAGACTTTGTTTTCCATCCCTCGTTGATCAGGAAAATTGCAATCCCCACATCATTTTTCTTCAGGCCATGTGATCGCCTGCTAATTTTATCAATCAATCTGATAAAAGAGAAGAAAAAGGAAAGGTCTGGTCCATAAGGTCTTTGCTTTGCCATTTAGTTAAAGGCATATTTAAAGTTCTTATTGCAGGGTTTTTTTAAAAAAAAACAAAAAGAAAAAGAAAGCTTTTCACTATTGAGGTTTTCCTGCAGCTTTTCGGAGAAATCTGAAGACACCGTAAATCCGGCTGCGAGTGTACTCGTCCCCTTGGATTTATGGCACCTTCATTATCGATTAATTAGCTAAATGTAGTTAAAATCTATATTTATTTACCGTATGTTTAGAATTATAATAGAAGTTGTTTATTAAAATATTTTTTACTTGAAAATATATCAGAATAATATTTATATTTTATTTTTAATATCAACATGTCAAAACAATACAAAAATAATTTAAAACCAGAAAAAACTTCAAAAAAATTTGAAAAGCACAGTCATTCCCTTCTAAGTTTTGTTTTAGTCAATTATGCCTATATTGAACAAATTGAGTTCAGATTAGTCCAAGTAATGGTTTGTGGGAAATTATAAGAGAAATTGATTTCAAATCTTAATGCACAGAATTGACGGGGACTAATAACAAATTAACAACCATTATCAATTAGCCTTGATTTGACACAAAATAAAAAAAGAGACACGGAGTTTAATTTGTAGGCAGTGATCCACATAGATTCTGTTTTCGATTGACGAGATTTTTAAAAATGTTTTTAGTTTAAGAAAATATTAAGTTAATATATTTTTTAATGCTATGCATATCCCTATATTAGTAGCATTCACGGACTCACATTTTCATTGCTTCAAAGATTTGTCGCAACCTAGCTTCTGCTTCTAATCCTGGGATTGATTTCGAGGGGAGGTTTTGACAGAAGTTTTATTATGATTTTTATAAAGATGATTTGCGTAATGAAAGAAAGGGTAGTCGCTGAAGTTGTGGGGTCTGATAATAGCTGGCTGCCTTGTGAAAACGTTGAAATTCATAGCAGGCTAGAAAAGCTCGATCCCCGACATTACTGAAAGGACAAAGCCACAACTTTTGGCCATTTGCCAGAATCGACTGATGGGTGTTTACTAACACATCAGGTGATAAGTGAGTATTATCTACACTAATAATCACCCTTGTTTCTACCCTGTCTCTGAAAAACTTTCTTATGATATATATATAGATCATGATTTCCACACTGAACAGTTCCATTCTTGGAAGTATTGGCCTTAAATTCCTTGTTTTCAAGCACTCAAATTTATGCTGCATGACCATGGCGTTCCGTAGATGTTCTTTTAAAGTATTGAATTGATATGACTTCTGCATTTTTAATATTCGTGTAATGTCAAGATATCTGAAAACATCTTGAAGATTATCAATTTTTTAATAATTGCCTCCATCAGCAATGCTAAATGCTTGAACGATTCGTAAATTAATCAATCGGCTGCGTGACTAAAATGTGCCTGCCAACTCGTGTGGAATTAATTGTCGTGGTGGGCTAGCTAATCAGACAGACGCCCGGTTCATGCAAGGAAAAAAGGTCAAGATTCAGGCAGAAGAAGATTTCAGAATCCATGGTTTCGCTTCATTGGATGCGTTGCAAATTTGCAGCCTTAACTTTTTTTCCACTTAAGTTAGGTCTAGAACTGTATTTGATAGCTGACTAATCACAAGTACACTGAATGATTGATTTGAGTCGCGAGTATTTTGCTAGCTCATCAGAGAAACTAATGATCATGCATAGAACAATCTTTAATATTGCTTCCTTTCAAAGTGTTAATGATGAGCTAAATCCAGAAGCTAAGCTAATGTGCTGATATATTCTCCTATACTCATCATATTAGCCATACAAAAATGATGAGTTGATGAACACCCTTAATTGTTCTCGTGGGACTTTGAACTAAGTCAGCAACACCAATGAATATGTTCACACTCTCTGACCTGAAAAATCAATCCCGTGCCTAATTACAGCTCAACTCTTATCCTCTTCAACTCGGCTTGAGTTCCACAAATTAATGATGATGCAGTTTTTCAGTCAAATTGAAGAGGTAAGTGGATGTAATGGATCATTAGCCAAATTCAAAATGTCGCAAAACTACAATTGAGATCTTCAATCGCTAGAAATTTGATAAATTTAAATAAAAATACCAACAAAAAATTTTCTTTCATAAATTACGGTAAATTTTATCAACAGAATTATTCATTGCTATATCTTTCAGTAAACACTGATGGAAACATTTATCAGTATATACCGAGGGAATTGCAACGGGAAAAAAAAATAAAAAAAAGCTACTAAAGTACAATGACATGTAATTTTTACCAATGGTTTTATCAATGGAATAAATCTGATGGTAAAGTTCTTCCATAAATATACCGACAGAAATAATCCCTTGGTATATACCAATGGAATTACGAACAATATTACAGTGGAATTCAAAAGGGCAAATCATATGGTGATGTGGCATTTTTACCGAGGGAATGATGAATTGAATTGAATGATGTTTTAAGCTTCATCAGACATTCATAAGTCGATGAAGATGATGATACGATAAAATCAACATAGAAGATTGCATTGGAGATGAGAAAAAGTCAATTAACGAAAAAGAAGACAATTCTGATTAATTTGCACAACACGAATTTATAATTCACTTCAATGTAATAACAATGATGTTAATATATTATTGAATGACAATGAAATATTTGTTTTATTATTGTGATGTGAATTGGTGTTATTGTGTTGTGTGTGCATGCAACTGTGAATTTAAGTATTTGCAGGATTGATAGATAGGGAATACAGATACAATCTGACATCAAACACTGTTTTACCCCGATGGAAATACAGATGGACTGTGCCTGTAGGTATATTTTAGAGGTGAAGAGAAATATTCCTCTTCTCCCTAGCACTGTTCATAATGTAAATTACATACGGAAATACCGACAGACTGTGTCCATCGATATATTCCAAAAGAGAAGAAAAATGTTCCCATTCTTACTGACACTGTTCATAGTGTAAATTACAAATGAAAATATCAATGGATTATGTCCGTTGGTATATTCCAGAGGCGAAGGGAATTGTTCCCCTTCTCCCTAACATTGTTCATTTCTCAATGCGGTGATAATTAATGTTTTTTTACTAACGGAATCACTAACAGAATGAGAATTCCAATACATTAACAGTTAATACCTTTTCTAAGTATGATACACGTTCCTCGATGAAATCACCGATGAAATGTGAATTCCAAGGCGTTGGTAATTAATGCTCTTTCTGATTGTTGACTGTTCACTCTTTTACCTACAGAATAAAAAGTAGTCGGTAATTTTTGGAGGGTTTCGTGCGAATTAAACATTTTACTTTGACTTCATGAACGGAATCACCAACTGAAGTTTTAAAGATATTAATATTCAATATTCCATTGGGAATTCTGTCAATAAAACCTAATATAAAAGACTATGAGCACAACAAACAGAGCTTCATCTTCTCCATTCATCTTCTTTCATTCTCTCTCTATTCTTCTTTCTTCTTCCTCAATCTTATTTTTGTTCACGACCCGAGCTAAAATCAAGCATTATCTTCTCTTCTCATCGTATAGTATGTTGTTTTTCTTTATTTTTCTCCTTATTTTTCTATTTTTCAGGTGTTTTAATAATCCCTTTTCATTTATTTTGTTTTTGTTTTTTTTTAATGCTCAGCCGACACTAAGCACTCTATAAAGGTAAGAATTTTTCATTCCTTTTTCTTCTTTGTTTGTGTTTTTTTTTTCATTTTTTTGTTTTTTTTTTGTCATTATTTTTGTTCAATTTTAGTTATTATTGTAATAATTTTGAATAATTTTGTTGAATTTTAGCTTTTTTTTCAATTTTGTTGTTCAATTTCAATAAAATGTGTAAGATTAATTTTAATTATTATTTTGTATTTTTTTGGAAATTTAGGATTAAATATATTACCACTTAGAATGAGAATTCTGTGCAAAATTGAATTATTCTAATTTGTTGGAAGAAATTGAATGAAATTAACTGGTTTGTGGCATATATATCATGTATTTGCAGGTTACAAAATGTTGGGTAGCCTCCCGTATAAGGGAGACGCTGCCTTTTTTTAAAAAAAATAGAACTCGTTTAATTTTTTTTTTGTTAATTTGTAAAGATGTCACAGGGAAAGTCTATTGCACGTCATAATGACATGATCGCTGCTAGTTCTTCTAGAAGCGATGTTGACGACCACAAGTCATTAGGTGTCAACCAAGAACAAGCACATCCATCGACTCACGATGTTGAGTCGTCGAGGGGGGTCCATTCACAGAGGGATCCATTTACCCATAAGTATCAGGCCCAGTGGAAGGATAACCTTTCAATGTAAGAATGATTTTCCTGGTTTCACAGCGACATGTTTAATAATTATTTTAAAAATAATTTTATTTTACGAATGCAATTTTAGGTTTACAAACATTAAGGTTGCAAGAACAATAACATCGGCCTTTAAATCATCGATAGAAATTTCATTATTTCAATGGAGTTAGGTTTTCAGACATCCTGAATGAAAACCGCATATTGATGCATGGTTTTCAAAGTTTAAAGCTGGTAATAACTTAAATATATTTTTTATTATGTTAATTTGGTTAGTTTATTGAAATTACTAAACTTTTCCTTTTATAAATTTTAACTGCGAGGAAAAATTTGAACGGGAGAAAGATGATAATAATATTGTGATGAGGGTTTAAAAGAATCACATTGTAATTAGGTAAGATCAAAATCAAGATAATTTTTTTATTCCATATATCAAAATTTTATTTTTCATTTTCTCAAATAATTTATTGGTAAGTTATAGGTTGCGTGATTTTTCTTATGAGACGCAAAAGAAAGCAAAAAAATATGCGAGAGAAAGCAAGCTTCCAGCCTAGAATGACGTGGTGGTTTGGAAGGATTTCAGATCGCCATATATCTCAGAGGATGCATGGGCGGACTATATTCAGCATGTGAAGTCCAATATGGAGAACCGGCACCAACGTGTTAATATTTTTTGACTACTTCCATTTTTTTATTTGTTAGTTGTTATAAATATATTTAACTAACAACATTTTTATCTTGCAAGCTACAGTTCATGGACGCGAGCCAAGCCTGATAGAACTTTTTAATTAATTTTATATATTTTATTTTTATTTGATTTTAAAAATAATTTTTCCACTTTTGTTTAGTATTTTTTTAAAAAAAAATTATTTATTATTGACGGGGTTACCAATGTAAAACCTCTGTCGGTATTTTTTTTCATGATTTATATGTATGTAAATTCATTAATAATAAAATAAATTTATTATTAATGACCTCACCGACAATATTTGTATCAATGCACTGTTTTAATTGTTGGTAAATAATTACAGATGAACTGTGTGTATAAATCAAATGAAAATTTCTGTCGGTGAAACAGTAAACTGATAGGGAATATCCAAAGCTGACAATTACTCTGATTTGAAGTAATTTAAATTTAGCCACTTTGCATCGATAATGCAACGGTGATGACACGGACAAAGATCTTTGAAAGGCGATGGATGTACATCAAGGAGTTTCTGAGAAACCTGGAAATGATTCAGGAAATTGGGTGCTTGAAGGTCTTCGTTGACAATCATTTCAGCTTTGATTACAGAACACAAAAGGTGGTACGTCCATTGTCACTTGAGAGGCTTTTGCTAGCAAGATTATCAATATTCTGAAGCTATCGTGTTTGTCCGGATTTACGCGTGGAACTCATGCATCTTCACATCATATTTCAAGGACAGAACTTTTTCTAATATTCTCGTAGAGTGTTTGGTGCCGTGTTGGGTGACGTGTTACATGTGTGTTTTTTAAGTATTTTTTTATTTAAAAATATATTAAAATAATTTTTTTATTTTTTTAATATTAATATATCAAAATTGTTGTAATTCATTTTTTTTTACCTTTATTTTTATATATTTTGAAAAATTAAAAAAAATCCAAAATTATATATTTTCAATAGTTATAGTTAATTTTGTTATTTTTTCATTTTGTATTTAATTCTTGCCTGTCAAAAAATCTGAAAATCATAGAAAAAATTCAATAATGAAAAAATACAAAAGAATTATATATTGTTGGGGTTGAAATTATACCAATAAACGAGTATTCCAAGTAAAAAATGAAGTTTGAAAATTTTTTAACCACAGTTAAGGATTCAATTGAAGAAAAAAAACTTAATTTAATCTTAATTTGACTAATATTAGAAGAATGGAAGACATAAGGATGAATTTGAAATATTTGACCAAAATAAGAAATCAATTAAAGACTTATTCAAAGAGGAAAAACAAAATTAAAAGTTAAATTGAATAAAATGACATGATTATAAAAATCAAGAATAAATTTACAACAAAAAAAGGAATAAATCATTCAATTAGGAACACAATCAAAATAAAAAAAAATGTAATTTAAGAATTTTGAAAAACCAAAAACTAAATTGAAATTAAAAAGATCAATTGATTGATTGAATTTAGGGTTTAAGTTGGAAGAAATTTCAAGATTAAATATCTTAATTGAATTAAATTCAAAGATTTAAAAACCAAGGACTGCAATGAAAAGGATTAAATATTAAAGGCACCAGTTGGTTATTTTCATAATTTTATTTTAATCCCATTTCTTTTAGTCCAACCAATTCAGTCCAATTAATCTCAATTAAGTCCAATTGAGTTAAATTAATTCAATCCAACCCATTTATATCATGTTTTTGGTCCAATTTATTCCAATTTAGTCCAGAATCCAAATTAAACCTCAAATCCAAGCAAATTAAACCCAGATTCTAATCTCCCAATTTCAGCTCCTCAATCCCTCAAGTTCAGCCAACATCCTCAATCAAATCTCCAGGAATCAAGTCCCCAAAACCATTCAATACTGCATTAACTCTAGATTTTCTCTCCTTAAAAAAGAATGAACACTGAGGAATTAAAGGGGGATGGACACAGCCTCCACGAAGAACATAGAGCCTCACAAAAAATCCACCATACACAGCCTTTATCTTCCCTCTGATTGTCGGCCAAATCAAGATTTTTCAAACCAAAATGCAAAAACACCATCAACAATCCCTCTCCCTTAATTCATCTCCAGACTGTCTCAACCACAGACCCATCTAACCCATCATAGAAACCCACCACAAACCCGAACCACAACCAGCCCTGGTTCCAAATCAACCACTGCCCGTAACAGCCCCTGACACCAACACAGCCTACCATCACTAAAAAACCGAAGACAGGGCCTCTGATTCTGAAAAAACACAACACTGAGGGGAATTATAATGGAACACCAACCTTTGATTCTAGAGAACTAGACCAAGCATCGATTACCCTATAACCCAATAACCACCCTTTTCCATTAACCCTAGACCAACACCTCCTCTATTGCCATCACCACCTCAAAATCATCCCATAGCCAAGGAACAGAGCCTTCACCATTACAGCCCCTCTCATTGTAATAGCTACCTCAGTCTCCTCCTTCCTCACCAAAAACTTTAAACCCAACAACCATGACCGTCCTGACCCAACCAATCTCCCACCCATAATCAAGCTTCATTACAACCCGAGATCGACCCAGTAACACCCCTCAAGTCACGACCCAGTAACACCCCTCAAGTCACGACCCAGTAACCATCGATCATACCCTTCTCTTCCCTCTGTGCCACTTCACCTCCACACAAACACCACACTGCCCAACCCTTTTTCTCCCCTTTACCTGACCACCACAATATTTTCACCCTCACCAACAATCCAAAACAGCCTTCATCCCCATCTACAGACCCGAACCATTACAACCCATAACAGCCCCTGACACCAACACAGCCTATCATCACTAAAAAACCGAAGACGCCCTCTGATTCTGAAAAAACACAACACTGAGGGGAATGATAATGGAACACCAACCTTTGAGTGACCCAAGCCTTACTCCACAGCCACCAGCCACCGAGAAACAACCCCAAAATCATCACTGAACAACGCCTCCATCTTCCTCTTGAGTGACCCAGCAATACACAACCATCACGAGCTAACATCCGGTGACCAACAGTCTTACTCCACCACGGGTTTCCAGACGTCTTCCCATCGCCGATAGCCTTTCATCCACCACGACGACCAACAGTGACATTACCAACACCCCTCTAAAAAAGAAGAAGAAAAAACCTCAGCCCCTCTCTTGATTCATCAAACCGATTTGTTCTTGTTTTTTGCGTGCAAGTTTTTAATAGGCACGTGACGGACACGCACACTCCAATCCAGAGGGGTCAGCTGGTCAGTGCATGAGTCACACGTGCTCCACATGGTCCAATCATTTTTCTTGCCGCTCTGCAGTGTTTTTCCACCCCAACGTCGATTTCGAACCTTTTATTGACGTGTAAATTTCATGTATATTTTTTATTTTTTTTACCAGCGACATTCTCGTAAAAAAATGAATAAGTGTAAAGAAAAAATAATAATATAAAAAAACAACGGGCCAGAGCTCAAAGAATGCGATGCATATAATGCACTGAATAGCTTCACAAATCTTCATGTCTCACGAGACAGGATTCATTTTATGCGGATGTCGGTCTAGACATGCATCGACTTTCTTTTTTACTTTTGACAAGATGAACTTCGGTAATTGGTTGTGGATTGTAGCTCTTGGCTGGATCCATTCCAGATTGGTGCTCTAGTGCGTACCATGCATATCCAGTGTTCGGAAGCATTCATTGTTAATCATTGGTAGTTAATCAGGCACCTAAGCTTTTCCTTCTTGCTTCATGGGGCTCCTTTGCCTAGGCCTAGCTAGCCAAACGATTTCACTTGAATACATTGGTGATTTGGTACTGCGCCTTCGTCATTTTCTTTAAGAAAAAACCCTGAAAATCTTGCAAGAAAAAGAGAATGTTCTACTGTTATGGGTCATGAAGCGAGCGAAAAGAGAGAGAATGTATACGCAATCATTCACGTTATGTATAGTGTACTCTTACATGTTTGTTATCATCAACTTAGCAAAAAGAGTTGAGACAAAAGTAATTTCACAGGAAAAGAGACGAAACAAAGGCTCTCTCTTAAATTATTGCTCTCGAGCTTCCCATAAGAGCGCGATATGCAAGTAAAACAGAGAGAACTGATGTCGATGAGAGCGTAAGCGAGCCATCAGATTGGTGAGACTCGCTTATAAATCTCAGATCCCGACAACCATCATACTTTTTGATGAACCTGTTCAGAACAGGGTTTTTGGCGTGGCACTGTTTGGAAAAAAAATAATTTGCTAATGCAGCATCACCATGCCACTGCTTTGTTTCGTAAATCGTGGACATTTCCGTTGTCATTTTGCCAAACCTGTACTAACTTGCTAGTTTCTAAAAGGATTTCCATGTTGGTGTTAGCAAAATGGGGGGTGTAGAAGTGTCTCACATGAGCAGAAAGGTGTCATATAGATTTTGAATTTTGAACCTGTACCTACATACACCCCATGTTACGTAATAATACCACTATTTCTCATACTTATGGCTACATACATGTTAATTCCCCAAAACAAATAAATCCTCTAATCCTTAAGGATTGAAAACTTTATGAAATTAACTCATACGGCATGCACCATCAAATATTGTGATTCTGATTTCTATGATTAAAAAACGCTCACTTTTCTGTGGTTATTTCTGGTTTCCTGCTTGTTTTTTGTTCGTTTTTCTGGAAATTGCTCCTTAATTATTTGAAGACAGATTCACATCCTCTCGTTAATCTAGGATATATGATGATCAGGGACTTCCTTCGTCAGGATTGGCTGGTCAATTATTAATGTTGAGGACATGTACAAAATGACCAGCTAGGGATGCGCATACATTTAGCTAGTGAGCAATATTAATTGCAATTACATTGATAACACCAGATAACAGTTAATAAATCATTTTAAATCCAAATGATTAACCTTTTTCTCAATCTTCTATTTTTTTTTTATCAAGTATTATAAATGGATTCTTCTTTTACATGTTAATTTGTATGCATGTTTCATCTTTTTGTAAATTAAAACCAAATCATAAGAGTAAAAAGAAGCTATACATGCAACAAGATGCAGTACAAGCTCTGTTAGCTGGCAACCTAATGGAGAGACATAAAAAAGTGATTGCTAGCAAAGATATGCATTACTCAGCAGCTGCCCACCTTCGGTGCTCGCTCGCTAGCTTCATGATTTGGAAAGGATCACTAGACAAACTTCGGTGTATGGCCATGCATGCAACAAGAGGTAGTACAAGCTGTGTTAGCTAGCAACCTAATCGAGAGACATAAAAAAGTAATATGTCTTTTGATGAAGACGATCGATGGCTCGAATAACAATTTGACAAATTCTGCTTTATCGACGAGCACCAAAAAAATCAGCAGCTGCTTTATTTACACAATTGTGCTGCTTTAATATATACATAATTGATGAAGAAATTAGCAATCTAGAAAATAACAATCAAGTAAGTATAATTTAGCCGTGAGTGTACAAAATCCTAAACTGGTCTGCTAAGAATCTGAGTATATATTTTGTGGTGAACCTAAATTCATTTCCATCAAGAGAGATTTCAGTGTCGTGTGATGGCAGCAAAGATGTCGGTAAAAAGTTGCATTATATTCAAAGGTAAATTAATGGTGTATCAAATTTATAGAGATGAAGAGAAAGTATAGTAACCATCAATAAAAAATTACTCCAGTCATAGAATCTAGCTTTCCTGGATATGTACCGTGACTCTGATATATATATATATATATAGAGAGAGAGAGAGAGAGAGAGAGAGAGAGAGAGAGGCGTGCTATATATATATATATATATATATATATATATATATAGAGAGAGAGAGAGAGAGAGAGAGAGAGAGAGGCGTCCTGTGAGGGGGGGCTGGCCCCCGCAAACAAAATCTTTTTCCTCCATTCTGCTTGAATAATTTTAATTTTAGCTCTGAAACTAATAAATTTTAATTCTTGGCTCATCTAGAAAAACAATTTCTAATTTGACCCCTCAAATAAAATCTCCTACTTCCGCCCCTCTGTGATATATGTCTTGGAAATTTGTAGGATTTGTTTTTTTTGTTCATGGAATTGGATCGTGCTCCTTCACGGTGGGATAAGGATTTTTTTAGCAAAATTAAAAAAAGGGAATAGCAACATATTTTTTTATAGCATCAAAAATATTTTTTATTGCGAGTTAATTTTTTTTTACCGTGAGTAAAATAACCGTTGTTGAGTTAATTAATAATAATAATAATAATAAGTTGACAAATTAAAGATCATTAATTATACAGCTTGAAAATCAAAACTAAAATTTTAGTTCATTCTAATTAGTACGTAGCGATGCAAAACTACTTTCACTTGTTAGGAATAATAAACCAATTAAAGATTATTAGGTATTCTCAGTGCATTGTTTCACCAGTCACATAAATGCAATTATACCTATGCATAATAATAATGATAAATTCCACTTTTATTTGAGTGGAAAAACTATAATTTCCCATGTCCCATATTTGAAGAATATTAATTATGTTCAGATTGAATAAGATAAAAAATAAATATAAAAAATTAATGGAGCTACATGAAACAAGAAATATTCCTTTTGAGTTGCAAGGACAGAAGACTATTGCATTCTAAACAGGCGTCCTCCAAAATTTGATTATTTTTTTCTTTAAATTAATTTTTTAAATATTTTTAAATCGTTGACGTTTGATATCAGAAATAATTTTTAAAAAATTAAAAAAATAACTATTTCAATATATTTTTAAATAAAAAAAATTTTAAAAAACAATTATTACTATACTTTTAAATAATTTGATTAATAATTAATTTAGTGTTTCAAAGGTAATTTGATTGTGAACGAGGGCTATCTCGTGTTACGTATATCAATCAGATCCAACCTTATCCTGGCGTGGAAACTAAGTTCTATTCGGGACAAAGTGCACCTTTCGAGAGGATGTAACACACTTGAGAGGGGAAGAATACGATGTTACATATCCCACGAATAAAAATTAAAAGATACAATAAAAAATTAAAGCAGCAAGTTGATCTTCCTATAAAGAGCAATAAATAGATATCAATAACTATATATATATATATATATATATATATATATATATATATATATATATATATAGAGTTGTGTTATGGGGGTGCTCTTTGAATATTTTTATTTAATTATATGAAAATAAGAATAAGTTTTGTAAGAGAAGTAATGATTTAATTTTTATAGAAAAAAAGAATATAATTTTTTAGTATAAATTCTCCCTTTTTCATTAAAGTATTTTTTACAAAAGATATATGTTTTTAGCCATGTTGTACATGGCATAAAAGCTAAAATAAATTTAAAAAATCTAAAAAATCAACAATTTAAAATATTTATAAAAAAGTATCTCTTTAATCAAAACCCATTTCTCTGATTAATGCATTCCTTTTCTTCTTCTTTTTTTTTCACAAAACATGTCTTTTTGGCAAAGAGTTATTTTTTAAATAAAAACTCATCATAAACTTAAAAGCAAATTTTAATCAAAATAATAATAATAATAAATTTTTAATTTTAGAATGAATGTATTAAAAATATAAAAATATAAATTTTAGAGAAAAATTATATAAAACAATTTACAATAAATAAATAATTAAATACATATTTCATTCCCATCGAATATTCATGAGTAAATATTTTAGAAAATTATGCATATTAAGTTTATATATAATTATTTAGAAAGTAATTGTTAATATTACCTTAAAAATTACTATTATTATTTAAAAATATTGACATAATTAGATATTTATTATAATATAATTTTAATGAGTTTATTTTAAAAATATTATTAAAAAAAAAAAAGGATTAGGCACGCTTGGGATGGAAGAATGTGCCCGCGCGCTTGGGCCATAATTAAAAACCCAGGTGTGCCTTCATTTTTTTTTTCCTTAAAGTAACATGCTCGGATTCCTTTTTAAAAAAAAAATTAATAAATGACAAGTAATTTTATATGAATTTCAAAAACCTCATTTATAATAACAAAACAAATTTTAATTGGTTTAAAAACTTAATATTAAATTAGAAAAATCCTTTTCGAACTTTGATATATTTTTTTATAACATAATTAATTCCATTGAATTCCAAACTGAATCCAAAAACATCAAAATTGAAGTTATTGTCGCTAGAACTCATCCACCCGATAGCTTTTTCTCCTTAAATGTTTTGGTGACCTTCTTTGCCTCTCAATCTCTAGGAACTACAACATAAAAATAAAATTTATGATTAAAATATAAAATTAAAATAATAGGGAGAAAATATAAAACTATTAAAAAATAAAAGACTAAAGTATAGTTCTACACTCATTTTGAACATTAGATATGGGGAAAAGGCTGTTACTTTTTGTCCTTGTTTTTTTAATTTTTTTACCGTAACTAAAAATTATATTTTGTAAAATTGACCTTTTAATTAATGTTGGAACAATCTTCAACAACTCCGACATATCAGTTTTGTTAAAATACTTTTAAAAAATTATATCAGTTTTGTTGTCCATGATATATTAATTTTTTTTTAATAAATATTGCACTATGTTAGTTAATTTAAAATCACTCTTACAAATAGTAAAACGGTAACTAATGAAAGTTTTAATATTATATCAAAAGATAAAAGAGAATTACAGAAATTCCATAAAGCGTCCATTATCAATCTGATGAGACAACTCAAACCCAATCCAATATTTCGTAGTAAGCTCAATTTAGATTCCGGTTACAGCATGCCTTCGAAAATTTTTAATTTTAATTTTATTTTAGTTTTAAATTAATATTTTAGTATTTTAAAATTATTTTAATATATTAATATTAAAAATATATATATTATTTTAATATATTTTTAAATAAAAATAACTTTAAAAAGTTATTTATGCTATACTTCATAATAAACACTCAATAAATAAAGAATGTTTATTTTGTATAAAGTATTTTATGAATAAAAAAATTGCACCTAAAATATTTTGTATGAGAAGATTTATGATATTTAATAAGTAATAATGTGAAAAATACAACTATATTACAATGATATTTATGTGTTATAGTGATAAGGTAATGACAATAATTATTGTTGTAGTAGTTTTAACAGGATGAAATTACAAGTAGAGATGGAGATGGTAGTGGTGATTAAGTAGTGTTTTTGAAAAAAAAAATATTTATTTTTAATTTTTTTTGTATCGTTTTGATGTGCTGATGTTAAAGATAAATTTTAAAAATAAAAAATTATTATTTAAATATATTTTTAAGTAAAAAATATATTAAAAAATAATTAACTTTTAATATAATTTTAAATATTATCTAAATAAAAATGATAAAAATAATAGTAATTGTGATAGTATTGGTAGATGGTGTTGGTCAATGATTGGATGTAGTGGTGACAATTACAATAAAAAATAGTGGTGGGGTTGTGGAATGATTGTGATAAAATGGTGGTGATAATTATTGAAACAATTGAGTAATATTATGAATGGATTATTGTTGGTTTTTATAATATTACAAAAAAACAAGTATAGAATTTTTATTTAAAAAAATTATAAAATATTTTATACAAAACAAGAAAATTGATAAATCTCACATATAAATCTTATATAAACATATGCATAACATGAAATAAAGGGCACTTTTATATATATGGACACCTTTTGTGTTATAAGTTATTTTAATAGAAAGTTTTTATGGTTTTAATTATTTTACATCGATTGACACTTCATTTTCTTCAAGAAAAAATTAATAAATCCTTTAGTTAACTTTCGTGCAAAAGATCCTTTAAGAAACTACAAAAGAAAAAAAGAAAAACTAGCAGAAAAGTTTAACCCATGCGGTCTGCGAAAAGTTGTAATGGAAATTTTTCAGGCGAGTTTCCAATCCCAGAACAATGGTGGCTGCTTCTATTTCGTCTTCCTTAATTTTACTGCTTAGCCCTTAATTTTAGATGTTATTTAAAAATTATAGTTTTTTTAAAATATTTTTTATTTAAAAATATATTAAAATAATATTTTTATTTTTTAAAAATTATTTTTAATATCAACACATCAAAACCATAAAAAAACATAAAAAATTAATTTTATTTCCAAAACAATTTTTACCCAATATCATTTAGAATACAATACTAAACCTTCAACTTATTTTTCTCTAACTTATGTTATCTCTTTCATTGCAAAAATAACTTTGGAATATTTCTTAATCAAATATACTGTAAACTTCAATGTTTTTATTATAATTTTTTTAAAACAACTTAAATTATGAGTGAAAACAAAAGTTATATTTCATAACTCAGAAACACCAAACAAACACTCGTTTATGTTTCACCTAAAGATATATCCCTTTTCTTTGATCCATAGAAACACCTTATGTGAAAATAAAAGTTATATTTGAAAAAAATTTATTTTTTTTGTTTTAAATTAATATTTTTTTGATATTTTTTAAATTATTTTAATGTGTTAATATAAAAAATAATTTAAAAAAATAAAAAATATTATTTTAATATATTTTTAAATAAAAAATATTTTAAAAAATAATTTAACCATACTCCAGCACAAAGTTGAAAGAAAGTTGAAGAAAAAAAAGTGATTTTTTTTTGAAATAGACGATTAATCGCACCGACCACGCCGTAGTATGCGGTTAACACGCTGGCGCAAAACCAGGTATCATCAGCTCAAGCCAAGCCGTACAGCGCTTTCAAACTCCAACGTTAACTCCCTCCCCAAATAAAAAAGATGTAACACTGTTAAAAAGACAAAAACCGGTTGTAGCCGGTAGACCAAGAATTTCATTTAGACTGAATTTGGGTTCATTTCATTTGGCCCAAATTAACTGCAAGGGTACCTAACCCGAGTTGGTTTATTTATAGAGAGAAATTTTGTGAGAGGCCAGCGAGGTTCTGAACTGGTTTTCTCTTCCTTCTCTCTCCTGGTTTCTCTCTCCTGGTTTCTCTCTCTGTCTCTCCCTTTCTTGACGAACAGAGTTAGACTATTGTATAGAGAACTCATTTTTTAGGATTTTGCTTGTTAATTTGGTTGGTTAATGCTGTAATGGAAGAAAGACAAGAGGTTTCTTGATCGATAACTTCACTTGTTTTGGGCTGCTAGTCTAGCTAGCTTTGCTTGTTGGGTTTTCTTTCTTCTTTCTTCTTCTGTTGTTGTTTCTTTGGATGGGTACAGAGGGGGAGGATGGAGTTGTAGTGTTGAAAAGGGAGAAAGATGGGAGAGACAATAGAGGGGTGGAGGGGTACTGTTGTATACAGCTAGACTGTACAAGTTGGTCTAGCTATATACATGAAAGTTCTTACAAGTGAAAAATAAATAAATCTTGTGCTTTTCAAGTGCACCTCACTCACTCACTGATCTCTTGAGTTCTTAAGCAAAAGAGAAAGAAAGATCTTAAAGCTAGAAAGACCTCTAAAAAAAAAACAACAAGAAGAAGAGGACTGACTTCGTTGATCTTAAACAGAGATCTGTGTTTTTTAGGAAAAAAGCTTTTTTCCTTTTTGTTCCACCATATCATCATCATCAGTCATGAAGAGATCACTTGGCAGCTCAGATTCCCTTGGTGCTTTGATGTCCATCTGTCCAACTACAGGTTCTTAAATATAACCCCATCAACTTAATTATCATCTTCCTTCCAAAAATTCAGACATGCCCATGTGTCATGCTTTTTATTAGCTTTCTTTTTCATTCTTTCATGACTATAGCTACTAACCTATCAAATTTTTGCAGTAACGATTGAACCCAAATGAACTAGCTTAGGTTTTTTTTTTTAGGACTTGTCATGCTTAAAACACTCTTTTTTCAACTTTGTTCCCTCAAGTATAAAGTTATTATTCATATCCACCAATTTTATCTTTGTATTCCGTTGATTGTTTTGTAGAAGAACACAGTCCAAGAAACAGCACCCATGTTTATAGCAGGGAATTCCAGTCCATGTTGAATGGCTTAGATGAAGAAGGTTGTGTGGAAGAATCAGGAGGCCATGTCACCGAGAAGAAAAGGCGATTAAGTGGAGATCAAGTCAAGGCCTTGGAGAAAAACTTTGAGGTCGAAAACAAACTTGAACCCGAGAGAAAAGTTAAGTTAGCCCAAGAACTTGGCTTGCAACCAAGACAAGTAGCTGTTTGGTTCCAAAATCGCCGTGCCCGGTGGAAAACCAAGCAATTGGAGAGAGATTATGGCGTTCTTAAAGCCAATTATGATTCTCTTAAGCACGATTTCGATGCCATCCAACAGGACAATGAAGCTCTACTCAAAGAGGTATATATTTTAATTTTCATCGTCTTTATTTGTTTGTTTGAACCTGAGCAACAATGGGCTGAATCTTTTTGTTGTTTTTGTAGTTTAATCTCGAAAGAAATAGTTTATATTTATTAATTCTGAAAACCAAAGGTGCACACAATTTTTTTTAAGAAGCAACAAATTGCAGAATTCTCGGTTAACCCTGGTGATGTTTTGCTCATGTTGCAGATAAGGGAACTGAAAGCAAAGCTGAATGAGGAGAACACAGAGAGCAATGTTTCTGTCAAGGAAGAGATAATTTTGGCTGAATCAGAAGACAAAGTCACTGAAGAAGACACGCCACCACTCCTTGATTCTCTTACTGCATCAGCAGAGGCTAAAGACCTGAATTATGAGAACTTCAACAGCAGCAGCAGTATTAATAATGGACTAGGAGCCTCTCTTTTCCCAGACTTCAAAGATGGGTTATCGGATAGTGACTCGAGTGCAATCTTGAATGAAGACAACAGTCCTAACCCTGCCATTTCTTCATGTGGGATTCTCCAAAGCCAGCTAATGATGTCCCCGCCCCCATCCTCATCTCTCAAATTCAACTGCTCCACCTCATCTTCTTCACCATCAACAATGAATTCCTTTCAGTTCTCCAAGACTTATCAAACTCAGTTTGTGAAGTTGGAAGAGCACAATTTCTTTAGTAGTGAAGAGGCTTGCAATTTCTTCTCAGACGAGCAACCTCCAACTCTTCACTGGTACTGTTCTGATCAATGGAATTAGGAAACAAGCAGGAACAAAAACTGAAAATAAGGAAGCAGTCAAGATAGTGGGTGGTATCTCTAGAGAGAAGAGTGAGTTAAGCTATAAGCTCCAAGGATTTTGTAAAATGGAAGTGGAATATCTATGTAGTTTTAATGCTTATTTGGGTCTCCAATGTGCTAAAGGTGAAAAACTGGACAAGAATCAGTCCATGAAGAATACGAGAGGGAAAAGAAACAGAGATGTGATGGGGACTAGAATGGTAAAAAAAAGGGAACCAAGGAAAGGAAGCAAAAGAAAGAGAGTAGTCTCAGACATGGGCTTATGGGGTGAAAGGTGACGCCTAAATTGTATAATTTGTCGCATAAGCTGTGCGGGAAATGATTAGGTCGTAATTGGAAGTCCATATCTCTACTGTAAGAAGGAAAGGGGAAGGTCTTGGAATCCATGGAGAAACGAGCTCCTCCTGTAATTGAGAGAATAATCATAGCTTCTTGTTTTTTTTTTTTTTTAACTTTTATCTATATGCTCTTTATCTTCTTCTCTAATTGCAAAATCATAATTAGTGAAATGTAAAGCATCTGTTGATTACTAAGTTGGCTGGCTAAATTCAAGCTGTTTGTTTGTCTCACACAAATGGCCAAGATTTGGATTGTTGTATAGCCGCGATTGTCTGGACGGGAGCATGCTCTCACTTTTTCTTCTTTTTTTTTTTTTAGCTTTTCGAATGTTTTTTAAAATTATTAAAAAATACTAAAAAATACACTAATTTTTTTTTAAATAAAAATATTCTTAAAAAAACATCTTAAAATAGAATCACTTTCGAACACCTCTTTACTTTCATCACTGACA
This sequence comes from Populus x sibirica, assembly GCA_019202695.1. Lineage (NCBI taxonomy): Eukaryota > Viridiplantae > Streptophyta > Magnoliopsida > Malpighiales > Salicaceae > Populus > Populus x sibirica. Next base: position 570,565 of record JAGMVL010002072.1, on the reverse strand, counting down.
CTTACGTACCAAGAAAGAAAGTGTGATTTTTACAAAATTAATAACCTCCATTCAAAATTTTGAGCTTTAAATTTTATTGGCTACCGAATTTATTTTTAGATTTTCATCACATTTTATTAACTACAAAATAAATCTAGTCATTAATTTCAACATGAGAATCCACGTTCACTTGCACTTAGAAAAATACTAAGAATTTTTTTTCAATTAATTTGTATGATTAAAATTTACATTTGAACACCAACCTCATTTTGTTTCTCATAAAAAGCTATCACCACAATAGGGACCTCTAAAAATCTATCAGAATTTGATAAATAATAATAATTTTTAAGAAAACTGGGCAACTTTGTTCAGGTCAGCACATGGTTTTTGTAAAAACAAAAAACCAAGAATTAAGATTATTATTTTTTATATCATTGCCCGTTTCGGCTTTATGTTTTGTTTTTAAATCCTGGAAATATAAATATAAAACTTTTTTTATTTTGGACATTTATTTAAAAATAGTAGAACGACCATTAAATAGTAGAAAAGCTAGAATTGTATCAATGGTGTAAACGATGAAAACAACAGTGACCTTTTCTCTTACCAAGTAGAAAAAATAAAAGGAAACAGTAGCCTTGAAAACAGACCACATATGTAGAGGGAAAAAAAGAAAAGTTACGAACACAAATGCTTCTAGTTCTAGGGAAAAGAAAAGCTTTGTTTAGCCGTAATATTCTTCTTCTTTTTTTTCTTTTTATTTTTTTTATTTTTATTTTTTATAACTTAAAGTGTCCGAACCAACTTACACATACAATTATCACCGGAAGCAGAGAAAAGAAACAAATCTCTTCCCCCAATAAGTCTAACCTCAATTGCGTGATATTCTTCTTTTAATTATACGTGTGGAATTTAAATTAGTAATAGTCATGTCCACACTGTCATTTGATTTTGATATACATCAAACTTTACATTACACGAATTTACTACGACAAAATTGATTATTTTGAGATTTTCTTGTCGAGGGTGTATAAATACTACTTGAAATTTTATATATTTTAATTTACATCCTTTGAATATATTTTTTTCCTAGTATTTTAGTAGTTGAACATTATTACACTCTTGGATACGCATCCTCTTGTTGGGTTCCATTAATAAATATGTTAAATATCATGTGAAAATCACTTGAAAATAAACAAAAGTTAAAATAATTGATAAATAAAAAATTAAACAGTAAACAATATTCAAACCAAATGAATGGAGAGAAATACTTGGAATAAAAATTCTAAAGAGGAGTAGTAGATTAGGAGAGAAGAACCAACTCCTTTGAAATTGGATAAGTGATTACATTTTTCTCTATTGATTATATATATTCTTCAAATTCATGATATTAAATAAAAATATTTTATTTTTTTATTTTCTCAACAATAAAAGAAGCAATCAAGACAGATGCAAGATAAAGTTTAGATCTTGTTGTAAAATAGAAAACAGTACTCGCCTAAAAAGCTCAAGATTTATCGATTTTCAAGATGGAATAATTTTTTCTTCTTCTATTACTCTTCTGTAAGATTTTCATTCTAATTATTTTTACCAGTGAAACAAATCCTAAAGAAAGTAGGGTGAAATTACATAATCCAGTTATATATATTGCTCAAAAATATACCTTCTATAACATGAACTATAACCTTACATCTATAGATATATAAAATATTTTCAAAGTACTTATTATATTTTTATTTTATGTATTAATGATTTATAAAGGATATTTATCCTTTATTAATGATGTGTAAAAAATTTTATTTTTCATTAATGCTACCAGAGCAAATAACTCTTCGATCTCTTTACTTCATCAAAACAACAGGAGTTATATTCTTCAAGCATTCATACCTTAACTTGTAGAGCATTTATAATACTCAAAACAAGAATAAATATTATCGCAATTAGAATTTAGAACTCTTTCTTCTATTTATTAAATTTCCCTACTTAAAAGTCATTAATTTAATTTTGCTATTGGAGGGTCTCTAAACCCTACTAAAAGAGACTATTTTGTAAATATCAGAATTTCTATCACTAGTCATATACTTCCTTGGCTATGAAAAAAATATATATTAATATGAACACATGATTAACCACTATTTAAACAATAAATAACCTCATTCCTGAATATATCGGATTTGGGGACATCAACAGAATTAAACCATAAAAAACACAAATAAAATATCCATGAAAACGTATATCTAAGAACTAATTTGTATTCATCTATAAACACACAAAATATTCAGTCTAAAATCAATGTAGGTTGGATATTTATTAAAACAAAGAAATAATATAAAGCACACGAATGTAAAAAAGTCTTAGATCTAAAAAACGAAAAAGGAGAAAAAAGCTAAGAAAAATGGGTGAGAAGAAAAAAGTATGAAAATCCACAGTGGCAGCAGGGAAATGTTTTGGAGACGAGAGTTAAAGTTGAACAGACAGAATACAGCTGAAATGGCCATTTGAGCCTCTTTTTTTTTAAAAAAAAAAAAAACGAAATGTGTATATTATTCACAACAGTTACAATGATACGAAGGAATTAAACTCAAAACTTTAAACATACTGCATTGCATAGAAAATATTATTGAATGTGTTTACGATCTTTCTCTTGTTTTGTAGAATAGTTAAACATTCATAATTAAGTGAATTTTATTTCTAATCAGCCATTGTCAGCATTTGTAATCGTTCTCCAATGCCTAAAAGTATCGACGTACGCTTCTGAAACTCCATAAATTGAAAAAAATAATTATATAAGTCGTGAAGAAGCTTTTTTGTCCATGTGAAGACATTAAATTTGCAGTCCATCATGGGAGGAGGAATTGATTAGATTGATGTTGTTACACTGCCTGCACCGGTAGAGTTATCAAAGAACTCCCTCGCCTGGCACCCATTCAAAGACATGCGGTGATGACAACATCGAAGGGCAGATGTCCGTCCCGGACACGACTTCTTCTAAGGCTCAATCAAGAAATGTGCTCTGGAGTTTGGGTGTTGTTTTTTTTAACATAGTTTAGAAATTCTTTCTGGAAAACTAGCACCGGCTTTAAAAAATTTAAAAAAAATAGCACAGTTTGGTCTTTTTAAAAAGGGAAATGCAGTATTTTAAATAAATGGTTAAAAAAAGGCAGGCATAAATCCCAAAAAGAAGAGAGAAAAGAGGAAAAAGAAAGAAAGAAAATTAAAAAAAATTAGAGGAGTATAAACTACTACTATAAAATAAATAAAAAATAAATAAAAGTAAATTACGAAAGCTCGGAATTCAAAAAAAAAAGAAAAAAGAAGATTTAAGAGAACCTAAAAAGAAGAGTTTACATGATTGGATGCCGAAACATACGTGTCTAACGGGAGCCGCAGCTTTCTGGCGCCCCTTAACATCCTACGCTTTTATCATCCCACTTTTGTGCTAAAGTTCGTGAAAATAGCACTCCCCCTTTTCTGGACCACATGATAATATATATATTTTTTAACAAACTATCACCTTTAAAAAAAAGAAAAATGGAAAAATAACATAGTTAATGGTATTCTTAATAGATTATTCTGTTCTTAACAGTGCAATTTATTGAATAATTTTTTTAATGAATTACGGTGATAAAAACATAATAATTAATATGTTGAAATAACGTTATTTCTATCACTGTTTTAATACAGATTGTATACATTTAGGAAACTTAGCTGTATTTTTAATTTATCAAACAATAATTAAGAATCCCAAACTAGCTAAATTAAGTATTGTAATTGTATATAAACTCTATTAAAAAACCATTTTTATTCTTAAAAATATATATTTTGTTCACCCAATGGGTTTTTAATTAAAAAACAAGAATTTTTTTTTTAATAGACTTTGTATAGAAATGGCAAACTTAATTACGATTTTTTCATTGTAGAGAAGAATAATGAAGAATCCTAGTCTAGTTAAACTATTGCCTATTATTTTTTTAATTTCTAAAAATAAAAATACATTTTTTTAATAAAAAATAAAAAAATAAAAAATAATTTTCTTAAATAGAATTTGTATACAAAGAGTAAAGATAATATATATATATATATATATATATATATATATATTTCTATATATGTTGATTGCAAAAATGTTGTTTCGATATATTACATTGTTATCATGAAATAATAATATATAATTAGTTTTTTGCATTCAAATGATTGCTTTATTAAGAATCACGCAACTTATTAAATTGCATTATTTTCAAAAATACAATCTATTAATTTATATTGTTTTAAATAGTGTAATCTATGGGTTTTATCATTAGAAAAAACGCAACCCATTAACACAGCTAATTTTTAAATTATTTTCTTAATTATGCTAGTTTATATATATAAAAAAAAACAATTGGCACGTGATATATTCAAAATAATTCCACTTTTCACTTTCTCCTCGTAATTAAGAAAAAACATAATTATTACTATTACTTACACCGATGTGACTTTGGAATTGATGACTGATCAGTGATTTGGTTGTTTTTTTTCTTTTTTCTTTTTTCGCGGTCCGATATCCTGGGACTTATGTAGGAAACCTCACGTGGCTTGATTCTCGTTTTGTTTTCCTTTATGTTCTTGGTTTTTTAGTGTTTTGAAAATAATTTTTAAAAATTATTACGCTGAAATTCATTTATGCTCCTGAATTTCATAGAGTTTTATCTTCGTTTGTAGTGTTTATATATATATATATATATATATATATATATATATATATATATATATATCCTAGAATGATAATGTAGGAACAATCTCACTTATGAGGTGACCATATTTTTTAGAATATTAGAATTTTATTAGTTTTAAAATATTTTTTTATATTTTTAAATCATTTTAATATACTAATATTAAAAATAATAACATTTTGATGTATCTCCAAACAAAACACTTTGAAAAATAACATTTATTACATTCTCAAATATACTCTTGACATTAAACTAAGTTTACATATCTAAGTTTATATATATATATATATATATATATATATATATATATATGAGAGAGAGAGAGAGAGAGAGAGAGAGAGAGAGAGAGAGAGAGAGAGAGAGAGAGGAAACTTAATTATGCTATTTATTTTAGAAAAGAATAATTAAGAAATTACTCTAAATTTGAAAAAAAAAAAGCTGAAATTTAAGCTTCTGAATTTCATAGATAGTTTTGTCTTTGCTTGAAGTTTTTTTTAATTTAATCCAAGAATGATAATGTAGGAGCAAACTTACTAAACACTAAACCAAGTTTACTAAACAAGTTTGGAAAATAATATAATATATGTAAACTTCAACTATATATGAATATATATCCATTGATGGAATATGTTTTTCTACTTTTTTATTTATTAAAAAAAGGCATATAGTAATGAACTCTTCTCTAATTTATCTTTAAAACGATTTCCTTTACCAACAAAAATAAAAAAATGGATATGAAAATCGATCTTGATATTAGAACCAATTAACGCCCCATCATTAATTACTGGTGATCATACCAGATGACTAGCTAGGTGTCCCCTAAACTCGACCCAATAGCCCCAGCAAGCAAGTCGACCCGAATATACACACAGGAAATACCCAAGGGGTCGAAGCATCACCAGCAGCGAAGCGAGGATGCGTCGCCTAAGGGCGGAGCAGCCACTGAGAAACAGAAAACGATTTAATCGACCGCCTGTTACTCTTTCAGGCGCCTCCCGATGAGAGAACCGATCGATCTATGGAAACCATGATAGATATCCCACTATACTCTATATACCACCACAGACCACAGAAGCTGGCATCTGCCACCGTTCAGATTCTACCCATTAATGCCTAGGCATGCTTGTTGGATAGGTGATGTCCGTACGTCACTATCATTCAAGTCGCAAGCCACACCCCTTACTGGAATATTGAAGACAGATCTGTCTCCCATAGTTGCACGTAGGGCTGTTGAGATCACAGACAACCCCTCATTAGGTACTCTTTCTACATGGACTCATTGGTATGAATATTCTCAAAAGCATCCCACGCAACGCCAGAAATTCTACGCTTCATCATACAGCAGGGATCTAAAACAAGCCACATCGATCATTCTCAGTATCCGTTCGTTATGTGTATAATATTTTATAGAAAGAGACACCTGAAAAACTATAAAATACAATAAAAAATATTGTTAAAATAAATTAAAATCATATAGAAACTTGTGAGTTTATTTCGAGAAGAATGTATGGATCAATGTTTTACATGATGATATAGTATAATCATTTATGGAGGGAGTGTCATTAACATTTTAAACTTTTAAATTAAAATAATTCTTTGATTGAGTATTAATCAATTAAAATCTTTTAATCAAGCAGTTAAGCTCAACAATTCTACTATTTTAAATTAAATTAATTTATGTGCTATTTTTTTTAATATCTCAGTAAAAACAAAAGAGAAACAACGAGAAAGAATGCCCCACCATTGTAGTGAATCAAGCTGGTTGCCACGTAAACTCTCCAATCACTTGTCTAAAAAGCAAGTTGTCTTTTACTTTAGTTTGTGATGTAAATATTGTTTTTTAAAATATTTTTGTATTTTTTAAAATTTTTAAAATTTATGTTTAATCAGCTCATTAAAATAATGTATAATTATCAAAAGATAATTTAAAATTATTTTTTTAAAAAAAATTCTTAAAAATACAATTGAAACACATGAACTGAATTTTGCCTTGTTTCTTTCTCTTCTTTTGTGCGTACGGTTTGTTGACAGCAAGCGTAAAACTCGCTCTCTGTTATCAAGCACAGAGGTTGCACATGCACTGCCTCCTCCCCCCTCTTCCACACCCACTACTCAACTTAGCTTTTTGTGATTGTGCGTGTGTACTCTCTGAATCTATTTTTGTACACGTGTACGGTGATGGCCCCCTGAATGGATGTCACATCATGAATTTACTTGCCCAGTTCGAGGCTTCGATGAGGCCATGGCCAGTTACATGCATTCACGGGATATGCTCTGCTCATGCATGCATGGACTTTTTTTTTACCAGGGTGAGATGTAACTATCACAGTAAATTAAAAAAAAAACCCTTCATGGCCTGAAGGCCCTGAACTACTTGGGATTTGGCATAGCACGAAATTTGATAGTTCTGTCCAGAATTTTTCAATTGAAAAAACCTCTATTTAATTATTATTGGATAAGTTGTTGACGCATTATGTTCACTACAAGATTTAACAGTTTTACCGACGGAATTTTTTCGTCGGTGTAAGACACATATTCCATCGGTAATTATATTACCGACGGAATCAAAGACAGAAATGATCCGTCGGTGAATCGTTCGTCGGTAATGTTTTGTCCGTCGGTAAATCCGTTGGTAATAGAATTACCGACGGATTTACTGACGGAAAAGACACGTCGGTAATAATTTTTTTATTACCAACGGAATTACCGACGGATTTACCGACTGAGTTACCGACGGAATTACCGACGGAAAGTCCGTCGGTAATTCCGTCGGTAATTATTGAAAAACATTTAAAAAAAAATTCATTTTATAAAATTATAAAATAATTAAATTAACATAAATTAACACTGTATAATATATACTCAAAATTCTTGGAAAAAAGAATAAGAAAATAAATTCAAACAAATTTGCAACAAATAAATAAATAAAATAAAAAAATTAATTCAACTAAAAAATTAATTCATATGAAAAAAATGAAGTTGCAATTGCTAAAAATTTAAAAATCCTATAAATAAATCTACTAAAAATTGATCTCATATGAAAAAAAAAATCTCACAACAACATTTATACAATTATTAAGAACAAAAACAATTAAAAATAAAATAAAAAACAAATATAGTGAAAAAAATCATGAAAAAGGAAGAAAAAAGAAAAATCTTACCTTAATGTAGTTGCAAGTGAAGCTAAGGAGAGAAAAAAAATTTCATTAAGCATATTAATTAAAAAAAAACTAAGAGGATAAAAGAAGAAAGAAGAAGAAGACATACCCAAGCATGGAGGAAAAGAGAAGGAGATGAGGAGAGAAAAGAAGAGAAAGAAATAGATAAGAAATGATGTTTTTTACATAAAGTGAAGAAGAAGAAGAAGAAGACATACCTTAATGATGTTTTTTACATATAGTGAAGAAGAAGTAGAAGAACAAGAAGAAGTAGAAGAAGAAGAAGAAGAAGAAGAAAAAGAAACGGCTCTGTCTCTTGTGAAATAAGGGCATTCAGGCTTTTATTGGGATGATTTACCGACGGATTTACCGACGGATAATTAAATATTAATATTTTTAATTATTCCGTCGGTAATTCCATCGGTAATATTTAATTTAAATTTTCAATTTCGTAAAATTTTTTCAGAAACCGCCAAAAAATTACCGACGATTTTTCAATCCGTCGGTGATTCCGTCTGTAATATTTAAATGAAAATTTTAAATTAATTGAATTTTTTCAGAAAACCGCCAAATAACACCGATGACTTTTCAATCCGTCGGTGATTTACTCTCTGGAAAATACCGACGGAATTTTCCGTCGGTGATTCCCTTTGTAATTAACATGATGAACAGTGTTCACAATTTACCAACAAATTTACCGACGGAATTACCGACGGAATTTGTTCCGTCGGTAATTCCGTCGGTAAATCCGTTGGTAAAAATGACACGTCATCATTTTTTTTTTGCTTTGTTTTAATTTTTTTTCCCACGGTAATTCCTCGGTATATACCGAGGGAATTTTCCGTCGGTAAAATCCCTCGGAAATTTACCGACGGAAATATTCCCTCGGTATTTCCGTTTGTATTTATCAATTTTCTGGTAGTGGTTCATCTTTGCCAAAATAATTTAGAGCCTTAATATGTATAGTATACTTTTCTATCAAAAGGATAACATATTGATAGGTAGATTAAGTAGCTAAAAACATTAGATGTTAAACTCGATTTGATTTGAAAAGTTAATTAAAATACAGTAATTTAAAACTTTATCCGAATCAGGTATGACATCAAATCAATTTTACAAAATTAAATTTGATTGGCATAGTTAAAACTCAATTAGTTATTTTTTAAAAAATAAATTAATTTGAAACAAAGAAAAAAATAAATTAAAATTTTATTTTTTTCAAAAATGTTTTTGAAACGCAAAAAAAAATAAGCCGATTTTAAAAAATCAAGATGAATTATTACATGAATAGTTATTATCGGAATAATTTTCCAAGGATGTAGAGGTTGTTTTAAAACATATTTAATGAGTAAATAGATTGTAGGGTAAATTGTCGGTGGACACTGAGAGATCAGAGATGGTTAAGATATTAGCAATGTTTGGAGATAAAACGTAAGAAAAGGAATGACAATAGTTTAAAAGAAACAATGAGTTACAATTTAACCCTCTTGAAGGTGAATTTTAACCTTCTTCATAAAATAAGAGGCACCCTTGTTCTTTTTTTTTGATGAGCAAATATTCTTAAATTTCATAAAATACTGTAAATGTTCTGGTCTTCTTGGAGTCTCACATGGAGGTGCTGATTAATTATGCTAGCCAGAGCACTATAAAATATTCGCAAGCGGTGCTAGCTAGTAGCTGGGATCAAATCAATCAACTGTAGGACGGATAAGCTCGAACCATCCGCTACCATTTACGTAAATTGCCTAGAGACCATCGAAGAGAAGCTACACCTCTCCATCACTACGATAGAAACAAAAGGCAGTCAGTGAACTTCAAGGCTAATTCTACGTACTGGGTCTAGTGGGCAGAACCTACACAAGGTGATCCTCAGTAGCTCTGAATTTGGACTTGACTGGTGCACTGAGTTCCACTAGCAGGGACCTTGGATCGACCGCTTACGATAGATGTGTGATGGTTCACTGTGCATCTTGTTGGAAACAGAAGAGAGTCCAATTACTTTTGCTTCCCACGATTCAAGTAACAGGAAAGGTACTAGACTAGCTAGCTTTACTAGCTATCCAAAAAGGGACGGTCCCCTACATTTTATCTCCGGTGGGCCCCCTTTAATATATACTTTTCTTGCGGGGATTGGTGGAGGCATGTGATGCGGGGCCCTTGATTGCATCAAAACAAAGAGTCATTCTCATCATGGGTCACCATCTCTTGGAAATTAATTTGCTGCAAAGCTGGAGCCTTGAGAGAAGAAGAAATGTGCCATGTTCCCACTCCTTGGAGCCCATTGATTAGTGACAGCTCATCTACTGGGACAACATGTACGCCATGTAAACTACAGCTGATCAGAGAAAAATATCGAACCTAACCCCCCAGCTCTGCTTCGAACGCCTCCCACTTCAACCGCACCGCCTGGCTCACGCCAGCCCAGCTCTAAGGCACCGTAGCCAAATCATAAAATCCCTTTCTCTTATTCCTTTAATATGATCTGGTTCTTTTCGAGTGATATGGACACCTGTGATTTTCGATGCATATGCACAGGTGTAATTGCATGACATTAGAGAGACAGTGGACCCAAGTTTTTTAAAACGGGAATCTCTTTGTTGCTTCTCCTTTTCTCCCTCCAGGTGCTTCACGTTAGCTTATTTTAATCCCGCTCTCTATCCCCACTTTCTCTACTTGATTAACGAAATATTTGTTTAATCTTGCTTATTTGTTTATAATCATAACACTTTCCCACCCTTTAATTTTATTTGGAAATCCCAGGCAGCTTGCACAGAGGGTGGTATGCTCCGCTTTGTTCACACAAAGAATACAATGTTCTGGGCTCCATATAACATTCCAAAAGCAACCTCATCAGTGTTTTTTTTTTTTTTTTTTTTTTGCCTTTTCGGTTTGTTCTTTTTGTGATCTCTTTTAACCCCTTGATGGATTTCAAAGTGCATGAACCACTTACGTAGGTTATGAACCCCAATGATGCATGTTCAAGGTGTTGAACACAAGTATATATTTAGCCAATCGATCATTCTCATGAGACTTAGGCAGCCATCAATTGATATCTTTGGATTTCGGCGTTGAAATTTCGCAGGGAGATGCCATGTTTGAGAAGAATGAAGCATCGAACACTTGACAAAAAAAAAAAAAAAACGCAATGACAAATTGATTATATTTATATCTTCACTTCGAAAAGGAACTTCTAGGGGAAGGATTATCTGGCTAAAATATGATGATGGAACATCCAATTTCAAATATCTCACTTTAAATATCATATTATTATAATAACAAATATACGAGACTAAAAATAAGATAACTACCAAATGGACCCCATATTCCACACACATGCCATGGCCTCAGCAACCACAAAGTATCTTTTTCTAAGAAATTATGACAAAAAATATTAAAGAAGAGTCTTTCAATAAAGAAAATGATGATGGTTGTGTGTGTTTGGTGGATTTTTTTTAATAGAAAAAAGTAGAAAACCAAGGATTTTATGTTGTCATTTGGAGGTGTGTTATGAGAATCTTAAGATATGCTCTAGGTAGAAAACTATATATACCTAGGCTGTAACTCCTGGGGTCACCTTTAAGTCCATTAGCTAGCCAGCCACGTACGAACTGTATATATGTTCTAGATGATCAAATTATTGTTTAATTTGCACTCGTCAAGATTCAAATAAAAGAGAACTCCGGTCCATTTTGCAAACTATATTATACTAATTAGTATCCTATTTTTAACTTAAATAATAGATTAGCCTGGAAGATTTAGAATCTTGTTAAAATATTTTGATAAGGAGAGAGAGCATCATATAATTAAGAAGCCTTGCTTGAGACTCTGACTGCGACCCTATACACCGTCTAAACCAATCGCTTACGATGGTTCAAGAACCATTCAAAATACAGTGGTTGAATTTAAAGAAAATAAAATAAATATTCAAATTAAGAGTAGTTGCTTGGGCAGCCTATTTTTAATCGTTGAAATTAAAGAAGTTTTTCAAATAAAATATGCAGCGATGAAACGTTACAGGTGACTGGCAGAGATCTAAGTTCTCTTATCAACCACAGAACCACTCCCTTGGTCGATCGCGCCATGCCATGTTCTTTGGGGGTGGGAAGCTTGCCTTACTCTTAATTAATTTATAGCTTAAAAGACATTAATGTACGTAGGCTTTTTAACATTATTATTCAACGTTTCGTGATTGCTAATTGTTTTACTTACTAACTAAAAATGCGATTCCTTGAAGTATTTGAGATAGGCAATATTAGCCAAAGTTATTTAGGAATATCATCCATAACTCATACAATTTATTAATTATATCAAGTCATGATGAGATTTTGATTCTCATGAATTTCTTAATTAAGTCTAATATAATTGGTACATTTGTTTTTTATTCGGACTAAAAATATTGATTTAATTGATATTATCATATTAAAATTATCAAAAAAACAACTAAAAATAATAATTTAATAATTTTCATACAAAAAATAAATTAAAAAAAATTTAAAAAGCAGAAAAGTTAATTTAAATTCTTGTTGATTTAGTTAAAAGTACAAGCGAATTCACAATTTCTTATGATGGAGGCACGCATCTCAAATAATTTCTTTTAGGATTTAAGTTTAACAAACTTATTAAGTACCTAAAGTTAAGCTTAATCATGAATTCTGAATGATGCTAAAAAAAAAATGGTTAATAGAATAATCACACCATCAAAACAAGGGCAGGGAGCTCGTGTTAATTGAAAAGACAAAAACGGAAGATGGATCGGACGGTCAGTTTTTAGCCTGAGTGGCGTGGAAGACAATAAAGTGTGACGGAGACAGTATCTTGGGGCCTGTTTGATTAGATTTGGAAAGTTCAATAAGACGGCGCCGTTCAGGACACGCCACCGAGAGTGACTGACACCGTGGAATGGTTTTTCTCTTCCAGGGTCAATATCTTTGACCTACTGCAATTCTTTGTGTGGGTCCTACAGGTGATGACTTGGGAGCCATATTCGAACCAATCTTTCTTGGACACATCCCCAAGTGGTTCTGAGTAGCTGTAAGTAATTGTTATGCCAATCACAATCGTCCGACATCATAAATATATACACATTTTGTTAATAAATAAAAAATTAAATAGTTATATAAAATCTGGTCAATGATGTCAATCCCTGGATAAATTAATAACATTATTTTTTTATGAATGAATATCAATTATTTTCCCAAAGAAAAATTAAAGTCAGTGCTTGGAACATCACAATCCAGACCACACCCTCTTCTTCCCTGCAAGAAAGCAAGATGAATGATCAAGTCATTTATGTTTGGCTTCTAATATGATAACTCCTAGAAAATAGAGCGATTTAAAACATGTGAAATATAATGAAGTAGACTAATATATCAAATTTGTTCATGTGAATAATCCTGGCCATGTTTATGATTCATATGTATGTGTGGTGTGTTTGGAAACTATACAACCACACACACACACACACACACACACACACAAATGAAGAGGGAGAAGCAAAACTAGCTGCCAGAAAACAGCCCAAAAGGGTACATGAGGTGAAATTATGAACACAGATGTATGCGGGTTACAAGAGTCTAAAGGATTTGAACATGTAAATAACGATTATATCATGCGAAAAGTCTACTAAACTCATTTATTCAATATGAGTGATCTATTTAAGGAGTTGAGACAAACCGCGTCAAAATTATAATTCAATATGAATTCTATTCAGCTTCAAATCTGTTTTTTGTTTGTATTTTCATCTGCGTCGTACGTCATGTTTTAAAAAAAGAAGAAGCTATATTTACAAAGCTACAGTCACCAATCCATAACAGTATAATATGAACATTGTGAAACTGTCGAAGCTGTCGAGTCTTGAATGAATAGAAGCACTCACGCGGGAAATAAATCCGACGAGAACTGGCCACCGAGAAAACACAAACATCAAGCCTCTACAAGGTGATATGATATATTCAGCTGCACTTAGATGAAAAATATTTCAACAATTATCCAAATTAACATATAAACAACTATGACCTGCATATATGAAAGATGAAGGCTAGATAGCTTTTAACTCCAGAGTAGAGTGATTTATCTGTCAACTTTTTCACAGTTACCCCCCAAAAAAAAAAACTCTGCATTTTGTGAAGTTACCGAGAAAGACAACTCCAGCCGGACTGCTGAGAACTATCAATACATATCTCACGGGTCTTATCACAGGCTTGTATTAATATGATATGGGTTGATAAAGTGTATTTCGCCTGATAGATTGTCCACTAAGTTACTCGTGTAAGGGCCTGGATCATACGTACCATCCTGTTGTCTTCGCAGCTGGGAGATACATGACATATATAGACCAACCAGGGAAGGGTCTGAGCGGGTATTTTCTTAATCATTTTGATTCCATTAATAATGAAGATTCAGAGTGTTACACCTTATTCAATCAAAGAGAGATTGATTTTTATTTTGAACTTTGAATACGAGTTTGAAATTGATGGCGGGCTGTTCATTTTGGAGAAGGGAAAGGAGATGATGATGGGTTTGGATGGATTCTAGTGGTTGGAATCAAGCTTTTTTGTACTCTATTGCTATTATTTTTCTTTATTTCAAGTTCTTCAAGCAAGTCCTTGTTATCCCTGCCAGCAGCCAGTAATTAGCTGATGCTTGTTCTAAAGAAAAGAGTAGATGAATCAAAATCAACGAAGTAAGAGGTTAATTAGGAGTTTGGTTCAGAGGGCCTTGAGGTCAATTAGCCTTAACGCTTCTAGTAGGATGCATGGGTTGTGTGCGTGAGTGGACCATGGCTCCATTCTAGCTCAAGTGTTTATTGCGATCCTTTTTTTTTTTTACTTAATTTATCGTTTGTGGAGCTTAACCAGATAGCTATTGCGGGTGGGGTCACTGGTTTTGTATTATTATTAAACCATCATTGTCCACGTAGTACTTCTGATTAGTACAATTCAACTGTTGCTGATGTTTCATGTACTCCCTCTGTAAAGTTATTAATATTTCTTTACCCGTTTTATATTTACCCAAGTTAGATTATTAATTTGCGCTCAGCCTTGAAAGTAAAGAAATATTTAAATATTTCAGTGAAAAAAAAAAAAACTTAGGGATTGATTTCTTATGACTCGGTTGATTTTATAGTTTTTAAAATAACCGGGATATTTATAAAAACATAGTTTAACTTAGAAAAAATTTCAAGAATATTTTTTTTTTAATATTAAGATAATAACATATTAAAGTAGTTTTATGTGAAATTTGTGATATGGGTTAGGAGACCATGATAACCCTATAGAAAATAAATTATAAAATTTAATTTTTAATCAATTAAATATTGAAGGATAAAATTAAAAATAATAATTAAAAACAAACATAAAAAAGCAAACTGAGCTAGTCTGTCAAACTAGCTACTCAAGTCATAAGACCGAGATAATCACATAAAAAGCAAATAAAAAAAATTAAGAACTTCAATTCCTAATCAACTTAATATATATTAAAGGATGAGATTACAAAAGAACATACAAAATAATATAAATCAATTTATCAAACCCAGGATACAAGTTAAAAGATGAAAATAACGTCTTGAAAAAAAGACCTGATTTATTTTGTAAAATTTGTTTATATCTTATATTTGGACGGGCAAGACATGCATGAAGAGCTTGTAGGATTGGCAAATGTTTTTTTTTAGAGTTAAATAGATTTGGCAAAATAAGTAAAACCTCTCCACCCTAGCAACGCAATATAATTTCTTCGTATTATTCTAGTAGATATTAATTAGATTATTGGATCTTGCTAGCAGTTTGAATTAATTTTTTCAATATAAAAAATATTAAAATTATATGGGAATTGATTCAATATGACTTGGTCACCTTGACAGATCTAAAGATAATCTAAATGACTGATAAAAATATAGTTTGACTCAAAATAAATATTTA
Source organism: Populus x sibirica (assembly GCA_019202695.1). NCBI lineage: Eukaryota > Viridiplantae > Streptophyta > Magnoliopsida > Malpighiales > Salicaceae > Populus > Populus x sibirica. The sequence goes on along the minus strand of JAGMVL010002072.1, from coordinate 554,803 downwards.
AGATGAGATTTTTCAATAAATATCGAGACAACAACATATTAGATCTATTCGAGTTAACTTGTCAATCTGCATACCAAGTCATAAGATCACAACAACTCTATAGAAATCAATTTAAAACAAATTACAAAACTCAGTTTTTAATAAAATCATATTGAATGAGAAAACTGGAAAAAAAAAATCAATTAAAAAAAGACCTAAAAAAATGACTCGGTCAAATTGGATTAATCTGCCAAACCCGCAATCCGGATCATAAGACCTGAATAACCCAATAAAAAAATTAAAACAAATTATGAAACTCAATTCTCATTCAACCCAATGTTGAAAGATGAAATTAAAAAAATAAATTTAAAAAGACATAAAAACAACTTAAGACAACCAGGGTTAACCCACCAAATTCGTGACCCAAATCATGATATGGAGATAACCTCATAGAAAGCAGGCCAAAACAAATCACAGTGCCTAATTCCCAATCAACCCAATGTTGAAGGATGAAATTAAAAAGAAAAAAATTAATTAGAACATGGGGAGAAAAACTCGGGTCAACTGAGTTAACCTGTCAAACTTGTGGTCCGAATCACGAGTCTATGATAACCTCATAAAAAATAAATTAAAAAAAAATTATGAAGCTCAATCTGCTACAGGTCTAATGTTAAATAATAAAATAAAAAAAAATTAGAAAAAAAACCAAAAGAGAGGGAAAAAACCATTATTCCAATTAACAATGTTATGTGATGAGTGATACAATAAAACTCCCTTCTCCTTTAATTTTTTTTGTTAATGTGATGATTTAGATGTTATGTGAGTCATTTCATTAATATATTGATTACAATCAAGTTTCTTCCTATACAAAATTATCATATTTATAAGAATTATAAATCAAGGACTACGGTATTTTTTTTATTTCTTAAAAGAAAATTGGGTTAATCTACAGTTCATTAAGTCAATCCAAATATATTATTTTTATTAAAAATAATATTTTAATTTTTTAAAAATTATTTTATTTTTAATTTCATCACATCAAACTAATTTCATATCAGCCTATAATATTATCTTGATTTTAATCAGGTTAATAGTAAAATCATTTTAAAAATTAAAATTTAACCCAAATTAGCTTTAAATCTCGATTTATCATGTTAATTTGTAACACTGAAATTGATAACTTTATTTTAAAGCTTTTAATTTATTGTAAATATAGTAATTATTTATGCTAAAACATTCTTCACGATAAGATCCTACATAAAATATATCTTATAAAACTGTGACACATTTCATTGGCTGCATTTGTGGTCCAGACACTAATGCAGGCCGGCCTTTCACTTCTTCATTCTAGAATCTTGATATCGTGGTTTTTCTTTTTCTTTTTTCTTTTTTTTTCCTTCTCCTTTAAACAATAGCAAACTTTCGTTCAAATTTGAAATACTGGCCGGAAATATATGCTCTCTCACACACACATAGAGGCTCCAAATTTTAAGGATGTAAGAAATAAATATTTATTGAATTATGAAATCAAGGATATTTGAAATAAAATGCGTGCAAGAAAGTTATTTGCATTTTATAAAATCTAAAGCCAACCAAAAGTTTACTTTGCAAGCAGGTGGAATATGCATTTAACTCTCTCCGAGCTGCTTAAATTTGACCCAAAAAAAAAAAATTGACAATGGAAACAAGCTCCCTGAGAGATGAAGTTTAATTAATTTTCATCGCATAAAAAAATTAGTTTCATTGGCAGAAAAGAACATCTAAATTATCAAGAATATCACTTTGTTTTGGTAGGACATTCAGTTATGATTTCACAACTTAAGCTTTTCTCTTCAATTTATTTTTAATAAATCTAATTTTATTAAAAAATTAAAGTTGTGAGAAAAGCTGAAACAAGCAGTTTTGAGATAATATATACGTCGGTGTTATTAGTAACGCGGCACAAACCGCTTTACATAAGAATTTGAATGTTTTTTATTTAAAATTATTTTTTTATGTTTTTATATTATTTTAATATACTAATATATTAAAAAGTACTCCCAGTAAAAACAAAATCAGCGCGAGGAATAATTAAATACAAGTTGGTTGAAAATGGTGGGAATTGGATTGGAGACAAGAAGAAGAAAACATGAACGGTACTATTTTATCTTTTTGCTTTTATACATTGATGATCGATCTTCCAATAAAAGAACAACACCCCCTTTCCCTTTCTAAGGATCAGCAGGTGATTCAAGTGTTTTTTATATCGATTCTTCTTCTTTTCCATGTCTTTCTCACTACAAATATGTTGTCATGGAGGGAGGTCTCTCCCCCCATCAACCTTTTTAAAAATTTGCAGTTCGGCATCCGTCTTATTTTCATGGTGTCGTGGGGACACGGCATTGAAAAGCTGTATATCCCAAGATTATACTTGTCAAGGCCATCTTTGAAATTCTGGATCTATTTCTTGTAAGGAACACTCATGTCTCTTTCCGTCCTGTCACTGTCATCTTAAGCCAAATTCTTCACAAGCCTCGGCTAAATGGCTATATATTTAAGCTCAGCTGCTGTTGATCCAATCAAAATACCTAACGTTTTACCTGTGGAAAACACGAAATGGGAGAGGATTTCAACAGGAGATTATAAATTAATACGTTGCGATATCATAGTTTAACGCAAGAGATTTCAACAGGACCACATTAGTAGATCAAATCTCAATAAATATCTTGATATTATATATTAATTATACGTTGATTATGAACGTTTTACCTGTGGAAAACATGAAATGGGAGAGGATTACTGCTTGCGATATCATAGTTTTAAAGCAAGAGATGTCAACAGGACCACATTAATAGATCAAATCTCAATAAATATCTTGATATCATATATTAATATGTTGATTATTAACTATCATATATTTATTTATTAATACATGTTAATTATATATCGCCGTTAATCTTTATACATCGTGTGTATATATGGTGTTAGTCGAAGTACGTAATTAGGATTAAATTTGAAAGAGAGAGATCCACACGCAATGAACAGATCCCAGGGAAAAAACTATGGGCATGGAGTAGTTATTTGAGTGAATTATTGATCCCGGGGAAAAAAGATGCGGTCAAAGTGAACGTTTATTTTTCAAATTACACCGACTAATTTGTAGCAAAATCTCAGCTAACTGAAATATGCGATGGTTACTTTAACTAGTTTGCAATGGCCCCAGCAGGAAGAATATCGGTGTGTGTTTTCACATCTTGTGATGTCACTATACCATTTTAAGCAATGGTAGGGTCGATTTATATCACATAAATTGCAAGATTTTCCACGATTAATCATAATTATTATAGAGACCTCAACAGGAGGGAGGTCAATTTATCAATTTAATTCTTACACGAATTTCCACAGGTTAATTATCAATGTAAAGACGCACATCATCTTGGGGCCCAAGTTGGGTATTTTTCTTTTTGAAGGTTCTTCCATTGACAATAATGCCTCGTCTTAATTTATTAATCTCTCTCTCTCTCTCTCTCACTGTCTGTTTTCCAGGTTAACCGGTGGTGTTAATTAATTTAAAGTTTAAACCATTTTGTCACTTCATGTTTGTCTCCAGGGAAGTATTGTAAAAAATAAAATAAAAAAGGAATCCAATTACTTTTATTTTAACCAGAAATCCTTAGTAATTTTTAAAAAAAATCTAGATAAATGGTTAGTTATATAAATACTAAGAATTAAGATAATATTTTGGGACATGAGGCCAGTAAAAAGGATTCATTCTTATTTTTGGAATACTGACGTTAAACTTACATGAATGGTGAAAAAATAATAAACATTAATATATTTAATATTATAATAATTGAAACACATCAAAAGATCACCACTCCCACTCGATAAATGTACATAGAATTACATTGATCCGGTCCATATTTAATATTACGAGGGTAAAATTATGTTCTTACATGGAAGAATCTGATGACGCAATCTGATAGTGAGAACATGTAATATTTAATGATGGGAATAGGGAGAGGGCATAAAATTTAAAAATTCAAATAAATATGCACTGTTTACATTTTGAAAATATGTAATGTTTATTTATTGGTAGGGGGACAATACAGGCCTGGAACTTCGTAGTTTGTCTAAGCTCTCTTTCGAAGAAGAGAAGATCTATTTCCTCTGTAAATATTTTATAGGAATAAAAAAATATATGTTCTCTTGGACAACCATATGAAGAAACCAATTAGTGCATCCTTATCACATAGCTGATATGCTTCGAATTCGATCAACATGCTGGTTGATAAAATCCCTAACAATCTAGCTAGCTAGCTAGGGATCGATAAGCCTCTCTTCTCTTCTAGCTATACAGTTTTTGCTTCGTCATCTCCATGCTTTTCACCCACCAAACTCGGCATGTGCACCATTTCTAACATGTTCACGACATAAAGTTGACATTGGCATTATTTAGCATATGACTTTTTATTTTTATTTTTATTTTTGCAGAAAAATGAATTCAAAAACAAAAAGAATCCTGTTGTGATTTGAAGTGAAACTCTCCATTAAAAGACAAGGAAATACGATTGGTTTGATAACTAAGCGGTCATAAATTTAAATTTTATTATTTTTATTTATATTTGATAAAAATTAAAAACATAAAGCAATATGATTTTGTGCAAGTTTCAAGAAAAAAAAACAATTGTATATTAAAAAAAAACATGTTAGAAAGCATAAGATCTTGTAATTAACTTGTCCTCATCTTGACATGAAATCATTTTGGAATCATTTTATATCTCTTTTTTCTTCATCAAGAGCATATAAAGTTATATTTATTTTATCAATATTCTCAGACAAATACATCTCAGTGTCTCGTAACAGCCGATCCCTAGGATTATTCTCTTTTTTTTTACGCTTAACCTCATGTGAACTCCAAGTTGCCCCGCTAATTAAGATAAATAACATGGGTGCTTTATATAGAATATAAGTATTTTTTTGTCTGGACCTACAAGTTAGGCTTCCCATGCCCATATGCATTATTTTTATAGGCAGAAGAGACAAGGATAGTATAACAAGGCGAGAGTTTCCTTCTTCACCACACTACAGTATAATACATAAATAAAATAATAGATAATTAAAGAATTTAATTTCTCTGAAACATATGAATTCAACAATCGGTTTTAATGGCATACGATACCACTAAATTATCTTTTCCCATGTGGTTGGCTCAGTATAAAATATATAAGACTCATTCGTAGCCGGCCACAGCATATATATTAGTAATTTGAGAATGGTTGAAGACTTCATTTGATAAAAAAAAAAAAACTTTAAGAATAAATAAGGTATATTTATCAACACTTAATAAAAAATTTAAAATACAAAATGAAGATTGCTCAAAACCATATATAAAAAATAAAAAATATATTTCTTAAATATTTTTAAAAATATGTATTATAATTTTGTTCAAAGTTCTTATTCACCTTAAACTGGCTATAAACTCACTTGATACACTTTGAAAATAGTTAAGGAATACAAGAGAGTGAGTTAGGGTAATCATTTTCGGTTCGGTTTGGTCTCGATTTGACTTAGTTTTTTCTGGTTTGGCTCGGTTTTGGTCTCGGTTTGGCACAGTTTGGGTTTAGTTTTTTCGGTTTCAGTCTTATAAACCCAAAACCGAACCGGTTAAATTTTAATCGTTTAATCTGTTTTTTTTCATGGTTTGGTTTTTTAATTTTTTTTTTCAAGTCTTCTTAGTTTAATCGGTTTTTTGATTTTTTTGCTTATTCCTATAGGGTGAGTGCAAGAAAATCTTCAAAAATAGAAAGTTTCTGAAATAAAGAAAACAAAAGTCCCACTTTTTTAAGGAATTATAATTAAAAAACATGTCCTTAAACATAATTTCCTTTTCTATTTTTGGAGAGTATTTTGAAAAAAATTAGAAAATAAAAGCAGTGGTAACTAAACCCGTGTTAATAAGAGTCGCATGGATTATAAAAAAATAATAATGACAATGATTTGATGTGATTTTGTGGTTCATAGTAAAGTTTGGGCTTTTGGCCCTTTGTCATGAAAGTCATATTTATATATAAAAAAAAAAAACTCACAAAATAGATAGAAAAAAAAAAAAAAAGAGGATCCCCGAAAGCAAAGAAAAAAAGAAAAGAAAAGCCGTGCCATCATGACTAAAATTTTTGTATCAACACATTTTACACCCCGCAATGGGAAGTTTCCTTCCTTTCCATTAAACAGATGATTCGCCTGATTTCAATTTTTTTTTTTTTAAAATAGAGTTTCATCTCTAAAAATAAATAACTATATAAATAGTCCATAATTTACAAAAGGGTGTATTTAAGAATTTTAATTACCTCTCCCTGCTTTCTCCGTCCTGAAATTTGCCCCTTGGCGTAGTGAGAGCTACCAGCAACAATATTGGTGGAATATTAGTGGTTCAGACTCTTAGAGTAATTCTTTTGGTTTTTCTCTTTTCATCACATCACCTCCAAGAAATGGACAGTATATCAGCAGAGTGATGGTGCCGGTGATATGTTGGCAGTAGCGGTGGAGAACCGGAAGATCAAAATAGATTTTGTTTTTGAGGTTGTTCTTGCTTTTTTTACTTACTTTTTAAATTATTATTTTTTTGTAAAATAAAGTATTAAATTGATTTTTTTAAATAATTTTAATATGCTAATATTAAAAATTAAAAAAACATTTTCAAACATATTCTCAACTGAATAGTATTTTAAAAGAAATATTAAAGACATCAGAAGTTAGGGTAGTATGCAGAAAGCGTGCTTTTTCAAGGGGTTCACAAAAGTCAGTATCTAAGGTGGGGGCGGAGTGGGCCCTCACTCCCAAAGAGCCCGGACAAAATGGCCCAATGAAAGCTATGGTTGATAGGATTCTCTTTATCCCCGAGAATTGCATTATGTTTTGCATAAAACAAGCGTGAAAAACACCAACAATAGATTTTTTTTTTTAAAAAAAAAATACTTCAACCATGAATAAATTTCTTATTGCGGTCCACACAAAAGGTTAAATGTTAATTTATTTTTCACATTAAAACGTATATCTTACAAATAGAATTCTGGTTGGTTCGGTTGGATTTCCATTCTGAGAGCTGGTTAATTTTTTTTTAAAAAATGGTGATAGAACTCATCCTTAAAATCGTATTTTTCTCCATTTTAAATACTAATATTAATATTACCTTATAAATACTATTAAATGTCATCAGCATTACATCTAAACTATCCATGCTGAGAATGAAGATCTTCGGAAGAATCTAACTTTACATATATAATGGAAGATTTTGAAGGTTATATAAGAGTAGAATATGTTCATCCCTGTCAAGTTTTAAAAAAAACAATGGCAACGTGCAGTCATATCAAGAACTCATGCTGGTTTGAAAAGGGTTGACGTTCACTAGTAAGAAAAGAAAAACTTGTTAATTCAAAAAAAAAGAAAAAAAGAAACCTCCATCGATCTCATGTGGGATTGACGAAGCCTATGGATACTCCAAAATAGAAGGGATAATGGAAAGTCGAAGCCGTTTCTTCATGGAGATTTGCATAAGAACATGGTCGTATCACGAACATCAACTGGATAACCTGGGATAAAAAGATAAGCAATATCACCATCGGAAATAAGAATATGCTCGTATCGTGGAGGAAAAATCACAATAAAAGATGGCGAGAAAAGGAGGAAGAGGGCGCGTGGGAGAGTTAAATCCAGGGAGAGGGGTCACATGGTTGGTGAGAGAGGGAGCCCCCACGAACACATCAATTCAGCTTCTTTTTTCTACCATCAAAAGAAGCCGACGACGTCAGGGTTGGCTTTTGGATCCATCCAATAGCTTTCCCTGTTAACATCCGTCCTCCTCTTCTGGCTTCCACTTCATCCCTGTTCTTGAGCTCTGTTTTTCTGCAATTAGTTTGGGTTATTTGAATTTTTTTCTTAAGATTCTTTTGGATTGTTAATCACAATAAGAAATAAAATATAATTAAATTGGTATCACCTAACACACGTTGAATCGGTTGAGTTTTGAGTTCTTGTAGATAGATTAATCAAAGAATTCGTGGAATCATTGTTTGAGTATTTTATCATGGTATTGCGCAATCATTTTATGGATAATATGATAATTTTCAGATTTTTTTTTATTTTCTACAATAATATATTAAGAATACTAAAACAAACTTATTCATTTTTTTATAACAAAAGTATTTTTAAAATGCAATAATTACAGTTTTTTTTTTTAAAAAAAAAAAACAGACGGCCTTCAAGGAGCGGAGAAGACAAGAAGAAGAGAGATAAATTACCCGGGTGAATCAAGAAAGAGATGGATGGGAAATGGGGCCCAGTGAAGGACTATTTAGTCTTTCTAGCAGTCAGGGAGTGGGACCCAATAGTAGTAGTCTCACGTCACCAATGTTTGACTCCCTTGCCCATGCCCACAGAATATCTCAGATTTTATGCAAAATAAATGAAAAGAAATTGTTTGCTTAGCAGTTTTGTTTTCTTACACGGATCCCTAGAAGCATCATGGCACCCCTAGAATTCTGTGCCCACTGTTATGGGGCTCAAACTACTTGGTGGGTTGCTGTTTTTGGGATTTGAGAAACACTGTTGTTCCAAGTGGCTTTAGCCGATGAGCCAATCTCCTTGTTTTCTGCTCGCCATCTCTCTCTCTCTCTCTCATCAATTTCTTTATTCATACAAATGGTACATCCCCTCGTTTTCCAAAGATTCCACGCTAGGCAATAACCTCACCAATTACATGATAAAAATATGATTTTATTTATCAATATAAATAGTGTTTTAACTAAATCTTTATATAATCATTTTGTTAATGTGTTTTCTTCTCTTGAATTTTATGATTCAGCTATTCAACAGCGATAAGATCTAAGGGGGTGTTTGAGTGAGCGGTGCAATTTTTGTTTTCACAAAATTTTAAGATTATTTGAACTATAATAATGTTAAACAACCTAGGCAATTTATGATGTAGCAGCACTTGCCTTACTTTTATCAAGCAGGCTCATCAACAACGCACAATTCAGCACCCACAATATATATGATCTTCTACCTCCGAGAGTGCACCAGCTGGTTGGCTATCCGATGGAGTAAACCATATCCATGAAAATTTTAGCTTTGCTAGTGAGTGACATCAAATTAAAGCTGATAGAGATACAACAAATCTTCAAACAGAAGAAATTACATGATTAATGACGTGTGTGATTTTCCTATGTCTTGTCAAGAAAACAAAGACGCTTCAATTCAGACAATAGAATGAAGCATTTCAACATATCAAAGTTATCTCTCTCAGGAAAGATTGATATAATGTTCCACCTAGAAATAAAAGAAAGTAGAAAAGGAAATATTTCACTTCTCAGGCCAGTCGTACTAGCTAGTCCCAGCTTCCAGTATTTATGGATTGAACTTCTGGCCAGAAACATGAACCAGGGATGGATTGATTCCAAAATATGTGTGTGTGTTGCGAGTTGCATATTCAAATTTAACTCCATATAGCATGTCCTATTTGAAATGTCACTTCGGCTGGCCTACCTAGCTAAATAAGTACAAGGGTCTGGCTTTTTTTCATGATGTTTTGATCGAAGCTGGATAGACATCTGGACCAAAGATGTCCATTCCTTTGAGGTCATAAAGAGATAGGAACCTCCATGAAAAATATAGATGGCAATATGCCCCTAGAATGCAATGAAAGATGAAAGCTCCCTCACATGCTATCCGTTAGGCAAGGCATTAAACTTGTAGAAAACAGTGACTCGTGGGTTCACCTAGCTAGCACAAATTTCACAGATTTGGTTTGATTGCTTGAGGTGATAGGACACATTAGCTAACTAATTTATGAAAAGATAGAACAACCCAGAACCAGAAGAACCCACATCAAGAGAAAGCTGTGTTCCTGTATAAAATGTGTCATCCACAGTACGTTTCCATGTATTGTGGCCTTATCTTCCATGAAACAAAATGGAATGCGGCAACTTTGAGAGGAATACATCGTGATGGCAATCGATCTGATACAGTTTCTTCCAAGAACGAATTCAGGTTAAACATGATCGAGGAACAGATGGTTATTTGGCTGGGCTTGCAAGAGGCTTCTATAACAGTACATGATTTGGTCATCTGGGGAGAATTATTAGATTGATCGGATCATTCATATGGATCGAATTGTCTTATTAAGTAACTTTATATTTTTATCGAGATGTTAATTGTTTAATCGATAACTTATACATTAATTAATAAGAAAATAATTTTGGGTCATAATTAACATCTTGATTGCCCCACAAAATTTGCAGGCAGCTTCCATCACCAAGTAGAGAGGGTCAATCAATCTCTTATTGAAGAAGAGTCTTTAAGCCCAGTAATAAAAGTATAAGCCCATTAATATGAGCCCAAGTTTCGACCAGTCAGAAATAGCATAACTTCGAAATGGAACCAAGTTTTCAAGCCCGGTAATAAAAGTATAAGCCCATTAACATGAGCCCAAGTTTGGACCCAGTCACAAATAGCATAACTTCGAAATGGAACCACCCACCTCTTGTCCACTTGCTGTAATCCCAAGTAAATTTGATATTTCGATTGATGGAGGATCAGGTGTTCGTCCAACCAGTGTCAAGCTGCTAATTTGCAGTTCATGTGCATCAATGAAGGAAATTTCAGCTGCTATTTTTTGCCCTTTTAATTAAAGGGGATTGGTCTGATTGTTAAGATTTTGTTTAATAATTAAGTTTCACTGTAAGAAATAATTTTTTTATACATTCTTTAATTTTTATATAGATAATCTATCTTTAATGGAATTTGAGAGGTGAATTTATAACGAAAGTTGACCTGTTTATGATACCTTAGCCTTAGAAATTGTTTTTCTAAAAAAAAAAAATTCGCTACTTTTACTCCTTCAATTTGTGTTTTTTTTTTTTTTTTTAATATGAACTGAAGGCTTTGATTGGAACTCAACCCTTGGACACTTTTATTTTAGAAGAAGAAAATTCTGGAAATTTATTTTAATTAAATAGATTATAGCCGAAAGGAAAAATAATTTCAAAGAATTCTTAGTTTTTCTACTCAAATAACCCTTGTTTTTATAGATTTAATTTTTTTTATTATGATAATTAATCAAAGATTGATAATAGTGAGAAATAATTATTATTAATTCTTTAACCTTTTAGCTTTTAAAATTCACTATAGAAAGAGGGTAAAGAAAAAGTTTTTAACTTGGAATTTTTTATATTTTACACCTCTTTCTCATCTTATTTTTATTGTTTTTCCTTTTCTTTTTATGCTTTGGTTTGCCTTCCAAATCGAGAACTTAGGTTTATCTTATTAAGAGATATTTGAGATGTATAATCTTTAGTTCAAAAGTCTTTTTTAGAAGTGCATCTAAACTAAAATAGTGTTGTTAGAATCTTGTTAACTATATTGTGAACATTTTAGTTGCATAAATGAGAAGTAATAAAGTTTTAAGGACAAGGCATTCACAACAATAAGAGATTCATTATTTTAAAGTGTTTTAATAAATACCCTTTTTATTTTAATTTAAACATAGTTAATTTTATTATTAATATACATGCTAGAATTTTTTATTTTATATTAATTGTAACTTTGAATATATATTTAGCATGCATGCTAATATTTTATTATTATTTTTATGTTGAAAGCATGTTTATCATTCATAATACTCTTACATGCTTATAATTTTAAATATATATAAAATTTAGGTTTTGGGTGGATATTTTTTCGTTTATCATGCTTTTATAACATGAACTAAATTATCACTAGTAGAATATATATGTTTATAAACTATGATTTACAGAAGAATATTGAGCTACAGACAAGTTAGTGAGATAAAGTGTATTGGGGTTTTGGTCAAAGTTTTACTTGGGCTTTGGGCCCAGGAATGTGGGTTCTGTTTTCGACGTGAAGGAGTCTTCTGTCACGAATCTAAGGTGAAAGATTTTCGAGCTCCAAGCCACATAAAGTCGATGTTTTGAAAGGTCAGTGCGAAGCAAAACATAGTGGATGGAACATGCACGAAGCCATAAGCCGATTCAGCAGCCATCAATGATGCCGTTCTATACCAGTTGTTTTCTTTCTTTATTATGTTAAAGGAAGATTAAATTTCATTAACCGGCAAACCAAATACAAGGAAATCCAAAGAAAGCAGATTACATACTGACAATACAGGCCAATGGTTGTCCCAATAATTACTTCGATACAAGGTGATCATGGTTTCGGTAATTTTTGTTTTTGTGGTGGCATCGTATTTTTAAAAAACTTAATTTATTTTTATTTTAAATTAATTTTTTTATGATTTTAAATTGTTTTAATATTTTGATGTCAAAAATAAATTTTAAAAAATAAAAATATATATTCTTTGATATATTTCTAAACAAAATAATACTTTAAAAAATAACTCCTATTATTATTTTTCCAGCCAAGCCACCGAATGGGCTGCCCCTTTATCACGTGGTATGAGATTAAAATGTTTTTCATTCATGGAACATAGAGTACTCAATCCGTGTTTGTAATTTCATTGCTTTGGACATGAGATGCGTCAAAGCAGTGGTGTTCTCTATTCTGATGAAATAACTATCGAAGCCACTAAATATTAATTTCTCCAAGTTTTATGCTATGGTTTTTTTGGACAACCTTTATGTACAAGATTAGATTCACTTCTCTAATCCCATTACATAAGAACAACATAGTCATATCAGAACACAGAGCTAAATACTATTAGCCTAATTAAGGCGAATTTTATGGCAAAATTGAATTTAGATCTGTCCTGGTGGTCTGGATATTAATTGTATGCAATTAATCTCGGATGAAATGTTGCTGTCATAGAATCAACAGACATGAATGCTCCTTTTTTGCTTAATGGTTTCTCATCTCAATGTAATTTTCCATCGAACAAGGAACTATGAAACCCATCGAACCAATCCTATGTCGTATCGATATCGCTGATCCTGGTTGCTCGTTTCACCTACATCCTATGTGGCATCAACCCCAATGAATACTGCAAATAGGGATGGTATTTTCTTTTATAATTTATATGCTGTTATTTTTATTATTAATGTTTGTGTAGGAAATATATTTTTCCATGAAATTGATCACCAACTCAATGATAAGGTTTTTTTTAGATTGAAATAGCTGCATAAAAAATATAGTGAAATACAACTCTAAATCTTAAAAATATAACATTAAATGATCAAATTAAAATTAAAAAAAAAATGACCAAGGATAAAAAAAGAAAAAGAAAGAACCCCAAAGCTAACACCATTGTATTTTTAAAAATAAAAGGCCTGATTTTTTTTGTTTTTTAAATTTTAATCCTTTTCATTTTTATTTTCTTAAAATCAATAATAATAATAAAAAAAAAACCGTGAAACCATGCTCTTATTCGATGCCAAGATCCTATTAGCGTAGATATCAAAAACCCTCGTGCGGATGCGACTGACGTTTTGGTACCAAACCACACGTGGCTCTGGAGACCACAGACTTTCCTTTCCACGTGCATTACCGACACGTAAGGAGATTGCTACGTATCGCTCAATCCGCCATGACACTAGCTGTATGGTATCTGTCTTTAATTAATTAAGTGGGCACCCACTTTTCTGGGCTTTATAACCCTGCCGTCCATTTTGTTGTGCTGTTCAACTTCGAATTCTCCAACTGACCGTGCAAGCTATTAATTGAAAAACTAAAACTACGAATTAATTAATTAATTAATGCTACATGGAGAATGGTTTGAACTTTGAAGTCAAATCTAGCCCACCTCTAATATAAATAAATTGTGATAGATACATCAAGTTTCCGGTGAAAAAAGCATGAGATGAAATGAGACAGATCTTAAACCAATTATTTATTTTATGGTTTGGTAGATTGACTGTGAATTCAAAATAAAGTTATATGGGATGAAATGGAGGGCATCTATACATGTTAATTAATTCACCCAGATAAAAAAGAAGAGAGAGATCTCATATAATTGGACCTTAGGCACTCATTAGGATATCTCTTGCTAATTTCACCCTACCTTTCAGTGGATTTGAATGGAAGAATTTAGAATTGAACATCTCAAGTTGTAACCGCTAACTAAAATGTTATTTTATAAAATTTTAAAATTTTTCACCATTTAATTTTTCAGAATCACTAATGGAGTCTACGCTTTCAATATAAATAATATTTTCTTAAAAATATTATATAAAAAGTGTTTGTTTTTGTGGCAGCTGCTGCATTTATAACACAATATAAAATGTTTGGTTAGCATTTAAACCATAATTTTAGAATACGAGATCCATTGAAATTGGCGGTCCAACCACATGTTAACGAGAAGCATTTCACATTTGTTTTTGCTGATTTGCAACCTCATTTAATTCATCTTTTTTCACCGACAACTTTTGACAGAAAAGAGAAAAGAATTGTTGTTTTATTGGCTAACCAAAATACTCTCATCATCTTCTCAATCGGCCTCCTTTTCTTCTGTGTCTCCTTTTCTTCTGTGTTTCCTTGAGTGATCTCTAGTCCTCCCTACCTTGTTGTTTTGCTTTTCTATTGTTTTGAGATTGACAATATGAGGTCATAACTCATTTTGTTCTCTCCAAAAAAAAATCTTTACCCAAAAAACAAGTCATCAAACTTTATATGGGCAGAAATTACCCTCATCTTCTTCTAAAATCCCTAATATTCTTCCATCAGATCTGCCTGGCTTTTATCTTCTTCTCTTTTATGCTAACAAACCACTATGATTTACATGAATAGATCTTAGTAAGCTAACCTTAACAATTTATTACACCCATTTTCAGTCTCTACATGTCAATGTTATATAACTATTTCTCAAGTGAAAAACATCACCTTTTTTTTTTTTGTTAAGTTAAAGCTTTTCATTTTGTTTTTTTTGCAAGAACAAAAGTTGAATTTTTCTTATCAACAGAGCTCTCATCAATAAAAAATATACTATCAAATTTAAAATCTTTGTATTTTTTAACCTTCTCAACTAATTTCTAACTATTTTCTAGGCGCTCTAGCATCCTCTTCTCACTACTATTATTTTTTCTGGATTTCATCCGAATATATATATATATATATATATATATATATATATATTCTTTTGAAAGAGAAACGTGAATTTGAGAAATAACCCAAAAATAGATTATGAGAGTAGTTGTAGTGGTATTGACTTGGATTATTATTCTGTTTGGAATTTAGATGATAATAGTTAGGTTTGAAATTGCAATATCTAATGATCAAAATTCAAATAAGAAATTAATTCTTGTTTTTTTTTTTGTCATTTTATTTACAACATTAATTTCAACTATAATTTTAAACAAATATTTTTTAACACGTTTTTGGTTAAATAATAATTTCAACTATAATTTTAATCAAATATATATTTTAATTCAAATCAACTACAACTAAAAATAATTTTTCTAATTTTTTTTTTAATCACAACCATAAACATTACCACAATATCAAATTCTATCAAAAATATTTACGTGATATTATTATAAAATTTATGGTGGGGTTTACGATAGCAGTTGGCAAACAGACGTAAATTCGGAGTGGTCCAATATTCAATACAATGAACCTTCGTGGAAATTAATGAATTAATAATTAATTCGTATGTGTCTTTGAAATCTACATGACCAATCATCATCTACGTTCTTCTTATCTTATATATATATATATATATAAACATAGACAAGACAAGGCAAGAAAGATAAACATGAGTTGTCACTTAAAAGCAAATTCAAAGTTAGGTTCGATCATCACAGAGAAAATACAAATCATGGGAGTTTCTGAGCCAGGAAAAGTATGCAGGAATCATCCATATCACGATCAGAAACAAGGGGTTTGTGCATCATGTTTAAGAGAGAGATTAACGCAGCTAATCTATGTCAATACTTTACAATCAGCAGTGCTTGCACCTCCTTCATCATCATCTTCTCCTGATCATCCCTACTCTTTTGTTGCCTCTACAAACCATGTATCTCGTCGCCAGCATCACCGGAACATTTCGGATAATTATAATATGGGTTCAGTATCTTTCCGGGTAAGTGTCGGTAACCGCTTGAAGAAGAGTAGATCAATTGCTTTTGTGTCAAGAAACCATACTGGAGAGGTAAAAAATGGGAAGAAGAGTAATGGGTTCTGGACTAAGTTGCTTCATTTGAAGGGAAAGAAGGATCGGGTTTTGATGCGTTCTGCTGTCTCTATGAATGAAAGGTTGTATTAAGAGGGGTATAATTTTATGTATGAAATTAAGCTTGTTCTTCTCCTTTTATTTCTTTTGTGAGAGAATTTGAGGCTATTACAAAATAATTAATTAATTAGGAGCTATGTGTATAAGTTTGTCTATGATTACAAAGTTAATTATGCAACGGGTTTAATTTGTTTTTGTTATGACGTGTTGAGCTCTACTTCCAATGGTTTTAACTTTTAATTAATTAGTTGAAGAATTGTGAAGTTAATTTCTTTGCACATTCTATGTGAATGCTATCCTCTCTGATCTTTTTTCTTTTTCATAGAGGTATTTGATTGATGTTATTATGTTATTTTTAATTTAATCCTTAAAATATAGTAAACAGATGTAAGAAAATACATAAAAAAAATTTATCGATAAAATATAGATATAAAATAAATGTATTTGAAAATAATTTTTTATATAAAAAATACAAGAAACATGTCTTATGCTTTTGTTATCTCTGTCTTGTATATCCTTATGTTGGTAATAAGTAAAGAAGTGTTTAGTTTTTTAAAGTGTTTTTACTTGTAAATATTTTAAAATAATATTTTTTATTTTTTAAAATTTAATTTTGATCAGTTAAAAACACAAAAATTCATAAAACTCTGATTTGACGGCTGTCCAAATTAACAAGAATTTGTCGATTCGAGTCTGTGATTTTTAATTTCTCTCGTTGTGATTTTTTTTAGATCATGAGCCCATGGATTTGGATGGGCAGCGTTTCTATGTATCTCGCAGCCCCTACACGCCTGCCTGCCAACAAAAATTGCATCTCGAACACTTAAATATAGATTTTGATGATAATTGAATTAAGCAGCCTTCCTTCCTTCCTGAGATCAGTAGTAGATGGAGGGAGATGTTATCACGGACAGCACATTGGTAAGACAAATGCTTTGTGTTCCTTGACATGTAAGTTAGGTCTTGCATATGCGATATTCTTTGACTAACTGGTCATTTCTCCATTCCATTGTCATGCTCTACCTCCATGTTCTTGCGAATTTCTTGACCACCCAAGTGTGGTGGAATATTGACTTGAAGAGCCGTGTTCAAACACATAATCATTGATTATATATGATGCCTGGACAGCCAGGTGATTGCTTCTGAAATGGTCTTCACTTTTACAGGTGGTTTGTTCTGCCGTAGATCATTTGGTTTCCTTTCCGCATGTCATTTGAGATGAAATGATTTATTAATTATACTTTCCATATTAAAAAGGGGATGCAAATGCAGTGCACGGCGAAGAAGGTCTCTTCTTCTTGTTTTTCTTTAATTTTTTCCTCTTTTTTTTATTTTACTTCTTTTTTTTCCTTTCATTTTCAATTTCATCTTTTAATATTTTTTTTATTTTAAATTTATTTTTATAAATTATTTTAGTTTATTTTCTATAAATTTATCACAATTTAAAATAAACATAGATGTTTGACTTGTGCTTGGTGTATGCTTAATTTTTATTACCGTATAATTAAGAAAAAAAATAGCAAAGTTTTTAAATCCAAGGAAGTCCATTGTCCAGATTGCAGATTTTACAGGTTAAGTTGCAAAGCCCAAGTTAATTAAATATGTCATCATTTTAATATTAAAAAAAAATCATCTTGAATTTTTTTTAATATCAAACCATGTTTTTTACCGGTCGTACGAGTTATTTTTAGACCTTCTAAGTCGACTAGGTCACCTCAAGACAACTCTAACATGATTTAATTTTAAACTCAGTTCCAGTAATGGGCTAGGTCAAAAGATTTCTACATTGACTGTTGAATCAGATTTAATAACAATATTAAATAGTTTTTTATCACCTGAATTTTTTTTTATATTACAAAAACAAAATTGATTCAAGTCGTAGCATAGCATAGAATGATATATTTTAATATTTTAAAATCCATTAAAATAAGTAATTAGAAGAAACATATCTTTTGAGCTGTGACCTTATATATATTTTAGCTTTAAAGACACGGCCTACTAGTTTCCAACAAAACAATATATGCATAATAGATTATTTATTTTTACGTTTTAAAATTATTTTAAAAAAATTAAGATTTTTTTTTCTTCAAAATGTTTTATATATTTTTAAACCAGTATTAAAAATAAATTTTAAAAAATAAAAAAAAATATTATTTGAATATACTTGCATATATTTTTTTCTTGAAACTTGTACAAGAAGAATAGAATGAGCAAGCAAAACTTTAATCAAAATCCCCTGAGCTTAAATTCCAAACCCAAGGGAAACGATCCAGTATGAAGACATTAAATACTATAGAGCATCAACTAAATCGTGATAAAAATGTTATTAGTGTATAAACTGCCCATCAAAGGAAGCTCATGCCAAGATCGGTTTAATGGTACAATTGACAAGAAAGAATTTTGCCTGCACAAATTCAGTGGTGTTCATAAACATAATCCTCTACTTTTGCTATTGTATCATCTGAGTTTCTAATTGCTGATACACGTATGGAGTCTCCATGATACATCCCCCAGGCTTCCATCAAAAAATGTTGTATTTGCTGGGTGTCGCCCTTTATCTATACACCTTGTATTCCAGTCTACAACAGGCATTTTAGTTTCATAGTGTCCTGGGCAAGACTAACATTATCTGGTAGGACCTGGAATCTTGATATCAGTCCCATGCCCATATCAATCATCATCATCACTGAGACTTCCATGGTCTGCAGATGGTCGTTTCAGTCTCTGGAATATCTCATCGAGGGGTTGAGATGATGAATCGTGAGACCCAACTTGTGGTTCCTGTGCTTGGCGTAATGGAAGAAATTTGTTGGCTCCTATATTCACTTTAAAACTTTGAAAACCATTCTTCATTGATTCCCATTTAAAGGCCAAACCAGCCAATGGCCCAGCTGTCGTGTTGTGGGAGTGAGAGCTGCCAGCATCAAGCAATGGCACCTTTGCAGAGGCAATGTTCTCCACCGGCCTTGTATTGGCATGCCTGCTCTGTGCTCTAACAGCAGCATACTTGTTACTGATGGCTTCTTTGCTTGTGTTATATCTCTGACTTTCTTTCAAGGGTCTGGCTCGACTTCCCTTCCTCTCATCAGAGGCTAAACTGCTCGTTGCCTTCATTCCAGCGGCAGTCCTATCCTGAGCATTTTACATGTGGGTTAGAAGGATCATAAGAAATCTAGCTATCATTTTAAGATGAATAGGAAATACAATTGACGATGTTTTTATGGTGGTATCACATAAATGAACCTCGGCATGAGTTGCAAATCTGTCATTCAAGTGGATCTAATCCAGACAAATCACATGTGATATGTACATAAATGCAGATACACACATGTATAAAAACAGCGAAAAAATAGATAGATTTCATTGCTTGACATGAATACATACTGTACTATTGCTGCCAGTCTCCACATCAACACCGTTAAAGTTTCTTGCCAGTGGCACTACCAGCTCACCAACTTTTAGTCCTTGATCCAACCAAGATCTTTCTGTAAAAAATATACAAGAGAAGGAGAGAGGGCTTATAAACTATCAAGGAATAATTGGACAACTTTTTAATTTCAAGCATATAATATCATAAGCTCAAACCATTAACAAGGAGATTATGGTACACTTACCTTTTTGTAGGATAATTAATCCCGATGGATCAAATCCATCAGTACCATCTGCCTCAGTTTGAAACCTAAATCTATTCAAGCTCCCAAAGAAACCAATCACACGATCAAAGAAATTGCTCGCAACCACCAGGGTGTATATAACCATAATAAGTGGATAGATTCTGTTAAAATCATTTCCAAAGAAAGGGACGGCATTGTCAATTTTTCCCATTCGCTGCAACCAGAAATCATGAGAGACCAAAGTAAAAGAGTCAATTTTCATGCGGGAAAAAGATTAAAATTCTCCTGTAGAAGTTCTATGGTTATAGTAGTTAGTTAGTCACCAGACCAAGGAAACTTAAAAATAAAAGTACAAGTAGAAACTCTCTTATTTATATAGAGATGCAAGCACATATTATGTGTTCACATAACTTTTTTCTTAACAGAAACAAGTGAGGTGCAAATTGAAGCCCAACTAGGGAACATGAATATTGATTTGATAGAAAATCATTCAGATCTTGAGGGTGAAAATTAATTATTAGAAGCTTAGATCATCCAAGGATTCTTATAAAGAAAGAGATGCCATAACAGATCATTCAAAATTGAAAAATATAAGTAGTGAACCTAGTGAACCCATTTCCTAAAATGCATTGCTTTCTCAATCCTTCCCAAATGTTATGCAAAAAAGAAATACAGATAAGTCCTACTTGAGAACATCCACAGTTGCATGAAGTACCAAAAATGGAGATCAATTTCTGAGCTTTCGATCCGGTCCCTCAATTATAGGAAAAACAATAAACAAAAGAGATCCCACTTGAAACCCGATCCAAAAACTAGAACATTGCACTATACAAATATTGGAATTTTCTATTACGTCAATCTCACATGCTCAACTAGTCAAGTTTTTTCTAAAAGCAAAACTGCCAAAAGAGGTCCAGTATTAAAACAAAATAAATAAAAAATTAATGCTTCAATCAGAACATACATGAAAGTTTAACCACTGGAAAAACACTAGGAAATCTTATATATTTGATACCTCAAATGCTGATCTTGGTCAATAAATAAAAAAAGTATGCTTCAATCAGAACATACATGAAAGTTTAACCACTGGAAAAACACTAGGAAATCTTATATATTTGATACCTCAAATGCTGATCTTGGTACCAGATGGGACAGAAAGACCCAAAATATCACTTTATTCTATTTGCAATTACAACTGGTACTAAACATAAATATAGAAGAGAGAGAGAGAGGGAGAGAGAACTACCTTCTCAAATATAGTTTGCTTAGGATCCAGATTAATGAGGTTGAGAAAATTGTACGAAATTGGAGGAGCATATCGAGCAACCATCCTAACAAAGATGCCACAATAAGATAAACTGACTTTTCTCAAATGAGAGGAGGGGCCAAAGAAGGGTGCAGAGCAGGAGAGGGGGGAATTCATGACAGCATAGCTCTGAATGGAAAAACTTACGAGCATATCATAAGCAAGCTGACTGAACTTGTCTGCCTAGGTGTTAAAGAGTAAAACATTAACATTCCGATTTTGAACAAGGAGTAGTATGTGCAGATGCACATATACATCAAAGGTACAAAAGCCAAAACCTGGAATACATTAACAGTAGAAGAGTAGAGCAAAATATAAGAGTGTACTCCATAACTATAAGCACAATGCACATAAACCACATATAGCCATGTAAGAATTGTAAACAAAAGAAAAGAACCTACCTGCATAGGTAGCTCTTGTTTTCCTGCAGAGTTTATAAGGATTGAAAATAGAGAGAGATCAACTCCACCAATTAGTATAGTTGCCTCTGCTAAAAGAATTGTAGCTGACATGGTGCCAAGTATGACAGCCAACACCTTCTCAAGTTGCTTTCTTAAGATGCATCGCCACAAAAATTCTGCACAAGGCAACAATTTTTTCCAAGGTTTCGGCTTCAAAGCTTGTCAAAACAACAGACCACTTCTACATACATGTGTTTGTGCGTGTGTGTGTGTGTACAGTGTGTACATATAGAAATAGAATATGTGCATCATAACCCCTCAAATTAAGCAGAATTGATTACACTTGGGAATACAGTCACTGCAAAAGCATGTTATTTTCTGAGTTCACATCTGGACCTCAATATCAAGGCCATCTATCAAGCTAAATATAATGACAAACCAAAAAAGGATCCTCGTTGTGATGCTTTGAAACTCAAACTCAAAGGAAAGAAAAGGGATAAAGTATCTGGCAATTACCCATTCTATCAAAGGAAGCACCCAACTTCCCAGTGCGAGCAGGCCTGAAGCTTGAAATATATTTCCTAACATGACAGCATACAAATATTTCAAGTCCAGAGAGTCCAGCTTGGAACACAAATAGAAAGAGACGGGAAAATGATAATAAAAACATAATTAGGACAAACCATCCAGTTGAACTGCCGCGTTCATAGTTTTTAACAGTGTCTTCCAGTTCAAGCGCTTCCATGACATAGGTCATATACTCGCTGCAAATAAATAAAGTAAATTATATAAAAGCAGCATGAGCAGTAAAAGTATTCACTCAAAACTATTTTGTTAAAATATGACAGGTATCCAAGAAGCAAATCTGAAAGATACTAAAAGCATCCTGTGACCACAAACACATCAACAGCTTGACACAATATCATAAACCAGAACATGAACATATTAATTTCAGAAGGTTATATCTGAAAGGAAAAAAAACACATGTCTAAAAAGTCCCCAGATATTGAAAAGAGAAATCAAGCACGAAACAAACGACAAGCCATACAAGAGTCAACACCCAAAAGTGTGAGATATTATGAATAATACCATGCGAGGAACAAAACAGCCACACAAACATCAATCAAAATTAAGAGGTTCACACCGAGAAGTAGACGACAAACATGGGAGCATTTTTTTTTAATTTTAACTAAATAAGAACTTAGAAGAGAATCCTTTTTAAATGACTGCATAGAGTACATACACTGTGATGTGGATTTTGAGTGTCTGTGCATGCATCTGTGTATGTATTCATGTGTGCAGCCATTGATGCTAGCCTGTGTGTATGAACTAGGAGTTGAGTAGTGGGAAGAGCACTTCGTTACACTCCTTGCATGTTCAGTTAACTTCACCGGTTCATATATAAAGTGACATCTCCATTAATTCAAGTGACTCCCAAGAATTTTTTCTTTCTCTTGATCTCTTCTATTAAATGAAAGGCAATGATACTGCCTTCTCCCAAATAACGTCACCCAGCCCCTCCAATTGGGGGAAAAAAAATTCTGAAAGAGTTTATAATCACATCTATGCAGTCAGAAAGAAAAACTCTCTGGGAACAGATCAGGGCATCCCCTAAAAGAAGTGACATGACATAGTTGTTGCAAAAGAGGTATGCAGCATATAAATATATATGAATTTCTACATGACTCTGTTCCAATATAAAGAAACTACAAGGCACATCTACATGTCAAGAAAAAACAAATATTAATAAGAACAACTTGGAGATAAATGAGCAAATCCTCTACAGATGAACACAGATCAAAGATTCAATTTTAGCATTCAATTCACCTTCTACAGCGATAATACTCTTCTCGAGCTCCTTGAAGATGACGCCTGAGTGTTGCCATTGATTTCTCATCCGTGTCAAAGTCCATATCATTTTCTCCCAACCGACCACCTTGTGGTTTAAAGGATGGGTCTTGCTTAAACTTAAAAATAGAAAAATGCCATTATAAGGAGCACTTTACTGGAACAAGTGAAGTTCTAGGAAGTGAGCAAGACATATTAAGAAGAATTACCATTTGTGCTAGCATATTATCAATAACATCCATGTAGGGCCTCAAAGGGTCACGCTTGGACATCTGATTGGATGTTGCTTGAGCAACCTATTCAGTAAATCGTCACCAATATTTAAGCAACATATCAGTAAGAAATCAGGTCAGACACAGCCATGCTAGGTAATATGAAACTAGAAGTTTTCTTAAAATGCAGACCTGGATACATATCTAATTATACCTTATCTCCACAGAAAAAAAATGAACAAACTACTGACAGGTACAACTAGATGAGGATTTGCTTACTGTATAAAACAGATGTTGAAACAGTGAGGTGTTTATTGCCCAATAAAAGGATCCTGATATCAAAGCAACTATAGATAATTATGTTTTGGAAACCCCAAAATGGACCACTTAGCACTCAACACTCACTACCCATCTAGGGCTTTAAATCCCATCCCAATCATACTGTTTTAAGAGCAGGCTATAGCAAGTGAACATGTACATATGTAGTTGTCTGTCAGATAATGCCATAACAGACTGTGAAGTATTGATAAACTAAAGATTCATTACATAACAACCAATACAGTACATATGTAGCAGGCTCTAGAGTATTGGCAATCTAGAAACAAAAACCTTGTATGCATATACAAACAAAGTACATCACATCCTCTATAAATTTATGACATGTAAATCGTACTGACTAGGAAATGGAAATGCAGAAGGACTAGAAGTTCATTTGGCAAGACAAATAGAACACCATAAACTGCTTACTATTGATCCAGGATGTCTCTCAAGTTTCCGAAAAACACAAAAAATAAAGATCAATGTGTCCATCCCACAGACCAACTTCAATGGAATCGAGACAGATAAAGAAAATTTCATCGAGCACAGGTGAAGATAGAAAAAATAAAACCTTTATAAGAGACAAGAATAAGGATCAGCCTGTGGTGATAATTGGTAAAACTAGAAACTTAAGAAACTCAACAGTAAAATTAAAAACTCTACTACTCTATGTATAACTTTTCAAACCAATTTAAAATAAGAAATGTGAAGAATACTTACTACAATAGCATTTGAAAGATCTTGATGAGCATCATCAAGTTTCACAGCCATTTTGGCAATTTTATGAGAAAGTACTTTTTGGCGGACTGACCACTCTGAATTTCTCCACAGGCTCTTGGGAATTTCACTCAAACCAAAACCAAGAAGAAATGCACCAGTAACAAGTCCAAAAGTATTTGAGCAGGCCATGGCAACAGCAAGCACGTTTCCAATCCTGTTGAGGAAGATGGAGAATCACGAAATAAGTGGGTAATTTTCTCACAAAGCCAAGAAAAAAAAGTGCCAATGATTCATATTGTTGTTCATAACTTTACAAGAATACGCCTCTATACCACGTCCAACATGACTAGTCAATAACAAAATTATTTGAATATGCAAAGTATGATAGTAGGTGAAGAAGAAGATTTTAAAAATAAAAAAATAAGCTTCTGAAGTGATGAAGTGAACGAAAAAGGTTAAAAAATAGAGCAAAAATAAATCTGTAAAAAGCAAACTCTATGAATATAAAGGGAAAAAACTATACTCCACTACAAAGCAAGTAACTTTTTCAGAGGGAAAGGAAGGAACCTTATCTTGTTCATCGTGATGAGAAGAATAAATCCAAAGAGGCCAATGGCTCCCACAATTAAATAGAAGACTAAGTTTGCACGTACACTAGTCTTTAATCTTTCCATCACGGTAAAATCTCCTGCATCTTCAAAACCCTGAATAAGGGGCACCGCACCCCTGCTTAGAGATAACATAATTTAAATTCCATGACGAAACATGCATCTACAAACTAAGAAAAAACAAAATTACCGGTATTTTCATAACAAAATGATATGCAACATCAATTAAGAGTATAAAAAATTGAAAACGTGAATTTACTTATAATTCCACGAAGATAGACTATTACAGGTTCACATCTGCACACAAGTCCATCCAGCTACAAGCAAACAGATTCTACATGGTTCGGTTTACGACATACCAACAGAAAGGACATCAATCGTATGATTACTATAAAAGCTTAAAAACAATCTTAAAATCATGTCAACCACTTTCAGCATTACAACTCAGTAAGGTAAAGATGCAATCACTACGTATACTCGGACGACTTACCAGGTCAGTAAAAATGTACTCCAATACGACCAACTCCAAAAGAAAGAAATGCCTTCGCGATCAAGATCAAATTTAGTCTGCACGTATAACAAGAACATAAACCGGCTATTTTGCCTAGTGCAGCCACAGCGGCAGCAGTACAAGTTTTTATTTATTATTGTTTTTTAATCAACAGACCGAAAAATCAACTCGGGTTAAAAATACATATAAAATTAAAGCATAATTCAATAAAATTTGGCAAAAAAAAGAGTAAAAATAGAAAAGAAGTTACCGTGTATATATCGGCAGGGACGAGTATGATGATGGAGAGAGAACAGAACCAGGTGTATCCGACAGTGAAGAAGACATACCGAGGAACCTCAGGTCCTGCGAAGTATCTGGCAGTTAAAATCACCATGCCTAGTGTTAGAGGTAACCATATCAAATACAGCACCCACATCTCTCTCTCTCCAGCGATTTTTCTCCTTTTCTTTTTCTTTCTCCGCAATTTGTGAAATGAATTAATTTGTTCTTCTTTGACAGAGAAGACAAGGAAAGAAATGGAAGGGACCCGGTAAAACGGCTCCGAGACAGGTCCGATTGCTGCTATTTTTTTATTTTTTTTCTAAGCTAACGTGCGCTTCTGCTTTCCTCCCTCTCTCTTTATATAATAATCCGCCTGTTGCTGGCCGCTGTGCAGACTAGTTTCTTTTTGGGAAACCTCAAATCTAGTCCCTAAGCTTTAAATACATTTCCGATTGGGTGTTAATACATACTATTTTATCAATTGTATCTCAAGTGTTGAAGGTATTTCTTAATTGGGTCCTTTTTTATGCTTTTTTGTCTGTGTGCTGTTAAAAATATTATTTTTGAAAAAAATAATAGTAATATATAAAAGGTAAATTTTTTAAATGTAAGAGGCGTTTAGGTTTTATTTGAGAAATATTTTGTTTTGGGACTGGAATGAAATTTAGATGATACATTCAAGATTGATTTGAGGTTGTTCCATCCACGGTTATATGATTAGAAATGCTTTTTATAATGAGTTTTGGAATTGATTTGTCTTTTGTTTTTTTTTTAAATTATTATTATTATTGTACCGTCGGTTGGGAAGAAGAATATATATATATATATATATATGCAAAACAGATCTGAAGTCTTTGATTTGAGTATGTTTTTCGCCTTTTTTTAAGGAAATGTGATTTGCATACATTTCTTTGGCCAAAGCTTTATTTCCCGTATTCCTCCACATGACAAGCCCTTCAAATCTAGAATTCTCCCCGTACATAGGAGCTCTGGAACCTAACTATTATGTACTATTAGAGGTGAGCAAAAAGCTAAAATACCAATTAAACTAAAAAAACTGGAAAAAAAATTAAGCAAACTTGAAGTCTTTGATTTGAGTATGTTTTCGCCTTTTAAAAGGAAATGTGATTTGCATGCATTTCTTTGGCCAAAGCTTTAATTTCCTTATTTCTCCACTGGGATGAAATTCAAAATTGAATTAAAATTATCATAGAATTGAGGAATAAATTGAACAAAGATGAAAAAAATATACGGTAGATATAATGCACGAGTTGCATGTGAGAAGGCTGCCACATTGTGGAGGTGCTTGTTGATTCTTCTAAGCTTCGATAGCTGCCTTTCCCGGTGTTGTTGTGATTATCTAGATAAGAGCTTCTTTTTTCAATGGCGGGTGACATTGTAGCTATGGTATGGTTCCGTGTCTAATTTTTTCTATTTTTTGTTAAAGGTTTTATTTTTTTTATGTCAAAATTGATCTTTGTTATTTTAACCATAATTATAGTTTGATTTTGCAAGATTGATTTTCAATTAATCATGGAATGCTCTCAAGAATCATGAACAAATAGAATAATGCAAAATGAAAGAAATATTTGGAAAAAAATGGAAATGCATCATAGGAGGATAAAATCGAAAAGATCAAAACTTTAGATACCAAAACAAGTAAATAAATGATGAAACGAGTTTGAGTGAACCGAGAATGAATAGGAAATGAGCAAGCAGTTTTAGTTTTTTTTTAATTTGATTTTTAATTGTTTAATGTTAGATGTGCTACTAGTATTTTCTATTTATTATTATTATTGGATGACATGAAAAATTTTTATAGTGGAAAAATAAATATGTAATAAATGTGAATTATCTTTAAAGTAAAACTATTTACATTATCGAAATAAAATATTTAAAAAGAAAAGAGAAAGCTAAATACCTTTTTTTTTTTATTAACATAGGTATTCGGATTAACTTGTGTATACCTCGACTAATCTCACGAGCCCTACAGTTAACGACCATATAAGTATCTAGCGGTTCTGAGGGGATTCAAACTCATGATTACTAGAGAGCAAACTCAAAATCTGACCGATTGAGCTACCTTTCAAGTTACTCTTCACCTATTATTTAGATCATTATGATGTTGATTTCTTATTCTTGAATTTCTCTAAATAAGAGTTGTTATATTTAAGAACACGGTAAATTCGATAATATTTTTACAATTGGGAAAAGATACATGTAATATTAAATGAAGGGCCAAGCTTTGATTATTTTAGTTTAGTTTAGGTAATGTTGTCTTCCGTTAATGTTTTTTATTTTCAATGTACTTTGCTCGACATCTAATTTAAAACTCGGTAATCACCTCTCAAAAAGTAACAATCGGATAAAAAAAATGTAAATAAAAACATGCAAGCGATTTGAAAACCACTTTGGTTTGTCATCACTCTGGTTCTTTTTATATTTAGCTTGATAGATGGCCCTGGTTTAGGTGGGGCACGCAAACATTCACTTTGATGGAAACATGCTAGGTCTTGATTAGTATTGTAGTGGAATTGTGTTTTTAAATTTTTTTGATTTTTTTAGTTTTAAATTATTATTTCTTTATAATTTTGATGGGTTGATGTTAAAAATAAATTTTTAAAATAAAAATATATTATTTTGATACATTTTCAAATAAAACATATATTGAAAAATAATAACTACCACGTTCACTAAAACTAACCTATAGACTCCATTTCTCAACTCGGTTTCCATCATCGGTCCTTCTAACACGTAACTCTTTTCGTCTTTTTTGTTTGAATTGCAACATTCGTCTTCCCATGACAGTCCTTCAAATCTAAAAGTATCCCCATATATAGCTCTGGAACTAACTATTACAACTCCATCAAACCTTTTTTTAATATTGGATATTCGAGCTAATTTGTGTGTATTTCAACTAATCTCACAAGATTCTAAAATTAATGACCAGATAAGGTTCCAGTGATCATTAAAAAGACTCGAACTAATGACCATTAAAGAACAAACCTAAAACCTAATAAGTTAAGCTACCTCTCGGGATAAACTTATAAAAAACCCATTCTTACACATATGATGTATGTCCTAGAGAGAGAGAGAGAAAAAAATCAGCTTGAGCTTTTTACATGTGTGATTGTAGGAATATTCCTTCAATTGAATGTGTTTATTTTAATATCACTCCAACTACAAGGGTCTATTTTTAATATTTTCATAACAAATTCTAACTAACTCTTGAGTCTTGACTCAAGCAAGATCATCTGTTTTTTATAGATCAATACGCATACCACACAAGTCCCTTTGCAACCTGACTTTTCATTCTCCTGAACTCCTGGAATATTTAATGGATATCTAACAATTACGACATTTATTAATTGTATCCTTGAATCCTAAAAACCCATCAACCCTTGTGCAACTCTTCTCGCACATTTGATGTATCAATATGTAATTCAAAGAACCTCTAGTATTTTAATACTAAGATATGTTTGTAATTGTATTCTAAACAACTATTTATAAAAATTACTTTTTTATATATTTTTTTATTGTTTTGATTTTAATATTCTGATATTAATAATAATTTTTAAAAAATAAAAAATATCATTTTAATATATTTTTAAATAAAAAATATTTTAAAAAATAATTACTACTGCATTTAAAATATATATATATATATATATATATATGAATTGAGATCCTCTCCCTAGCTATGATTCTCACTACCTATTCTTCTGACCTGTATCAATTATTAAGAGAGAAACCACCCATCCCCATAAAAAAAAAAAAAAAAAACACATAATGGTGATGGCCAGTCCAATACAGCGGGCACCAGCCTGCTCCTTGGAATTTGCAGGCTCGGCAACAAATTGATGAATCTCCAGTTTTTGGGCCGCAAACTAGAGAAGAGAAAGAACTTGCCGACCAAAAGGCCCACAACATGATTCGTTCGGGCTAAGGGTGTTTGCAGCCTGATAATTTATAATTGGGATCCTGCACTCGGCAGACTTTTTAGGCATTGCAACATTTCGGTGGATCTCTTTCTCTTGTTCAATAAAAGAGCTCGGGGTCAATCTAATTATCCTATCACACACGCACACGCGCGCGCACATATATATATATATATATGTTAGAATTTCGAGTGAAACAATCTCAAGAAAGAAAACCAGTGAAGAAAAACCAGAAAAAGAAGAGGAGGGGAATTATTCGTTGCATGGAGTTCACACTCCCTTCCATCACATACAAGTGAAGTCCATGAATAATCTTCACCGTGGATACAAACATGTTAGATTTAAGCAAGGCTACAGTCTCATTCGTTTTACAAGATCCAAATAAACCACATTTCTAATTAAATCATGGAGTTCCCTTAAAACGTAGGAGAATATTGTTTTTACGTAGTTGGCCTCTTTAGAGAATATTTGATTTTGTTTAAAAAATTATTTTTTTATTTTTTAAATTTTATTTTTAATATTAACATATTAAAATAATATCAAAATATCAAAATAAATTAAATTTTTTAAAAAACATTTATAAAACACAAAGACCAACTGGGCCTAGCGAATTATGATATATGCATTTGCGCTTGAAAGTTGAAACCCCACTTACGTGGTTTACATGTTCTTTGACAGTTCTGTCGCTTGAAGACATTTTTCTTCTTTTCCTGACCTCTACAAATTCCAAGTTCGAAACCAACCTATCTCAAATCCATGTCAGTGTCCTATTTCAAATACTATTTTCAATTGAGTGCGAGGATTGGGCCACTAGGGCACACACAAACTTCGAAGCACAAGCTATCACATATACAAGAAACTGTCAAGATTTGAAGCTTCCTTTCCTCTCACCATCATTACATGCTCCCCTTTTCTTCATCACTAATTCACTATCTTCGGATCACTTTCTCTTCCCTTTCTTGACCCTTGAATAATGGGCATGCTTTGGAAGATTCTCAAGACATACTCTGCAAGAAAGCTTTATTAATGCACTTCCTTTGGTGGCTGGCTGGCCATCGCGTTCTTTTTGTGTGACATCAAGGGCCATTTTAGCTTTTATCCTCTCTTTTTTCCAGAGCAATATACTTCTACTCGATCGCCTAACAAATTTCTTCATTGGTAGTGATCGCCACCACACGTGGCTGTGAAATCATCCTCTAAAAAAGTTGATTGATCAACTGAATGGCTTGCCATTACCAAAGAAAATAAAGAGACACTAGAGCAATTTGCTTTGTCCGACTCCATCAATATTCAACTCTCGAAAGAAAGCAGAACCGCCAAATTGCCACTAGAAAGGAAAACGAGAATCTAAAGAGATGTATGGAAGAAGACTCGATCGACTCGATTAGTCATGTGGATCTACTTTCAATTAACTCTAAAAATAATAAGTTTGACTCTTTTTCTAAACCCTAATGAAGCCTTCAAATGAAAGACAGGAATATGCCTTTGTTTTCTAAAGGGTAAACTGATGAATCAGTGTTATAAATTGGGAAGAAGGTTTTGAAATAGGAGCTCTTCTATATAGTAATATAAATCATATCTTGGGACCTCACTTAATAGCTTAAGTTATTGGGTTGAGATGGTTTTTTGACGTGGTATCAAAGTCTTGATAACTAAGCGATCGCGAGTTCAAATCTCACCATCCCCATTTATTTGATAAAGATTAAGCACAAGGTAATGTGGGTCTGTGGAAGTTTCAAGCCCAAAGGGCTTTCACTTGAAGGGGTGTGTTAGAGAATAATATAAATTATATCCTGATACCTCACCTAACAGCTTAATCTATTGGGTTGAGATGGTTCTTTGACATGGTATCAGTTAGAGAATAATATAAATCATATCCTGGAACCTCACTTAACAGCTTAAGCTATTGGGTTGAGATGGTTCTTTGACGTGGTATCGAAACTTAATTTGTGGCAGAATATCTGCAGGATTTCTGTATCAATAGTTGCAGCTGGAATATCTTCTTTAATATCTGTTGTATTTTCTGCAGTATCTTCAATAAGCTCGCATTAATTAAACTAATAAAAATAAATAATTCTTTCAGACTTTTTAGTTTTGGTATGGATCTGTTTTTTACCAAATTAGAGATTGATAATTAAATATAATCACCGAAAGTTATTAAAAAGTACATGAACTCTTGATTGAAAAACAGAATTTAAAATAAAAAGTGCTTGAAAACATTGAGAATTCCTAACAAGTTGACGTTGAATTGGTTTTACAAGTCGAGTCCTCATTCTAATAATAATAATAATAATAACAATAATAATAGAAAAAAAAGTCTAGTCCTCCTATAATTCAGACTATGACATTGGAAAGTTCATATCGTAGTTATCTGATTTAACTCATCCGCTACTAAGGTACACGGGAGTATGTTGGTTTATGTTTTTTTTTATATGTTTTAAAAATATATTTTATTTAAATTGATGATATTTTTATATTTTTTTATAATTTTAATGTGTTGATATTAAAAATAAAAAAAATTATTTTAATATATTTTTAAATAAAAAATATCATTCATCTTAATACCAATAAATACTAAAATATTAGAATTTCATGACTTTCAGAATATGACTCGATGAGCACCATTCAATCCTAAGCTTAGAAATCTTAGATCCAGCACTTAGCATCTGCAAATACGAGTCAAAACATGTGTTATGTTTCCTCTTAAGAAATATATTTTACGATCAAAATTTAAATTTAATTAAAAAATTAAAAAATATTTTTAATTTATAAAGTTTAATAACTTTTTTTACACAAATTTATTTATTTATAGTATCATTTAATAATTTTAAAAACAATCACTTTTAGTATCGCTATTATCACTGCCATCACTTGTACCCTAGAACCATCCTCCCTACTTCATCATTTAATATATTATTATTCTTCTATTATTGTATTTTCACATTATTATTTATCAAACATCATAGAATATTTTTCATTAAAAATAATAATTTACATATTCGTAAAACTAACATCTTTCATGTTGCTGTTCTTTAGGTTTTTTTATTATATAGTTTTGATATTTTTATATCAACATGATTCAAAATCACATGTTTGATCATTTCTTCAAATTACTTCGAAAAACTTCTTTTTTCAAACACAGTTTGAACAAATTATCAAATACATACAAAACTGTAATTCAAACTGGCTCAAGAAAGTCCCAATCCCTTATTAGTTGTCCGGGTTTGGCTATATGCAGATACGTCAGTGCATTCAATTTTGTCGTGGATTCAATTTTCCACGAGAAGCCGATGAGAAAAATGTGCTTCAGATCTCAGCTCCACCAAGGAAATTGCACAAACGGCAGGGAATTTCACCTAATAAAGTAAAAGAAAACGACTTCCATTGAGAATAGCGAAAGCAAATGAAAGGCCATGCAATCAAGTCTAGAAAGAGACTAAAGCTGGAGCAACTTTAACTTTATGCATAAGATTAAAAATCAACTGCGATGTATTAATTTCCATGCAAGAAATCGAATTCAGACAAGTATCATCCAACCCCTCCCTCGTACAATAATTCATTCTACCATGCTCTCTTATTTGGTTACGTGCGCATCTGGGCTCCGGCGCCCTAGGGGTCCTCGTAAAAATTAATAATTTAAAAGATAAAGACATGGACTTGTCACTTGTAGAGAGGAATTGTAAGTTTCTTCTTGTATTATATCAGACAAGAAGGGGATTAAACTAAAATGTGTGAAATCATTTAGGTGTTCATCAAAGGCGTTATCTTCTTTCTCAAAAAAAATATATATAAAAAAAAGCAAAATATTCCCCACTGATCTAGGTTTTGATAGTCTATTATAAAGATTTTGTAAATCCAATATGAAAAGCTTATTTATAGCTCCACAACATGAAGATTGCCCGTGAAAAGCAAACATGAGATCAAAACCCACTTCCAAACTGTTTAAACAACATGTATAAACAAACAAGAAGAAGAGCGTGAACGGTCCATTTTCCATTGACTGTCATGGAAAAAGGACACGTACGAGCCCTGAGTGTTTGGCTTTAGCAACGCGACGTATCATATCTGTCACGTCTTTTGTCTTTTCAAAGGTCAACTCTTACATTTAAAAAAGGCATCAAATAGTTAATCTAAGATAAAAACATCATTACTTGTTTGCAAGAACATTGGATTCACCTACGGTCTATGTATGCATGTATTATTGTATGTTTTCATACTTGGATTTGTAATTAAACGTTACATTTATTATTTATTATTTGTTGCTGGGATGAATTGTAGTGTTTATTATTGGATAATTGTTTTTTAAAATAATTTTTATTTGAAAATGTATTAAAATAATATATTTTTAAAAATTTTAAATTTATTTTTAATATCAAAATATTTAAAAAAATTATTTTCTTGAGAAAGGCCTAGTATTCTACTTGCCGCTTTTTTAACATGATTCTATTTAGACCAAATCAATTTATTTGATTGATTGACGTGGTAGAAGCTACTGTCATTATTGGTTATTGCATAATTAATGATTTTTCTTATGCAAAACCTTAATCTATAAACATATTATAATGTATGAGGTCATTGCCTGCTTAATCGTGTTATATTTATTTATTTATGAAAACGTCACATAGTAAGCCTTTGTGATTTATATACATTTTAGCAAAGCTTTTC
This sequence comes from Populus x sibirica, assembly GCA_019202695.1. Lineage (NCBI taxonomy): Eukaryota > Viridiplantae > Streptophyta > Magnoliopsida > Malpighiales > Salicaceae > Populus > Populus x sibirica. Next base: position 520,245 of record JAGMVL010002072.1, on the reverse strand, counting down.
TCAACCAAAGAGGTAAAATCATAACCAGCATGATTGCCTAAAATACCACATGGAAACAATTATTTCACGAGGAAAACCAGGGCGCAAGCATGTTCCAATATTGAATGATTGATCACAACAAGACAATAAAATTAAATTAATTAACTGAGACCCAAAAGCTCCTCTGACTTTTTTCATCTTCGCAATAATTAAGACCACATTGCAAACATGATGAAAGGAGAATATATATTTTGACTGAATTTTTTTATGTTTTTTTATTGTTTTATTGTTGAAAATAAATTTTTAAAAATAAAAAATATATTATTTTTATGTATTTATAAACAAAAATACTTTAAAAATAATCACTATTATTGTCCTGAACACCCTCCAAATTTACTTATATGAAAATAATGAGATATGCCGAGTGGCCCTTAAATCTTTTTTTCCCAAATAATTTTAACTTTTGGCTTTTTCTAGAAAAGAAATTTTAATTTAACATAAGAAACAAAATTTTTGGCTCTCGATATGTATAGAAATTAATAATTTAAGATAAGAAAGAACAAAATAGCAATAATAAATTAAAAATAAATGATGAAAATGATTATGCTTATGATCATGCAAATTGAAAAACCACTAATGCAAATCTAATAGAAATTTAGGTTGTTTTAGCCGTTATACATTGAGTTAGGAATATATCTAGCATGCATGTAGAGGAATACTTAGTTTCTTTATTTAAAAACCTGGCATTAGTATAAATAACCTAGTATCAAATCCCATTCGATTGTGAATAAGAGAAATCAAGAAAAATTGAGAGCTATCTCGTTATGCAATGAAAGCATACTTTTCAAACTCGGCCGACGGGTTGACCTGAGATCCGGCCGATTCGGAGCTGGGCTGGGTTGAAAAAAAACAGGGAAAAAAAAAATCCGGCGTGACCCGGCGACTCGATTAAAAACTCGGTTATAACCTATTAACTTTTATTTTATTTTATTAAAACTATATTATTTTAATTTTAAAAAAATAATCCAAATAACCCAATTAAAATCCATGATATGGACGGGTCTTGAATGAAAGCATTAGCATGAGGCCGTGAATAATATAGGCATGCACGAGATCCGAGGAATATTATTACCTCTTCTCTAAACCGCGTGAAAAAAAAAATGTGGCCATTTAGTGTTTTTCCCATTTTGCCCTTGTAACAAAACACTTTTATTGGCACCTTAAAAAAAATAGAAAACAGGTGTAAAATAGTCATTTTATAGGATGTAAATGTCAATGTATAATTGTTGAAGGATGTAAACGATTTTTCATAAATTTTGTGGACTTAGAAACACTACTTTGCCCTCGAATGAAAGAAGAAATGTTTGATGCTGAGGAGTGATGGGATTTTCTAATTTATTGCACAGTGTAATTACTCAATTAACCTTGGAATTAAATTTGTTAAACCTTTGCTTTAGGGGTTTTTTTTTTTGGTATTTTTGCACATGTTTTTCTGTTATCATCAGATGTTTTTTGAAAAATGTTATACCGTCCAAGGTGTTTTGATTTTTCACAGTAGAGCCAACCACGCTCCGCGACTAGTGGGAGTCTATTCACGCCAGTTCAGTCCCCATTTGGTTTTTTTGTTTTTTTCCTTTCGTTCTTTCTTTTCCTTCTCTACCTTCCTTGTCTGTACGAAGAGATGACACGGTCAGCTACAGCGGAGCCACGAGTACATCATAAGGCATCCATGACCCAATATTGTATATTTCAACAAATAACAATAGATTAATTTAAATAGTAAGCATGCCCGGGTTTATGCCAGTTCATGTTAGGATAATAAATTATTTATGTTTCAATGGAGATGATGGAAGTGGTGGATGGAAAATTATTTGGATCATGTAATGACTGTGATGCATTAGCCAGCCATGAGATAGATTTATATAAAATATAATTATGTAATCTTAAAAATAAACATTCTTTTCAGGTCTAAAAATACCACAGGCATGCCACAATAAATGTTTGGAAATGTGGTTGTGGTTGCTTTTAAAATGATTTTTACTCAAAAAAATATTTAAAAAATACTTTTTTATTTTTTAAAAAATATTTTTAACATCAGCGCATCAAAATGATAAAAAAACATTAAAAATAATATTAATTTAAAACAAAGAAAAATATTTTCAAAATTTCAAAAAACTTTTTAAATACTTTTAAAATACACGCGCGCGCCCAAAGCCAAAACACTATGATAAACTCAGTTTACTATTTACCGTAATAGTGTAGTTTTTTTTTTCCTTTTCAAAGAAAATTAATGGTCTTGATATCGGGGAGTATATTAGTTTTTTTTCGGTGTCTATTAGTTTTCACCCAATTGATTTGGGATAGAATCATTTTTTTTTTTTTTTTAAGAAATAACTCAATTATTTTTAAAATTAAAGTATTTAAAACTACCGTTTAGAGGTTTTTTAATCTTTTTATTTTTTTAATATAGGAAAATGAATAAATTACTCATATAAGCAAAATTTTAAAACTTGTGTCAATGAACTTTTTTATCTCTTCATTATTTATTTTATTGTCATCAAGTTGAACGATGGTAATTTAGTATTTTAATAATAATAAAATATTATTTAAATGAAAAGGAATGTGGGAGGCGTTTATAATCTTTTTGCGGTGCATGCAATTCTCTCGGTAGTGAAAGACTCCTTTTTGTTGTGTCATTGGAATAGCTGTGGTATCTTCTTCCTGGCACGGCGACGGTAGTGAGGCGGTTTGCTACTGATAGTACCCCCCCCCCCCCCTCCCTTTATTCTCTCTCTTTTCGTATAAATTTACATTATCTATTCAAAAATTTAAAATTATCATCTTAATTATTGATATTTAAACTTTCATCATTATTTTTCTAGTTTTTAATTTATATTCTTGGTTATTTTGTGAATTTTTTTTAATTTTATCATTTAATTTAAATTTATGATATATAATTTTTTCTAATTTAATTATTGTTTTTTTATTGAATTAATTTTTCTTTTTAATTTCATCATTCAATAAAAAATTATTAGTTGTCTTCTAATTTATTTTTTATTTGAATTTTTATCCTCATTCTTTAAATTATTATTTTTGGTTTTGGATTCCTTTTGTATATTTTTTTTTCAATTTTATCATTTAATATTTGACTATTAGAAATTGAGTTTCGTGGTTTTTCAAATATGGTGCTTCGGATATAATGACCAAGGTTACGAGTTTAAAAAGTTAACGCGGGTGGACATTATTTTTTTATTTTTTTTATTTCATCATTTAACATAATTTTTTTATGTGCTTCGTGGTTTTATTTTTTACTAGGTTTTTCTAATATCATAATATAGATTACGAGTTTGACATGTTAACTTGAGTTGGCTCATCCCTTATTACTTAAGTTATAAATTTGTTATGCTAACTCGGGTTGACTCATACTTTTTTTTTGTTTATTTATTTTTATCTAATTTCATTGTTTCATGATTAATTAGTTAAGAGTTGAGCTACATAATGTTTTTTACAATTTTTTTTAATTTATTGTGATCATAATTTTTTTAATTTAATCTATTTATTATTATTATTTTATTCTATCATCTAATTAAAATAAAGTTAATTTATTTAACTTGGTTGATCATAATCTTCTCTCTTCCTTAATAAGTGCCTATGATATTTAAATATTATTTTTTATGGAAAAAAATCTCGCCCATATAGGCTCATGTCTAATCCTAGGCTCCTAGCTATTGCCAAATGTAATATCGCATCGTTTATACTTTATACCCCTTGGCGTGAATTGTTCTCACAGTGTCCACCACATGCAATCATTTTTCTGCGCAAAATGTCATATTGTTCATGTCCCTTGTTGTCAAAATGAGCACATTTTTTTTAGGTACTTAAAATTAATTGAGATAAGTATAAATTGACTTGAATGTTTATATTAATTAAAAAAAAACACATTTTCTACCCACGGATTTTCTAGCATGGACACCATCGATTCAATTTCATGAGATATATACAAGCTCATGTGTACCGATAAATATGTATAGAATAGCTTGATCTGCTAAATTAAAGAAAAAAAATTAAAGTAAACACACCAACCGAAAAGAAAACGATGATATTGGATCTTAAAAAAAAAAAAAGCCTTTGACAAAGGTTCCTTGCACCCCAAAATCCTCATGGATTTGCCAGCCATTATCAACCGACCACCGATCAAATCATTTTTACAAAGCACCGGACAAATCACAGTATAAAGCACTCGCAGCATGTTTGTATCTAACTTTGTGAAAATTAATTGAATCACTAGCTTTATCAACTTAATTAGTTCTTAATGCCTCGTAACTGTCCGAGATGCCATTGCTCAAAGCTTTATCACGTTGGATTCCCTTCGATAGTCAAATTCACTTGTCAACCTTGGATGATCAAACTATAAAAGGAATTAGCTTTGATTATTTCCAACCTTGTCCCTGTGTTGTCTGTATGGTCATCCCGTTCACCTACTGATTTCTATCGATTTATTCTTGGGGTAAGTACACTTTCCTCGAGAGACCAATCCCATACCGTTTCACTCTTTTTAGGACATAACTGCTCACATTTTATTCGGAGGTTGATTCTAGGTAAAGAGTTGGTGGATGGATGGCTAATAAAGAAACAAATTTCCAAAACTTGACGAGGTTTATTCACTGGATTTGAGTCTTTTCCAAAACTAGTGGATGGCTTATTCACGTTTATATAGCCACGACTCATACTAATTTGAATAGAAATAAGGCTAGTAGTTTACTTCCGAGTGGAAAGAAATTGACTTCACAAGAGTCATCTCCTGTGTATTGGCATGCCAACGCCATTTCTATGGGCTCATTATAATAGAAAGGTGAATACGTAGATGTTTTGTCTTTGTAGCTTGTTTGGAAACGCGATAGAGATTATATTTTTTTTAAAAGAAATTTAAAAAATTATTAATATTTTTAAAATATTTTTAGAAGGTTTTAATGTGTTAATTTTAAAAATAATTTTTAAAAAATAAAAAATATTATTTTAATATATTTTTAAATAAAAAATATTTTAAATTGTTATTATCATCGCAATCCTAAATATACTATAAAATCAATGGTGAGGAGACCATTAAAGGGTAGTACGCTCAGGGTGTAGCAATCGAATTTCGGGGGAATAAGCCTTGCTCGATGGACATGTGGCCAATCCATTGAGAGGAGAGCCGTGAGGCAAAGTTAATCGGAGGAAAGCATGGTCAATCCGTCAAGGAAAGAAAACACGTGGTTGGTCCATAAAAAAAAGGACAAACAAGTTATTAAATGATTTAATTAGATAAGTTTTATATAAAACAATATTAAAAAAGTTTATATGTTGAGTTTTTTATTTGAAAAAAATAGTAGAACCGCAGCAAATCATGAATGAGATAACATATTGTTAATTATTAGAAGTGTTAAATGATTTATCCTGATTTTTTAAAAAAAAACCCGAAAAGACTCGGTGCATTCTTAGCAATCCAATTGACAGATGTGAAGCGAATAATTGACGCGCTATCAGATTTTTTATTTTTATTAATTTGTTATTTTTATTTTTGCCCTATTATTATTATTATTATTATTGCCCCTTGCTTGCCATTGGACGTTTTTTTCTCTGCAACGCAGGAAATGAGCCAGCTGAAATGCAGAATTCATGGGGGAGCAATCATAAATTACTCCATGAGATCAAGCATCATGCCATGATCAAGACAAAAAAAAAAAATCAATTAAGGAAAAACAACGCAGTCATCCTCTCGAATCGGTAGCTCTCATTTCTCACCCGTTCGATCACCAGAAATCACATCGAACGACTAAAAACTTATAAAGCACCGTCCTCCTCCAAAATCACACAGACATTTCTTCTTTATTAGTTTCGGGTTTCTTGACTTTTTTTTCTGCTCCTCCGATATGATGCTTTCCCCCATATTAAACCTCATATTACAAAAATAAGCAATCAAGTCATTGAATTTTAATTTTGTAGAAATACTTGGCCGTCAACCCTGAATATTCACTGCCAAAAATAATATGTCAAACTCAAGATTTAAACATTATTTTGCATGTTCATCATATAAATTATAAATCATTCTTCATTTTCACAATATAAAAATTAATATAAAAACTGCCATAAATGATACATCAAATTCAAGATTTAAACAATATTTTGTATGCTTAATATTATACGAATTACAGATTATTTTTCATTTTCACAGTGTAAACATTAACATAAAAGCTTTAGTGTATTCTTTTAAATAGATTTTCGGATAAAATAGTTTTACTCATCCAACATTTTTTGTATCTAAACTTTATAGTTTTTAGTTAGATATTCTTCGATGAAAAATATCTTCCATTAAACCATCTAGTAGATGGCCCAGTGATAAGAGCTTGGAATCAAAAGATTTAAACCCCCTATGGTCTCAGGTTCGAGTCATGTGGTTGTTAATATTAATGACTACTGGAGACTTACTTGATCGTTAACTTTATGACCCGTGAGGATTAGTCGAGGTGTGCGTAAGCTAACCCGGACACCCTACATGAATAAAAAAAAAATCTTTCATTATCTTTGAGTCTCGTCCAACTTTTTATATTTTTAAGGGTTTGAATTTGAAATTTATTAATAAGAATCTTAAAAGTGAGGTATTAGATTATCTTTGTTATGATAAATTGCACTTGATACAGAGCTAAATTGCTTAACATCTAGGCAACTTTCAAGAGTAAATATTCGAAAAAGAAAAAGCAAATTTGGACGGGAATTGCCATAAAATAGATTCAAGAAATGCACTCCACGGTCGCATAATTTATTATTCAAGGATCAATATAATAAAATAAACTAGCACAGGGATGATAATTGACTAATATCACTAAACCATAAATATTGACAATTTGACACCATCAGCCCCCCCTCCCTCTCTCTCTGTAACATATGCCCGGGTATCACTGAGAATCAGCTTCTGTTATTTCAATGCAACTCGCTCCATTGTTACAATAATAATAATAAAAAAACTAATCACTCCAAAATAAATAAATAAAAGTAAAAAAAAATACATATAAAAGCCAGACAACTCATTAGCTAAAGGAAAACACAACGCTCTCTCTCTTTCTACATTTTCTCATGAGAACCAGCAGCGGTAACAAGCACCGGTGAGTTACAACGCCGTCGTTTTTTCTTACCAACCCGGTTTTCCCATGGCGAAGAAAGAAAACGACGACGTCTCAAAAACCTTCCACTCCTTGGTAGAAAGCGCAGACCGGAAGTTCGCTCGAGTCCGCGACCTGCCATTGTACGGACGCTCCCCGCAGAATCACTACTTTCAGAAAGTGTTCAAGGCGTACATGAGGTTATGGAAGTACCAGCAGGACAACCGGTCAAAGCTAGTTGACTCCGGTTTGAACCGGTGGGAAATCGGAGAGATCGCGAGTCGGATCGGGCAGTTGTATTATAATCAGTACATGAGGAGTAATGAAGCCAGGTTTTTAGTTGAAGCGTACGTGTTTTACGAAGCGATTTTGGAGAGGAAGTATTTTGATGCCGGCGGAAGTGGTAAAGCGAAGGTTGATGTCGGTGTTAGGTTTAAGGAGTTGAGATTTTATGCTCGGTTCTTGCTTGTTGCTTTGATTTTGAGCAAGATGGATATGGTGAGATTGCTTGCTGAGAGGTTTAAAGCTCTTGTTGATGACTGCAAGACGAATTTTCGAGTAAGTTGATTTTTTAATTTTGCTTTGTTTTTTTTTTTAGAAGAAAATGTTTAGTTTTTGTTGATTATTTATGTGATTTTGGCTGCAGATGTTTTGTCTCCATTTTAGGATTTTTTATTTGTTTTTTTGGTGGATTATTGTGTTTTTTTTTCTTTTATAGTAATTTACTGACTTTGAATTTTTTATTTATGTGGATTCGTCTTTTCTTGTGGAGAATTGTTTTTTTATTGAACTTGGTAAGGAAGGAAATTTTGGAATAGGAAACGGTTAATTAACTGACTTTGAAGAAAATTAAGCGGCTCGTTTGATGTAGAAAGGCAATTTTCCGGATTAGTTAGAAGTCAGATTGCTGAATTTGTGAAAATTGGAGCTCAATTTTACGTTTGTTTGGTGAAGGTTTAAGAATTCTTATGTTTTGGGGTGTGATAGAATGAAAATTTAGCTTTTGATATCTGTTAAGGAAAAGAATTAATTAATTTTTTAAAGTTAATTTGGCGCTTTGATTCTCGGGGATGCGTTTCTCAAACTTAATATAGAGAGATCGTTGCTAAACACTGGATTGGGTTTCTATTTACAGTTTACTGGAAATAAAGACCTTGGAAGTTGGAAATAAAGGGGTAGCAATCCTAAAGAGGCTTAGACCTTTTTAGTTCTAGGTGATAAAGGGGTCTTTCGTCAATGAATTTTCAAGTATTTACATGTTAATCTACTTTAAACAGTTCTTTAAATAAAGTTGACACACTGCTATGGGAGGTTTTTGTGTTTAGTACTTGTGTGTTTGGTATTGTGGTGCAGAGTGCTTTTCAAAAATGCTTTTTGCTTGAAAATGCATTGAAATGATTTTTTTCAGATTTTTTTTTTCATTTTTGATATAAGCGCATCGAAACCATCGAAAAGCACTAAAAAACATCAATTTGATGTTTTTTCAAATGAAACACACTTTTGAAACGCACCCAAAAGCAGAAGCTACAACACTCTCAAACACTACAAGATGGTAAAGTTACTGTTCCAGGACATGCCAGCTAGATGTGGCATCTGGTTTTATGTCATTCAGGTGAATGAATTTTGTGTAATTGCAGCTGGCATTATGCATTATATATTATACCTATCCTATAAAAAAACACCCTATTTTGACAGAAAGGAAGCGTGGCATCGTTTATTATGTTCCTTCTCTATTGACCATCTATGGAGCATCATGTCCAAATGGTTAAGAGCACCAACAATGCTCATAACCATTGGTAGTTAGTTCAGTTGGCCTAGTTGCATTGGTTCTTCCAAAGTGATAATTGATAGATCATTGCCAAGAATAGAGTTCAAGCAATAGAATTTGTGAGGCTATGTTGGGTGAGGCAATGGATGCAATGGAAAGTATAGCTACTTATTTGGTAGAATGAATAATTTACAGTGTAAATTTGACTTCTGTGCATTTCTATATGAGACATGGATTAGGAGGCTTTCAGTTAATATGTCCAAATTAACTAGAGAAAATTATCGATTTTCTGTGTTACCATTATAAGTTGAAATGCTGCATGTAACTTTCTGTCAACACTTGCATGAACAATAACAAATGAATTATTTGTCCTCAGGAAACAAACTTCAAAGAATGGAAGCTAGTGGTGCAAGAAATTTTCCGCTTTATGGAAGTTGATAGTGCCTTCACAAATGTCAGGCCTTTGCGGTACTGTGCTCTATTTGATTCTCATGCAGCTTCTCGTCCTTATTTGGCTCGTTTCCATGCGAGGAAGATTGTAAAATTCAGAGATGCTCTCTTGACAAGCTATCATAAAAATGAGGTAAAATATTTTTTAGAGTTTGTAGGACTGGTTATTGATAAGTTCACATGGAGCTTGAATTAGCAAGTTGGCCCAATTAAGTGAATTTTTTTGTAACAAGTAATGTTTTTTTTGTCATTTTCAGGTTAAATTTGCGGAACTTACTTTGGACACTTACAGGATGATGCAATGTTTAGAATGGGAACCTAGTGAATCTTTCTACCAAAAGCGTCCAGTTGAATCAGTTTACAAAAAGCATCCAGTTGAATTGAGTGAAAATGGCACTCTAATTGATCATTCTGGAGCTTCTGGATTGATAAATATAAACTTGGCTGCAGATTTGACCGATCCATCTTTACCATCAAATCCAAGGAAAGCTGTTCTTTATCGTCCTTCAGTGACATATTTGCTTGCGGTTAGTTCTGAAGATCTTACATTATTAAGTTACCCAGCTCTGTCTTTTATGCCTCAGTTGAGGCTGCTCTGCTTTCAGAATGAAGCAATTGATGTCATTTTTGTGAGGCTTTTCTGTTTGCATTATCAGGATTTCCTGTCAACCAGGCCCCATGCGAAATTTTTTCATTTCATCGAAAAAATTGTGTGATAACTTCACTAGCATGGAACACAGTCGTAGTCAGTGTATGTTGTGGCAGAATTTTTCTGTGCAAGTAAATTTTGTATGACGCAGTGACATCAGCTGTAGAACACGGCTCAATTTAACAAAATCTTATACAAGTAACATGTAGTTTACTATTTGAAAACCATGGTACAAGTATACTCGTGACTTAGTTTTCCCATTGGAAATCAGCGGGTAAGGCTCATATATAAGTTTCTGACCATTTCACATTTATTCCTTGAGGGCATATTTTTATTTTTCATTCCTTCATTGGCATGCTATAAACTCCAAAATGCAGGTTTCAGTTTGACTAAATTATTCACTCACAGGTTATGGCGACAATTTGTGAAGAGCTCCCTCCAGAGAGCATCGCGCTCATATATTTATCAGCCTCAGGTTAATGATCCTCCATAAGCTAGTACAAGTCAACTGATTGTGTCTCATCATCCTAGACTAATTGTCTTCATGAATCACTTCTTCAGGGAAGGCTGCTCAAGTAATGCTTTTCAAGTAGAAAGCTCTGGAGAATCAAAGAAATCTTCCAAAGACAGGGTTGTCTCTGGAGCATACAGTGAACAGAAAATCCATGCACTTGAATCCCATTGTAACGGGAAGAGAGAGTCAAGTGACTACCATGACAACTGTCTCTGGTTAGGTCCTCGGGGAAATGGTGGTGAGTGGCTGCACTTCTTTGTTGCTCTTTCTAGAGTTTAGCCTCAGTTTACTGAATGTACTTTATCACTTTCCTGTGTTGCTGTTCCACTCTAAGGTGTGATGCTTTTGGATTTTCAGGGTCAAATACCCTTTACCCTGGCGATATAATTCCTTTCACTCGAAGACCTCTTTTCTTGATTATTGATAGTGACAACAGCCATGCATTCAAGGCAGGTTTGTCATAACCTGTGAATAGCTTGTCGTTCATAGAAATTGGATTGATTCTACAGCCTAGTGTTTAGAATTATTTTTTCTGGCTTGTGGTGGAACTGCTTTGAAATTTAACATATGATGATTTCGTGTCTACAAATATCATTGAACATGATGGATTGCATTACATGCTTGCCCATTGATGCGGGTGTCTGTTTTGGGAGGGAGAGAAAAATGTTGCAGATTGTTCAAAAAAGAAAGAAAGAAAGAAAAGGAAAGGAAAACATGTTGCAGAGGATCTTTCTATATTAAATATTTCATCGGTTCATGCATTGGAATAACTTGCTGTTTGCATGCATATGCAGTTTAAAACTGCACTAGCTTTTATCAATCAAACTGTTGGATGTAACTTACTATTAATAATGCCAACTTCAAGCTTGATTGTTTATTGATTTGTCTTGCATTTGTTGTAATTAATAAAATTGTTCTTTAAACATGAAGAGCTGTCTGTTTAGACAATAATACCTATTGGTATGATGTACTTGAAAACTGCAACTCTATCTATATAAAAAAATTTTTTAGGTAAACTGAAGTGATTGATCTATAATACTTAACACCAGTATCTAGAATATATATATAGATAGACTTATCATCTCACACCCTATGTCTTTCTATAGTACAGTGATGGTATCAACTCCTATGGCCGTGTTCTATTCAGCAAAATAAAAATAAAATAGTAAAATATTTGCTACTTCTAATCTATACCTGGTGTGTTCAACTGATGTGCACAGTAGATGCAAAAGCCAAGGTTTTATGTTCAACTGATGCACATGGCAGCTGCTTACCTGATTTATTTTAATCCCTTAATCAATATGCTAGTGCTGATTTATTTATTCCTTAATCTTCAATGTACTGTGGAGGAAGCAGTTACATTGTTGACCTCTTTTGGTAGCGAGTTTGATGGGATTCATTTATTCCTTAATCTTCAATGTACTGTGGAGGTAGCTGCTGGGCATGCATAGCCTCCTCTTATGACACATGCATTTAGATCTGACTCCTTTCTACCAATGTCAATTCGTCTTGCTGGCATAACTGCTGAGGGATTTATGAGGCAAATATTATCAATGCTTCTTATCATTCATCTGCAGGGTGTATCATACCTACGATTCTCTGCATTTCATCTTGCCCTATTTAGTTCTGGTTTATCCGTCAAGTTGTTTATTTGAGTTGTGGATGATTTTCAGGTCCTGCATGGTGCAGAAAGGGGAGAGCCAGCTGCTTTGCTTCTTTCACCTTTGAGGCCAGCATTCAAGAATCCATCTGCTGTTGATACAACACATAATGGAAGTCAATTTACCTTTTTCCTGACTGCTCCTCTGCAGGCATTCTGCCAGATGGTTGGCCTCACTTCTGATTCTGATATGGTAAGTTGTTGGTCTAAGTTCTTTAATTTGTATGATAATTTTCTTATTCCTAGTTTCTCTTTTATGGCTAATGACACTGTTCTTTTAGGATTCTTATAATGATGCTGAGGAGATACTTTCCCTTGCATTCTCTGAGTGGGAGGTTATTCTCTGTACATCAAAAGGCCTGGATCTGGTTTGGGCACAAGTTTTATCTGATCCATTTCTACGGAGGCTTATTCTTAGGTGCAGTTATCTCTCAATAGAAGCAAAGTATTAGTAATCTGTGCAGTTGTTCAATATCCTTTATACATTTTGATGGTTCTTGACTTGTGGCTGAAATGGTTCTTACAACAATAGGTTGGCCATGTAGATGCAGGACCCTTTCCCTTTTTCATTCTTTGCTCCTTTCTATGTAATTATTGTTTTTAGTTTGGATATATTATTGGATTTTAGCTAATCCTCCAACATATGTTTATGGAATGTGTCTCCAGATTCATATTCTGCAGATCCGTGCTCTCGGTCTTCTGCCCTCCTGAAGATGATGAGCAATATCTGCCCGTTTGCCTACCCCATCTTCCCAGTTCTGTCTCTGCAAGATCAGAAGTTGTGCAGTCAGCTATAATCCAGCTCGCAAATCATCTTAAGGTTGCAGATTGTTTTCAATTTGATGACAAGGAAGCAAGATAAAAGTGCGGGTTTCTGGCTCTCAACTTCAATTAATTTAATGAGGTAAATAGCTCCAGGAATTAGACCAGTTGGTTTGAAAGGCATTTCAAACTGCTGGTCAAGAAGAGAAAATTGGCTGCGCATGGTTGTTTCTGCTTGTTTAATGGTTGCCATGCCAGCTTACACGTTGTGGTTTGCTGTCTTAGGATGGTGCTTGATGATTTCCAGTTGTTAATGAAAATAGATGCTAAGTTGTTTAGGTGTTCGTCGGTGTATAATCTAATTGGTTTATACTTTCTTAGAGTTGTTATCAAGCTAGTGCTAATTTTTTTTGTTCTTGTAATAGAAAAATCAGGTTAGTCAGTCGAAGGGAATATATGTTTTTTTTTTTTTTAATTTTATAGTGGCAACGGATTCATGCATTATTGCTGAAGCCGCGGGAAAGGCACATGTAAACGAGCACTGGAATCCTTTCAAATTGCTGTGCAATTTACAAACTCGACTCGGCTTAGTTGTTCGGTGTTCTTGGGTGGGTCCCTGTTCGAGCTCCGGTTGTGCTCGCCGCTTTTCTTTTCGGGATTTTATTCCCACAGCAATGGATGTAATAATTAGTTTTACTTGTTTAATCTTCATATTATTTAAATCTAATTCATAAATAACGTAATCATCTCAATAAAATGTATCCAAATTATGTCAGATGACAAAATTGAAATGTAATTTTTATTTTGAGACAGTGTAATAGATGTACAATCAGCGTGATCAGTCTTCTATCTGTCTATGATCTATCTATCAATGTAATAGCAAAAGGCTACATCAACAGAAAGACTACGCTTGAATATGGTTACGGCGAATCATGTTCATGCCTCATGTTAAAAAAAACAGGAAAAAAAAATGGAAGTATTCATGAAGTTTTAGCTGATTAGAAGTTATAGATTAGTGCCTGTTTTATGCCGCAGGCCAATTAAAAAAAAAATGTAAAAAAAGATGTTTAAATGCAGTTATAGTATTTTAAATAAGAAAGAAAAATCTCACTGCTTGGGTAATAGATATTTATAGGTCCAATAATTGTTGGTCTTATTTACTTACTTGTATGATAACAAAAAAGACAATGAGACCAAGTTCGAAAAAAAAAACTGATGATGATGATTTGCACAAAAAAAAACAATTGTTAAAAAAATAAATTATAAAATTTAATTTTTATGCAATTCAATGCTAAATGATAAAAAAAATAAATCCAAGTTAATATGAGAAACCCACAACTCAAATAGCGATTTCAAGATACCATATAGAAAACAAATCAAAGAAAGTTTTGAAGCCGAATTTCCAACTAACTCAATATAAAAAATGAAATTGAATGAAAAACCAACCAACAGAACAAAAAAAAACACTAGTAAAACTGAGTAAACCCATCAAACCTCATGGCCAGACCATATGAATGGGATAGCCTAATAGAAGGCAAAATAAGAAAAATTATGAAGTTCAATTCTAAAAAAAACCTAAAGTTCAAGGACGAAATTGAAAAAACATTAATTAAAAAAAAAACACCGTAAAAAATATATTTGAGTCAACACAAGCTGAATCGTCAAACCCGCGATCTAAATTATGAAATTGAGATAGCTCCATAAAATAAGATCGAAAAAAATTATGAAACTTAGTCTAGCAAATTCATTTTTGACGAATGAATTTGAAAAGGAAAATCAATGTAAAAAAGAACAATGTTAAACCGGGTGAACTTTTCAAACTCGTAACTCAAGTCATGAGACCGGAATTACCTTAATGGAAAAAATCATGAAATTCAATTCCCAACTAATCAAATATTGAAAGATTAGATTGAAAAAAAAATCAATTGTAAAAAAAACTCAAAAAAATCAAAAGAAAAAGGATCCAATCTAAAATAAAAACAAAATGAGAGGACAACTTTGATTTTTTTTTTTTATAGAGCAATGTGAATTCTAAGGAGAGGAAAGAGAACAAAAAAAAGAAGATAAGAAAAAAAAATTGCCATCCACATGCAACCAACCATCACACGCGTCGCATTGCCAAAAATGTCTCTCGACAACACATGGAATGCCACAAAAGATAACAACATTCTAACACTAAAGGAAGCTGCATGTGCCTTTAAAACTCGACGAATTCCTTTACATGTTGTCGTATGCATTGCCCATTTGCCATTACCCTCTAACCCCATTTGTTTTCTTTTTTTAAATGTGTTCCCTCGAGCCTTAGTTATTTTAGATAAATAAAGTTAAGCTTTTATTTTGCAAAACTAAGTATCAACCACTCGTCAAAAGTTTTCCTTGATATAGTGGAATCCTTATATCTAGACAAACAAAAAACATTGTTAAGTCCAATCTCGAAACAATTACATTTTAAGATATCAAGTTTAAAAGAATAAAAATTGAGTGACCAAAACAAACTTGGGGTTGTATTTTCATTGCATGTACTTCAATCTTTGATTTTTTTAAGAAGAGGGGGTTGAATATTTGTCTATTGTTCAAATCTAGTCTCCATAACTTAAATTGTTTTAAAACAACAAATCCACTTATATTGTTTCTTAATTTTTTGATATGAGATAACTATATATGACCACATCCACATGCATTATTTTTTAATATGGGGTAACTATATATAGCTATATTCATATAAATTGTTTATTAAATTTTTGATATAAAATAAATATATTACACTTCACATTTTTTTTTATAGTCTATATTCATATAGATTGTTTGTTAACTTTTCAATATGAGATAATTATACTACACTTTATACCTGATATTTGTTTTTTATAGTCCACATTTACATGCATTGTTTCATGATTTTTCTATGTGAGATATTAAAATTTCAAACATATTTTTAAAAACTTTCCTGAGTTTACTCGGGTCAACTTGTGACCCACGACTCGACCCCTTAACTTAGTCGACCTTCAAACCGAGTTTAATAACTATGCTTATAATTAGTGTTTTTATTACTTAAGTTTGTGGAACACAAAGTTAAAGAACATTTGTTAACAAGCTGTGGGACACATCTTATTTACAAACACATCCTTAAATTTGTAATACTCAGGACATCATTTATTTTCTTGTTTGGAGCTGTGTTTGTGTACATTTTAAAGGTATGTTTGGTTTGAAATATTATTATATTGATATTCTTAGTATTTTCTGATAATTTTGATATGTTTATATATAAAATAAAAAAATAAAAAGTATTTTATTATATTTTCAAATAATAAGTACTTTAAAAAATTATGGTACACTACAATAACATGCAACCAATTAGTTTTGGCCCGTTGATCTTCTAGAACATAAATGTATTTTCACAACTCCTACGCTCCGTTCTTTTACTCGCAATTAGATTTTTGTTGAGGCTCCGTGAATTTTAATTGTTTATTAATCAAAATAAGATTGGAAGCATACACTTACTAAGAAATATATTTACATAATTTAAATTTAAATGAGTAGACAATATAATCAAATTATAAATTTCAATTCATTTCTAAACATTCCAAACTACATGATTCGATTCAATTCTCGTATTTTCTAATAAAAGATAATCTATCAGAATTGTATTTATATAATAGTATTCAAAATTCATATTTTAAAAGACTTTGTGATGTCATTCATGCCAGCATCAAGCAAGTCCTTCCTTACAATCTCTTAAGAAGGTTCTTGGACGCATGACAATAATAATTTTTTAAAGTGTTTTTTTAATAAATTATAAAAATAATATATAATTTTTTAATTTTTAAAATTTATTTTTAATATTAGCATATTAAAATAATAATAAAATATATAAAAAATAATTTTAAATAAAAACAAATATTAAATTTTTGGCGACCTTTATTAAGATCGAGTTCCATGTTACAAAATTCACGATACATAAAAGTACAGAAAAAAAATGTCACTTCCCTCGGCCAATAGAACTGTAGAATCAAGCCTTCGCGATCCTCGTCACTTCTCTAAGACCACATCCTTGCCGTTCATATCAAGTAGAGAAAACACAAATTAACAATGTTTAAACCGTCCGATAACAAGGAGAGAAAGCACAAAGATATCCAATCTTACCCGTCCGATTCCTAACTCCAAATCTCTATAAGTAAGCCTTGACTTCTCTGGATTTCAAACTTTACAAAAATTCGACGCAGGGAGGGAGCGAGAGATTCTTGACGAGATTCAAAGGTGCCTTTTTTGGAGTATTCTATTTTCTCTTGTTCCTAATTTAGGGTTTCTGATTAAGTTCTTCGATCATTAGGGTCACTTGTTGTTTGAAATTGAAGTCTGCTTTGGGGGATTTTGGGTATTGAATTTGTGTGTTCTTGATTCGGTGTTTGAAATTGTTGGATCCTTTTCGAAGTTTACGGTTTATTTATCATTTTCGTTTCAATTAATTAATTTTTCTTGCGTTGTTATGATTGCGATTATTGATATCAACTTTCAAACCAATTTAGGATTTTTTAGACGTACAAGTTTCGATGGAACTGTTTTTTTATGTCACTAGTTGTGTAATAGTTTCAAGGTCATTCCTATTTCCATAACATTTGTTGAATTGTGGTTATGTTTGCTTGCTGAGAAAATGTAAGGAAAACACAGTTTCGTTCATGGCCTATGTTATAAGCTTGATCAAACATATGAAGTCTGCATAAGACGTGTGGTTTTGATTATGTTATCTTCAGTTTCTCAAATGTTGCCCAGGAGGTCTAAAGCGAGGTGGTTAATATCTGCATGAAGTTGTGTTAATGAATTTTAAATGCTGTCTATTTTTTGTTACTTGGATGATTGATTCTGATGAATTGGTTGTGTATAGATGGCCCGTACCAAGCAAACTGCTCGCAAGTCTACTGGAGGAAAGGCACCAAGGAAGCAGCTCGCTACCAAGGTACTTTTTTTCTCTTTTATTCCATCAGGTCTAATTATTTGTGTTTTGGCGGCGTAACTTGCATTAAATTGTGTTATTCTGTTAATTCGAAATCTCTGTTGTGTATTAATAGGCTGCTCGTAAGTCTGCCCCAACCACAGGTGGAGTGAAGAAGCCTCACCGTTACCGCCCTGGAACTGTTGCTCTTCGGTGAGTTATAGAAAAGTGTTCCTTTTTCTAATGGGCTGTGCACTTGTTCATTGCTTGTTTCTGAGTACGTATTTCGTTGTTAATTAACTAAATGTTAATATGTTGATGTTATGCAATGCAGTGAAATCCGTAAGTATCAGAAGAGTACTGAGCTCCTGATTAGGAAACTCCCTTTCCAGAGGCTTGTTCGTGAAATTGCCCAGGATTTTAAGGTATGATTTATTGATTCGGTAGTTATTATCTTGATAGTGTTTATGGATGTGGATTTGGTGTTTCGATGCTGATGATAGTGCATTTTCTGTTTTTTTTTTTTTGTGTGCAGACTGATCTGCGTTTCCAAAGCCATGCTGTGTTGGCACTGCAAGAGGCAGCTGAGGCATACCTTGTTGGGCTGTTCGAAGACACCAACCTTTGTGCCATCCATGCCAAACGGGTCACCATAATGCCCAAGGATATCCAGCTGGCTAGGAGGATCAGGGGTGAACGTGCTTAAGGGGGCACATGCTGAAAGGGGAGAACACTGTTCTTTTAACCAGCAGCAGCAGCAAAGTTTAGGTAGTTGATAGGTAGGTTTGGTGGTAGTGGTGTAAGGCTGTGTGATGGTTGGGTTAGTAGAAGGCTGTGTGATGGTTGGGTTAGTAGAAGGCTGTGTGATGGTGGGGTTAGTAGATGGTGTTTTATCTTGTGGGGATTGAACCTTTGATATATTTTATTCCGTTGTAACTCTGTTTGACCGGTTGTCTTTTCTTTCGTGACATGAGGCCACAAGCAAGTGGTTGCATGAACAAATGCTATATTTTTGATCTAATTCTTAGTTTAGTTTTGTTAAATCTAGAGTTTTGATCATTTTTTCGTTGTCAACTGGGAAGATGTTGGCGAAACGAATTTTTGGTTTCCGTGTAGTTTTGGGGCTTCCAGCGGTTGGTGTTTTACGCAAACTATGTTCTCAACGTCAAAATTGACGGTGGGTTGTTATGTTTGGATCTGGAAGAGCTACTATGGTGTGTCCATTGTCTCTTTGCGGTGTTCTCGATAGGCGCCGCCCGTTCGGGCGAGTGCCGCCTTGTCGGGGTCTTGTCTTGGTAATTTGGCAGCCTATTATTGACTGTTTGGTGATTGGTAGTTTTGTTGGCCATTTTTATATACCACAGTTAAAATAGCCACTGTTTATTCACCGCATCTTCTCAGGAGGGATGGGACAGTAGAGAGATAATTAAGAGTAAATTTTTGTATTTTTAAAACAAAGATTTTTTATATCCCTTTAAAAAAATTTATTTGAAAATTATTCAATTAAAATATTTAAAGATTAAAGCATCACTTGATGATTTTAAGGGTTGATTCGGTGCAAGTCTGTCACAATTGAAGTTGACTGTTAACCTGATTAGCCTAATAATAATAGTAGATATGATTGTAGATATGATCACGGTTTTAAAACTTGATTTGATTGAGGGTCGTTGCGCAATAAGGTCAATAAGATCTGGATTATGTGTCGGATGGTTAACTTAACTTATTTGTATCAATGTAAACTTTATTATTATAATTTTTAATTCAAGGGACAGCTTGGAGCAAAGTCAGGATTAAGAGAGGGTTAATTTGTGTTTACCCGCCGATGTTAAGCACTAGGTTATACGGTGTTTACTCGAGTCAATGTCAAGTAAGGTAAAATCTACGTTACAAGTCGATAGGAGGTTTAATTCGGGTTAATAGTTAATTTGAGTTAATATATAAATAAAAATAATTATTATTATAATTTTAAAACTTAACTAGAAAATCAATTTAAAATAAGGTTTAAGTTACGGGTCGAAGTGGTTAATCTTTAAGTCGATTTTAGTTTTATAATTAAAGTTATTTTAATATTATTAATTTTAATACTTAATATATATAAATCAAAGTAAAAAAAATCTATTTTTTTTAAATACATAAGTTTAATAACAATATATATTAAGAGTAAAATAATTATGTTTTATTTTGTTTTGTTTATTATAACAAAAAATAATATAAAAAAATCACTTTATCTTGTATACTATTACTAAATAGAATTTTAATTTTTTTTATCTTGTATTTTATCTTTTTTATTTTAAAAGAGTAACCAAATGTAGTATTTAATGAAGAGGCTCTATTATGATTTATTTTGTATACAAAAATTTATAATATCTAATCTTATCGCATATTTTAAGTCTTGGTTATGATTTATTTTGTAAACATGAATCTCATTATAACATTTTTCGAAATTTATTTTTTAAAATCACAATTAAAAATATTTTAAACTTCTTATTTTAACCGCCAAAGCTATCGCAAGGGTTGGTGTGGCTTATGCTGTTGAGACTCCCGAGTTTCGAAGCTTGAAAGGATTAATAGGCTATGTACTTCTTTTGTTTCAAAAGAGATTTTGGATATCCCGGCTCTTGCATGACGAAGAACATAGCAAAATATGATACTTTCGTTCGGCCAAACACACTAAGGCCTGCTTTTCTGCTGGTTAGGTTCGTGCCCGCTCTCCATTGTTCAAATTTTGTCATCGTTGATGGAGTGATGCAAAATCTTTAGTTTCAAGATTTGCACCCTTTTATATGTAAAAGCGAAATGTTTGTGTGTGTACCGTGGTCCCTCTAGGCTCTGTAGGTTCGAATGAATTATTCAGAACTGCAACACGCCATCAACAGAATGGACCTTAGCATCAAGTTTTTGAGAAAGCCGACCTTGGCAATGCCAGTGTAATTTGCGATTAAAATGATTTCACTAGTGTCCCAGCTGCACGCAAAATATAATATGGTCTGAGGCATGGTTTGTGGCAACCTTGGTCTGAGCTCTGGCGACCAAGGCAGCGCTCGTATAGAAATGTACAAGGCGCTGACAGGCGTTCTGACATGGGTATACTTTTAAATTTTCCCAGGACTTTTAACCAGGTCATAATTAGAATGATGGTCCTCCCTGACCGTGGAAGTCAAGAATGGAATCCCTGAGAAATACAAGTCATGTGATTGCAGGGGGGCTTGCTGAGCCAAGATCAGCTGCCCAATCAGGGTTTACATAATACCTACCGTTAGGCAATAGCTGGTATGTTTAGCTAAACCCCCCCTTTGTCAATGCAACAAATCTGGGGGTAGCAGATATGATTAAGGTAGTTCAACTATTCGATCAAATGCCCAAAAAGACTTGGTAGCTTGGAACCCTGTAATGCAAACCTGCCTTCAGATCTGAACATGCACATCTCTGATATGCTCCTCAATCACAAATATGCCTCTGGAGAAAAGGTAGCATCCATGAACGCGCTGCCTGCGCCCCCCCCCCCCAAAAAAAAAAAAAAAAAAAAAAAAAAAAAAAAAGAGCTCCCGCATCAATGCCCAAGAGGACGGTGGTATCATGGGCATCGCATCGGTTATTCGTTTGCTTATAAATGGTCATGTGGAGTGCTGTAACTTGGATGCAGAGAGGGGGCACATGCATAAGGTCGGATGGGATGCATTTGAAAAGCTTAATATTACATGTAATGTTAAAACGCTGGTTTCTACATGTAATGTATTTGAAACGCATTTTCACTACTCTAACTGTCATTTGCTAAAAACGCTGGTTTCTAGCCTGATGTTTAGTCTTCGGCAGGGCATGCGTGAGAGAGGTTGATTTGGAAGCATTGATGTTATCACATTCAAAGATATTTTATAAGGTTACGCTACAGTTTTTCCAGTCATTGTTTCAGGTTTTCCTGCCTGCTCTAGTCTTTTGTCTATCAAAAAAGCCAAAGTCTTGCAGCTGTTATAAGAAAATGGTTTTGATTCTCTTGAATCACATGTGGTGTCTTGTTTATATTGTGGAGAACATGTGTCATTTAATCTAGAGTTAACTCGCTTTAATTGGATTGAATTGCAACATTCCTGAGCTTATTGTGTAGCAGAAACCTTCCTTTTCTACTTCTCTCTGCAGAAGAGCTCAGAGGAACGTTATTTCCTGGATATTGTATGTTTGAAGTGCTTTCACTTAAAGATTACAGGGAAGATAACCTGTTTACGAACAGAGATTGTACAAGGCAAGTTCCTTCTATAGTTGAATTATCCAAAGACAGCTTATTTGAAGAGGAGTAGAATCAATTAACATTCTAAAGTTGATTATTTTGATCTTTTAATTATTTCACTACATAAATTGCTCACGTCATTCTGTGCAACGGGGAAGAAGAAGTCACAGTGGACATCAAGAAGTTGAGAGGTAGTAACAGAGACAAGAGTATCTCTTCCAAGGTTCCTTGACAAATGCTCTTCATCTTCTCATTTAAGACCCTTACTCCTGGATATGGAGAAATGGCTCTTTAATGTAAGGAGCTTTGATATGAATATTAAGGGATTATGTCGTAAAAATTAATTTTTTTATAAATTTTCTAGTTTCAATAGACATGGTTTCTATTTGATCGAATCGAGTAAATAAATATAATCACAATAGACGGGGGTTTGTATTTATCAAATAAACTAAAAAAGATAGGAGAATTACTGTATAAAGTGTAATGGGCATCTAGACTATACCGTTTACGTGAACAATGCATGGTTTTTTTTTCTTCTTAATATTATTATTGGTTATCAAATCTCTTTTTCTAAGCAATTTCATTATCCCAAGTTAGCATGATTTTATAATGTGTTGGAGTTTCTTTCTATATACATGCGCTCGTATTCATATAATATCGATGAATATATGAATGTTGAATTAAACATTGATTTTGTGAAATAGAGCTATAATTGCTGTTAAAAATTGAAATTAAAAGAAGAGACTTATTTAAATAAACAAAAACAAAATAGAACCCATTTAGATTACATAAAAATTTAATTTAATTTCTAAAACTTCAATTTATTTATTGTTTGATTCATGTTGTTTTACCAATTTATATTTCAATTATAAACTTTATTATTTTTCATGCTTTAGTCTTTGGATGATTATTGAGGTTCTTAGGGTATTTTTAAGATTTAACAATTCAAACCCTAATTTGTTTTTTTATCACTAAAGAGATATGATTAAAAACTATCACATCAAAAAACTTAAGTAGACAACATGTTGTTTATTTTTTTTTTAAAAAACCTAATTGTTGCTTTGCTTGCCGGGCCTAAAAGCTTTCAAATTTTTTTTATATATTAGTTTTTATATATAAATCTTAATCAATATCTTTTTTTTATTTTTTTAAATATGTAGTTTTAGTTTTTTTTAAATAGTAATTAATCTTTATAATTATTATATTTTAATTTCATAATACTTCAAAGAAATTATTATAATTTATTCACAATCATTCCCTCCCTCCTATATTTTATATAAACAAGTTGCATGTATACAACATTTGTTATGAGCAATGAAAATTAATGTTTAAGATAAAAAGAGTATAGAATAAAAAGAATAATAAGTATAAAATATTTACATCTATCGTTTGCTTTTATTAGAAGGATTAGTTTTTCATTTTAGTATGTAATTAGCGTCAAAAACTTTTTATTTATTTATTTATTGGTTAATATATAATTTTAAATTATTTTATTGAGTATAAATCATCCTTTTATTTTTTATTTAAAAAATCTTCATTGACTCACAAACACATTTATAACACAAAGGTTTTAAAAATTAATTTGAAAGCGTGGGTCATAGGCCCAGTGGCAAAACTAAAAAAAAAGAATTTTTGGTGACAACACGAGAGGAGGCTTCCTCCCATGGCCACGTACCTACCTGACACTGACTATTGTTTTTCAAAGCAGCATCTACAGAGAATGTTTCAGTTCTTGGAATTCTTCGCCGATCGTGTCATGCCGGCTATGAGCAACAATAATTTAACACGAGCTGACTGGGCCAATATCAACAACTCCACCGATTTCTTACCAGAGAGCCAATAAAAGATATTTTTAAATTGATTTATATATTAATTAATATTTAATCTTCTTCCTAAATAATATTAAGAATGCATCCTTAACATCATCTAGTAAATTTTAAAAAAATGAATTCTTTTAAATACAAATTGAGAAATCAAACCCATTAGATTGAAGGAAAGCAACAAATCTCTGACTTTGAACCCCTTTTTATTATATATTTATATTATTCTTCAGTTTAAAGCCTTTAGTATGGCCTAGTGGAAAACCCGCCAACTTGGGTTATTTCTTACATATCCAAACAAACCAAACCCAACGATCTCTCTCTCTCTCTCTCTCTGATTTCTCGAAGATAAATATTGTTTTTGAGAGATCCTTGTCTTGAAGTTTCCAAATCTAGAAGATGCATGATAGCTAACAAGGAACAATTCAATAACGTTGTCACCCAAACAGAACCTGTGCATTAGTTGGTTATTTCCTAGGTAAGTCGTTTCCTTTCTTGCGCCTTATTTCCTTGAAGATTCCATGCGTTATTTTCTCTTTTATTATGTGTCATATCTTTTAATGTTTTTCTTGTTTTGGATTTATTTTTTTTGGCTTTGAATGGTTCTTTTGTTTCTTCCTCTCTTTGCCTCTTGAACTTTTAATATATTATTCTGTGGTTTCATGCATGTATTTGGCGTGGTTTCAAAGTCCCTGGAGATTTCTATGAAATTAAGAACCCTTCCTTGACTGTATCTAAGCCATTTCTGCTTCGAAACATAGCAAAGGGAACGAGCAAACATACAAATCAATCTAAAATCTATCAAGTCCCTCCAACAACAGCCCTGAAAGATCACATACTCATCTGAGGTAACAATCCTGTTTTCTTTTCCATTTTTTTTTCAATTTCCTGTGTTCCGGCCTTTGTTGTTATTCAATATCTATGTAGGATTGTATTGAATTCTCCTTTGACTGTACACAAATGTCTAATATGGGGCAAAGAGAGTTTTGTGCTTAAATTCTCATAATTCTGATAGAAACCAAACAAGACTTGCAGGATATTATTTGTTTGATCATTTCTTTGATTTGGTTAATCATGCTATTCCCAGAACTTTTTAGAAAATTTAGCTCTTCGTTGTATAGTCTGATCCTATTTGTTTTTGTTTGCTCAGTTTCTGTATTAAAACGTACACATTGAGCATTTGAGTTTCCTATTTGATGATTGACAATGGATTTTGGCTGCTCATTTTTTAGTTTTATTCCTTGGATTTCCTCTCTTTTTCAATTTCCCCCTTACTATTTCTTTCCTGTTCTACATCAAATTCTCCTTTCCAATCACCGCGCAATAGTTCAGAATTTGAGTCAAGGTAGTTCATATAATAATCATGTGTTTTTGTTCTTTGTCGTGTCTAGAACGGAATCTTTAAGAGTTGCAAAGATGCAACAAGACAAGGGGCAAGTTGAAGGGGAGCTGAGGAATTTAAAGCAGAGGCTGGATGTAGCAGAAAGGGAAAGAGATAGAGCACGTGATGAGCTTAAAGAGATGAAGAAGGTGGCCGAAGAATCAAATTCCAGGTTAAAAGAAGCAATGTCTAATGGGAAGGTTGCTGATATATTTGTGGAACTCAATTCAGTAGTGGAATCATTGTCAAAATCAAATCAAGAGTTGAAGATCAAAGAAATGGCTATCACATCCTTGAAAGCTGAAGTTGGAAAGCTACGAGAGGCGGATAACTCTTTGGAAAAACTGAACAAAGAGTTAAGTAATGTTAAATCAACCGAGGCAAGTACATTGGATTTATTATCCCATAGCAAGAAAAGAATTCAAGAACTTGAGGCTGAGGTACAGAAAGGGAACGAAGCAGAAACGAAGTTGCTAGATTCATTTGCCGCCCAAACGAAGCAGCTTGAGCAGACCAAGATACTGCTTGAAGAATCGAAGCTTGAGATTACTTCCCTTCGCAAGCAGGGAGAGGAGTTGGAGAAACATGATGGAGATAAAGTTTCATTGCAAAAAGAATTAGAGAGTCTCAAGTCTGAACTTCACCTGGAAAGACAGAACCGGACTCATTCTCAAGAGGGCGAAAAACATTCGGCATCGAAGACCAAGAGTCTACTCGAGGAGATGGAATTGCTTAAACGTGAACTGAAGCTAGCAAATGAAGCAGAAGAGAACAGCAAGAAGGCAATGGATGGCTTGGCGATGGCGCTAACAGAAGTTGCAACAGAATCCACTCAAACAAGGGAGAAGCTCAAGTTAACCCAGGAAGAGCTGGAGCGCTTCAAAAAGGAGGCAGAAATCTTGCAGGAGAACATAAATAGCTTTGAGGACAAGTATAGAACTCTTTTGAATGAAGAAAGGAAAGAAGCGGATCGATATAAAAAAACAGCAGAGAGGTTGCAAATAGAGGCTGAAGAGTCGCTTCTGGCATGGAATGCGAAAGAGACAGGCTTTGTCGATTGTATCAAAAGAGCTGAAGAGGAAAAGTCATACGCATGTGAAGAGAACAATAAACTTCTTGAATTGCTTAGAACAGCCGAGAACATGAACAAGATAGCTAAACAAGAGAATCAGAAGGTGCGCGATATACTTAAACAGGCCCTGAATGAAGCTAATGTTGCAAAAGAAGCTGCCGGGATTGCCAGGGATGAAAATTCCCAACTCAAAGACGTCTTAGCTGAAAAAGACAATGCTTTGGTTTTCATTACTCAAGAGAACGAAAACCTTAGGATCAATGAAGCTGCAACTCTCGAGCAAATTAAAGAGTTGAAGCAGTTTCTCTCTGAAGCATCGGAAAGGGAGCTTAAAGTAGAAGATAAGGAAAACCAACTCAAGGAAAAGCCACAGAATGCAGAGGAGAAACAGGACAAAGACGGCAAGAAACTGGGCCGTACATGCAGTTTCAGTCTTAAAGAGCTAACAATTCCAAACAAACACAGGGATGTAGATGAGAACAACAAAACTACAGATAAACAAAAAAACAATGATGAGGATGAGGACTCTGAAAATCCTGATCTACTTAGGGGATCAATATTTGATAAGCAAGCAGAATCACCAACCGCAGCAGTGCCTCGCAAGAAAAAATTCACAGATGTTGGAAAAGAAACAAAACCGGGTGATTATGACCATATAGACGGGACTCATACCAATGATCCAGAGAGTGAAAGAAACTCTACGAGAAAAAGAGCATATATACGAAGATTTGGTGATATTCTACTGAGGAGAGGAGGATCACACAGAAGGGGACAATCAGTTGGTGGTGAATAACCATTTGTACTTGTTGTCTACATGCATTTAATTTTGTTTCAGTGGTATTCATGGTTTATCTTTTTTCACAAGGCAAAAGTTCACCTGATCAGCTCACAATGTGAATATTTTTTTCTCATTATCCACTTGGATTACATTATTACCAGAAAAAAATAGAAAGACTTGAGGCTTCGAGGTTCTAATGCCTTATCAAAGGACCGATTTCTGACCTCAAAGGTTAGATTAGTCGATCAAACCTAGCGTTTTGAATGCTATTTTATTTAATGATGCAAGGCGACGCTTACACTAATTCTCTTCTAAATATTTCCTTCTAGTTGGGCAAATCATTTTAGGGCAAGGGCTATATTCATATTCAAGACTTCATGAATTTGTTCTCGGAATCTGAATACTTGGGCATGCATAGATTTTTTTTTTTTCTGGTTACAATGCAGGGACTTTTCTGTTGAAGCTTCTGCTACTTTTCTTCCTCCATTCTTGGCAAGGCTGAATATTAAATGGTCCACAAAGCTCTTTCTTAAACTTTGAGTTTTTTTACCTATTCAAATCTTAATGGCTTTGCCCATAGACTTGTTATGATATCACTTTCACCAAATGAAACTTCTAAGAAATTCCGGTGAATTTTCCAAGGTTGAGTCTCCTTCAGGTTGCAATCTACTTTATCAAGGCTACTTTCTTGTTACAGTCTCTTTTTTTTATTTAACTTGAAACGACTTCGTCAAATGGAAAACTCAAAAGAAATTTTCCTGAATTTTCTTACTAAAATCAAACAGAAACAAAATAATTTTAAAAAAATTCTATAAAAAAAAATACAAAACCTGTGACCTATATCATGAGACTAAAATAAACCCATTAAAATAAAATTAAAGATAATCACAAAACCAATATAAAAAAACTAATGCAGAACGAAAATATTATAAAAGAAAATGAGCAAAACAAAGATGTCGAATAAAATTAACTTCTCAAACTCATGATCCGGATTATTAGATCAAAATCGCTACAAATGAAAAAAATACAGAGTCGAATACTCAATAAATCAAATGTCAAAAGATGAAATCAAGAAAAAAAAATCAATTACACAAAAAGAATCTAATTTTTTTTTAATTAAAAAAATGAGAGTGAATATAAAATAAAAATTATTTAGAGGAAAACCAAAAACTTTCAATTCGAGGGTTAAATTGAATTGAAAAATATATTTAACAAAAAAAAAACAAATCAAAAGAATGAAGGTGAAATTAAAAAAAAATAAAACAACATAAACTTTGATTGAAAGATGAAATTCAAAGCCAATAAAACTTCAACAAAAAAACCAAGAAAATAAATTAAAAATTAAAAGAATAAAGACCGAAATGAACAAAAAAACATATGAGAAATTATAATTGAAGGACTAAATTGAAAACAAACAAATATTTTTATAAAATGAATAAGAATGAAATAAGAAATCAAAAGAATGAGAATTGAAATTAAAAAAAAAAACAAAGAGAACAATTGTACACTTTATCTGGCAGAAAAAGAGAATAGAAGGGGAAAAAAAGATCACCGACAATAATCCGATTATCATACATCATCACGTGTCATACCATGAGAAAGAGAACACAATGACGTTTCTAAAAACATGACATAAGGTTATTTTTGGGTATGGATAGTGTCGCACATGCCACTCAAATGTACCAAATTATAATTAACTTGGATGAATGCAATCGGATTTTTCTCAGGATAGAAATATGTTTTTAAAAAATACCAATATGGGATTTAATAGCAGTGGAAGGCAGTAAATTTCTTCCTTATCTAAAGCGACTGTTATTTGTTTTTGGTTGTACCGTGGTGTTCTTCAGTTGTTAGATCAGGAGACTAAATTTCTTCAGTTGCTAGTGAGGATTCGAATTGTGTTTGCCTTCCTATTTTTTTTTTCTTTTTCATTTTTTGAAAAAAAACCTTTTTTCATTGTTACTTGGGTGGGATGTCATTTCTCATAAGAAATAATGGAGATAAATCGTCAAATTTAGGGATAAAAAGCTGGAACACATACAAAGAACAAGAAAAAATTGGACAGAAAGTGGCTGCTACAAACAAACAACGATATTGATTGAAACCGAAATATAAAATAGAAATAAAACATGAAGAATCACATATTCAAATAACAAGATCTAACACTACCAGAAAATTGATAAATACAAACGGAAATACCGAGAGAAATTTCCGTCGGTAAATTTTCGAGGGATTTTACAGACGGAAATATTCCCTCGGTATATACCGAGGGAATTACGGTGGGAAAAAGAATTAAAACAAAGCAAAAAAAAATAATGACGTGTCATTTTTACCAATGCAATCACCGACGGAATAAATTCCGTCGGTGATTCCGTCGGTAAATTTGTTGGTAAATTGTGAACACTGTTCATCATGTTAATTACAAAGGGAATCACCGACGGAAAATTCCGTCGGTATTTTCCAGAGAGTAAATCACCGACGGATTGAAAAGTCGTCGGTGTTATTTGGCGGTTTTCTGAAAAAATTCAATTAATTTAAAATTTTCATTTAAATATTATAGATGGAATCACCGACGGATTGAAAAATCGTCGGTAATTTTTTGGCGGTTTCTGAAAAATTTTTACGAAATTGAAAATTTAAATTAAATATTACCGATGGAATTACCGACGGAATAATTAAAAAATATTAATATTTAATTATCTGTTGGTAAATCCGTCGGTAAAGCTTCCCAATAAAAAGCCTGAATGCCCTTATTTCACAAGAGACAGACCCGTTTCTTCTTATTATTATTCTTCTTCTTCACTATATGTAAAAAACATCATTAAGGTATGTCTTCTTCTTCTTCTTCACTTTATGTAAAAAACATCATTTCTTATCTATTTTTTTCTCTTCTTTTCTCTCCTCATCTCCTTCTCTTTTCCTCCATGCTTGGGTATGTCTTCTTCTTCTTTCTTCTTTTATGCTCTTAGTTTTTTTTAATTAATATGCTTAATGAAATTTTTTTTCTCTCCTTAGCTTCACTTGCAACTACATTAAGGTAAGATTTTTATTTTTTCTTCTTTTTTCATGATTTTTTTTCACTATATTTGTTTTTTATTTTATTTTTAATTGTTTTTGTTCTTAATAATTGTATAAATGTTGTTGTGAGATTTTTTTTTCATATGAGATCAATTTTTAGTAGATTTATTTATAGGATTTTTAAATTTTTAACAATTGCAACTTCATTTTTTTCATATGAATTTTTTTAGTTGAATTTATTTTTTTATTTTATTTATTTGTTGCAAATTTGTTTAAATTGATTTTCTTATTCTTTTTTCCAAGCATTTTGAGTATATATTATACAATGTTAATTTATGTTAATTTAATTATTTTATAATTTTATAAAATGAATTTTTTTTAAATGTTTTTCAATAATTACCGACGGAATTACTACCGTCGGTAAATCCCTCGGTAATAAAAAAATTATTACCGACGCGTCTGTTCCGTCGATAAGAACCGTCGGTAATTCTATTACCAATGGATTTACCGACGGACAAAACATTACCGACGAACGATTCACCGACGGATCATTTCCGTCTTTGATTCCGTCGGTAATATAATTACCGATGGAATATGTGTCTTACACCGACGGAAAAATTCCCGTCGGTAAAACTGTTAAATCTTGTAGTGTAATTTGGTAGCTTTATAGGACACGAAAACCGCCCAAGCAAGTTGTTTCTGAATTACACACACATATATTTTTTTATTAATGTGGGTGTCCGGGTTAGCTTGCACGTACCTCGATTAATTCCACAGGCCCTGAAGTTAACGACCATGTAAACCTCCAAGAGCCATGAGATTTATGAGACTCGAACTGGTGATCTCCAGGGAATATATTTAAGATCTGACCAGTTGAGGTATACCTCTTAGGATTTACACATATTTTATAACTAGATAAACTTGTTATAATTAAAAAGAAATGAAGTTGTAAATAAAATATAAATAATCTTTTATAGTAAGATAAACTTCTTAATGATTTAAAGTTAAACAACCTTTAATCATGATATATAGATCCATTATCGTTGTTTTTCTTTTTAGGTTTTACATTTTATGATATATGCTTTCAATTAACTTAAATAAAAAAGAATTGTTTGAAAGATTCTCACTTTTAAGTTTTTGTCTGAAAAGATAATCATAATTAATTTCTTTAACGTATTTCACACGTGTCATCACATGATGGGAACATACTATTTAAAAATGTAATTTAATTTTTGGCTAATTTATCGGTTTTGCATATATGTGTATATGATAGACAATTTAAGGTAATGTTTTAATTTAATAACTTTATCCACAAAATAAAGTACAAAAAAAAAAAAAGATCTTGATTGATGTTTCAACAAGACGTTGGTGGTTCCTAGTTCAATCAATGTTCCATAATCATGACTTCTAACCAGCGGCTGGTATTTACACATCATTTTCCGTCCATGGTATTGTTAGGATGTGACTTTTAATCTGTTTTTGTTTTTTTTTTTTAAATAATCTTTTTTTATTTTAAATTAATTTTTTAGTATTTTTATATTATTTTAATGTAGTAATATCAAAAATATTTTTTTAAAAAAAATATTATTTTGATACTTTTCCAAACAAAAAATATTTTAAAAAATAATTATTACTACACTTTTAAACACTTTTTTAAAACTCAAAGCACTTGAAAACAACTGGGGTATGTGTGTGTATATATATATATATATGTATATTTTAATTATAACATTATATTCTTGAATCAATTTTTATTCTTATATTTATTCAATTCAAGTCATGATTAAAGTCATGATTAAAGAGGTTTGGTTGTATATATAATTTTTTGAGTTCAAGTTTTGATTTAATATTTAAAGTAATTTGTTTTTATTAATGTACTGGTCTATAGTATATAATATAATATTTCAAATTATTTAAAAAAATAATTTTAATTAATGTGTAAACTATCATAAGACTATAAAGATCAAAGAAGAAAGAAAAAAAGCTAAACTTATTCAGTTTATATCATTTTGTAATTATGTATTTTAATAATTTAAGATTGCTATTTTGTTAATAATTCATTCAATAAAACTCTATATTTGAGAAATAATTTCAATTAGCGTAAATAGTTAAATGTCATGCAATTGTTATGTTAATTGGATATGATATTGACAAACAATTCTTACAGAATGATGTTATGTGACATGCACATGACCAATGAAAAGAAAATCTCTCGCCTAATCCTTAATTAAGCTGCTTTGCACGTGACTTTTCATCCCCTCTTTCTTTCTCTAATCGTTAGACACAACCATATTTAATCTAAAATTTAAATCCAAATTTCTCCCAATAAACCATTAGAAACTCTTTCAAAATTGGGTACGACTTGAACCCATTACCTAAACACTTTGAAAAAATTAAAGTTGTTTTTAATGGTGTTTTATTATTTATATCAATAATAAACACTTGTTTAATTTTTTAATGACAAATTTGTGTCATAATTTAGATGATTGACGAGCATATATATATATATATATATATATATATATATATATATATATATATATAAAAGTGTAGATGTTGCAAGTTCAAGAGCTGGGAGAGGAAAAAAAAACAAAATAAACTAAGGTAAATAACAAAAACAAAACAAGGCTATGGACACGCGGTTTATTATTGGTGGGCCAAGCATCGGGCCTAATTTTTTTTTTTTTTTTATCTTTTATCTTTATATTTTTTTTTCTTAAGTTCTTTTTATAGTTCTAAAAAATTCACTAGATTCATTTACTTTTCAGTTTTGATATAATTCTTAAATATTATTATAAATTTTTATTTAATTTTCAATTATTTCATATATGATATGAAAATAATCATACTAGTAATAAATTGTTCATAAAAATTCGATTCAAATTGTTTTTTTATTCTTAGAATTTCTAAATAGATTTTAAACATAATTTTATCTTATTTATGATTTTTTTTATATTTTAATTACACATAAAATATGAACATAATATTTTGATATTTTTTATTAACTCCACTCAATACAACAATCATAAAATATATATTTTTTTAAAACAAAAACAATGATTCCAGTTAAAAACCTTATATTCGCTGAGATAAACATAAGATACATTAATAATAAAATTATCCTGATAAAAAA
Organism: Populus x sibirica; assembly: GCA_019202695.1. NCBI lineage: Eukaryota > Viridiplantae > Streptophyta > Magnoliopsida > Malpighiales > Salicaceae > Populus > Populus x sibirica. The sequence continues at coordinate 486,973 of JAGMVL010002072.1, read as the reverse complement.
AGATTTAAAGATTTGAGGTTTAATAATAATAGTAAGGAATTTCCTTGAACTTGCCTATTTATTTTTATATTGAGAAGAATCTTGGTTGCGCACGTAAACATACAAACTAGTATGATACGAAGAAACCACCACTACAAAGTATCATTTTAGTGGCAATTTTTCCATAGCTATACCAATATTTTGAATAAAATATCATTACAAGTAAAAAGTTTAATAATAATACGATGCGAGACCAGTTTTTATTCCATATAATAATTATTTATCATAAATGATAATTAATAACTATTAAACCGAACTCAACCAATTTTACATTAATCCTAACAAACAATAGAACCATCCACCGTAATTAAATACCTACCTAACCAAGGCTATCAATATTTATCCATTGAGCGGACAACGTGGCAAATGTAAAAATGTCTCCCTGTTCTACACCGCCAATATTCGAAACCGTAACCTAACACCAAAACACACACACACACACACACACACACTCCGTCACATCCTATTTTCGTTGCTCCTCTTTGCCTTCCCTCCTGGGTTTCCCTAAGAGAAAAAGAGAAAACGAAATCCTCTAACAATCAGAGCTAGACGCAGAAGTGAAGTTGAGAGCTCGGATAGATAAGGGATATTGAGAGAGAGTTCTTTTCTTTCTACAACAAGAGGAGAAATTAATTAACCATGTCATATGTGGTGGGAGTAGCTTCTCAAGAGAACCACGAGGAGAACAACAACGAACGGCTAGATTTGACTCACCGCATAGATCCGACGTCCACAGATATGCTACTCCCTCATGAAACTCTTCTCAGAGCTGCCATTTCTCTCAAGAACCAGGTATGCATTTCTTATGTTTTTGCCTCTGTACGTACAGGTCGACCTCTTGTAGTCCTCTGTTCACAGGTTCTTGTCATAAAAAAAAAAACTTGAGAAGATGACTTAAGCAAGAGAGATGTCTATTTTCTTTTTCTAAAAACATTAAAAATAAATTGTAATGCATTTTGCCGTCCGATAACCCATAATTTTCTCTTGTTTTGGCCGGATTAGTCCATTTGTAGATGAGCTTACAGTTTATCTGGCACGCTTTATGATCTTTTGAGAAATATTAAGTTTGAAACTTTTTTTTTTTGTAAAAAAAATTATCTTTTTCTTCATTGAAATTAAAAGTTTACATATTTAGTATTTTTCCCAACTTTATGTGCAGAACATCTAAAAGGAATTTTTATCATCATTTTTCTTCAACTTTTTACCGGTAAATAACAAATATATAAAATAAGTATCTTTTAAGAAAAAAGAAGTTATATTAAAAAAAATACAGTGCGTCTCGTGAGCGTGTGGTTTGGGCGATCCAAGGCAGGTGAATTATTGTGATGTGCTATGCAGGTAGTTGAAGTGACGTGGGAAAGAGATGGTAAAACAGGTACGGGTATTGACCCGACAGTGTATACGGGTTTGCTCGGGACAGCTTTCACCTGCTTGCGGTCGTACGAAGTTACCGGTAACGAGCAGGACTTGCTGTTGTGCTCCGAGATTGTTGACACATGTTCCGTTTCCGCACGGACCTCCTCTAGGTAAATTATGGGCTGTGACCCAGAATATGCCGACATGAATTATGGTATTTGTGTAAAAAATGAGGTTAAATCTTAAAGACAACATTTTAAAGAATTTTAAAAAATGAAAAATGTTGCTCTAAAACAACTGGATTGTTCTAATAATTGTTGGCCATTGGATTTCAAATCTTACCTAGTTAAGAGTCTCTGTATTCCGTGGATTTTTTTTTTGGATTTTTTTTTAGTATGAACCAACATTAGAAAATAAATCAATGAAAAACAGTGTAATTCTTTTATTTCCATCATTAATTTTTGATTGTGAATGAAAAGTTTTTTTTTTCATAGCAAAAATACACATAAGAAAGATTTTTCCATCCAAGAAAACATTTTTCGCAAAACAAATATGCATAAATCTTCTAATTATGGCACACATAAGTTGTTTTAAGTGAATGAAAAGATTTAATCTGGGTATGTAAAAGATATTTTAAGAGTGTCACTCGTTAAATTATAAAAACTAAAGAGCAATAAATAATTTTTTAGGTATCTTGATTAAGAGCAATAAATAAATCTATATAAGTTTTCAACCTCCCCCTTGAATGAGTTTCCACATGAATGATCAGAAAGTCTTGCTTCAGTTCCATTTCAGTGAATGTCCATATCATTCATGTGGAAACAAATTCAATAACTTCGGTGGTCCAATTTGTTTAAATCGAGCAACCTTTTGTCTCCTAAATTAACCAAAATGTTTATGGACTGACGCGGCCAATTATCAAATCGTCTGTGTGAAATCGACACGGAGTGTGTTGTTGTAATAAGCAAATTAAATCAATTGCTCAAGAAATCTCAAATGCAGGAAGGTTGATATGATAGAATAAGATGAAGTAATGGTGGATGAGTATTCTTTTTTTATTTTGAAACCAGAGAAATGACCACCCTGATTGCACAGCAATGATTTTTTTCTTTTGGCTCTGTTTTCTTTTGTCCTCTCTCTCTCTCTCTCTGATATGGTTGAAGTGGTGGATGTATAGGCACATCACCTTCTTATGTGGAAGAGGAGGCTTATATGCACTAGGAGCCGTGGCTGCTAGCTACAAGGGGGACCGTAGAAGACGTGACTTCTTTGTGAATCTTTTCCTTGAGGTACCATCAAATATATCCATTTTCATCTCTATCAACATAATTCCTAATATCCTCTGTCATATATATATATATAGTAGCATAATATCTTGCCTACCCAGAAGAAAACAAATTTAAGATGATATAGGAATATCTTTTGGGGCCATGAAAGATGCTTGGTCCAAGCATGTCGTTCATAAAACCCAATTATATGAGTTAGCTGTTTCACATATACTTGCACATGACCCTTTTCTTCAGAGAAGAGCTTTTACTGAATTTCTTCCTCTGTGGATCCAGTTCTATACATTTCATATTTGTCCGTCATCCAAAATCCTTCACTGCAGTTGGCAACACTTACTCGACATTACTTTCTTGAAGTTTATTGCTACCTTAGGCATTCATAAAAATGAAAAAAGAAAAAAAGAAAAAAGAATCTGGACAATCACAATTGGATCTTTCAAGCAGTATGAGCTAATAATCACTCAACTGCCAAGCTCAGACCTAACACTAATGAGACGATTGCTTTAATTGTTATCATGGATGCCTATATAATGGGAAGGCATCATTTGAACTTGGAAAGCTGATCAATTTGTTGCTTTCCAGATGGGGTCCAATACCTTATCTTCTTGTCTACAGTAGGTAATTTATTCCTTCTTTTTGGGAATGTGGTCCAGTAGTCTTGTGGGAACTTCCTTATTTCCACATGTTGAAAGTGATAGATTAGATGCCTCCAATGTTTGGTGCCGGTACACTGCTATGACTCATGAGACAAGCTTATAGCTCACCTTAGTGGGTGGGAACGCCTCTGAGTCATGAAACATCAATTTTGGCCTCCGTAGCTCAATCTGATACAGTACCCACTTGCAGTTGGTCTGTTCGTTGAATTATCAGCTAGGTTGCCTCTGCCCTTTGGAAGGCAAAGAGTTAGATGCACCGTCCATTATATCATGAATATCCGCGCTTGTTCTGGATTTCACTAAACATTTACTTTATCTTCACTTCGGTGCTTGGTAGCATGGCTTTAATTGCCAGATTATTATATCTTAATATTGAACACTGTATATTAATGTTGTAGTAATCTTCTCATACGTCTTTCTTTCCGGCCCTTAATTTGGAAGCGGCAGTAGTTCCAAACAAAATAAGATGATATAATTCCACAAATTGAAGGGGTCCTGCTGTTTTATGAGCTGTGAACTTTTTTTTTCCCTATCAGGACTCCTGCTCTTATGCTAGAACATAGAAGTACAGTATCTCTGGGGATAATTGATGGGGCAACATGCCTTATCCTTTTCTAAACCATCAAGTTTAAAAATAATGATGATTTTTCATCCAACCTAATCTGCTTAACTTCATCAAAATGACGGTGATTTTTCACCTAATCTATAACTGGGACAGTTTTTGTCAACTGACTCAATCCAATGGAAAACAACAATCTTACTATATGTTTGATTGATTTATAGGTTGCACAAGAGAGAGCCCTCCCCGTTGGACCTGAGGAAGGTGGTTTTGGGATGTCGTATGAGCTTATGTATGGGAGAGCTGGGTTTTTATGGGCTGCTTTGTTCATCAACAAACATCTTGGCGAAGGGACATTGCCTTGTGATCTTCTTATGCCTGTTGTTGATGCTGTTTTAGCTGGGGGAAGGGCAGGGGCATCTGATAATGCTGCTTGCCCACTGATGTACAGATGGCATGGGACAAGATACTGGGGTGCGGCCAATGGCCTTGCTGGAATCTTGCAAGTGCTACTTCACTTTCCTCTCTCCATTGAGGATGTCGAGGATGTTAAGGCAACTTTAAGGTACATGATGAGCAACCGGTTCCCTCATAGTGGAAATTACCCTTCAAGCGAAGGAAACCCGAGGGACAAATTGGTGCAGTGGTCTCATGGTGCAACTGGCATGGCCATCACCCTCTGCAAGGCATCTGAGGTAGGCAATTGATACTCAGTCAAGTTCATTTGATAGTGTTTGTGCATTTGGATCCATCCATGGTGACAATTTTACATAAGGAAAAAGCTACACTACTCATGCTCAACCCAGCTTCTTCTATCACATATTATTACACTGGTTTAATTTCAAACATTGCACATCAAAGTTGCAAAAATTGCTGACTTGACACTGTACTTTGCTTAAGCCTAAAAGGTGATTCATGTAGCAAATTATGCACATAGTAATTGCATTTGAAAGTAGGAATAGTTGGAAATTGCAGTTATATTATAACTGCTGATAGTTATAAAGATAAGAAGACCTACAGAGTCTAACTGTTCTGGTGTATAATGAAGCCATTACCTGTTAAAATGAGAAACACATATATTGAATCCAAGAATTTTATCAGTCTAACATTGAGGCTTAATTGTTGGTGCTAACAACTCTTACTGTTTCTGCAGATGTTTCCAAATGATAGAGAGTTCCGAAATGCTGCCATAGAAGCAGGGGAAGTTGTTTGGAAGAGTGGGTTAGTGAAGAAGGTAGGCCTTGCCGATGGTGCGGCAGGAAACGCTTATGCCTTCCTTTCCCTTTATCGTCTTACTGGAGAGAGCATATATGAGGAGAGAGCAAATGCGTTTGCAAGCTTCCTGTATCATAATGCTAGTGAACTTGTGACAATAGGGGATGCTCGTGGAGCTAATCATGCCTATTCTCTTTTCCAAGGACTAGCCGGAACAGCTTGCCTTTGGTTTGATCTTCTCAAACCTGAGAGTTCCAGGTTCCCAGGTTATGAACTTTAAGTGAAACAGTTTAGCTGAAATCTACATTATGCGTGTGGAATTTAAGGCTAACATGTATGTAGTAAGAGTGTAACTTCAACGCTCTAATTCTAAATATGAAGAAAACTCGGATATAGATATCTTTCCAAGGTTATATTTACTAATGATTTGCGTCATCATGGTTCTAAATGGTTTCTCTGTGATGTCTTGCTTTTTGCATCGAGTCTTTTAATAAACTAAGCATCCACGCAAGAACGTTATACCGATGAGCCAAGCTGTTGAAGCGACGATTTGAACACAATTTGTGTCTGATAACTTGATCAAAATGTAATTGATAGACAAGATTAGACATGACTACAAACACTATAATCCTGGTTTTCTGGGTTTTTCTTCTTGTGCTCTTCCAACTATTTCCCTTAGATCCTCATCTTTGGCTGGGTGAATCTACCTGCATGCTCTATACGAGCGTGTCTTGGGTTCTATCTAATTTGATGTCAGTTGAAATGATTTGGTGGGAATGCCATCTTCACTCCACTTAATTTGGAACAAAACAATAATGCTACATGCCTGATTGGAGTCATCTGTGTGCGATCATGTGCCAAGAATGCATGGTGGCATACTATTGGAACAGCTGCTGGCGTAGGTTGTACTGTAGAGATTCATCCAATAGGGAGGTAGAAGAACTAGAACTCAATGCTTCTATTGATTGATTTTGTACTTACCCTTTTAAGAATACGGTTTAGACTTCGATGTGTTGGGTCTCAAATCCACTCAACTTCCTAATCAAACAACACAGTCTTCTTGTCTTATGGATCACTCATCACTTATCTATGAGTTGACACTTCAGATGTGAAAGGACGTGCACATCAGATATCGCATCATTTGCAATACTGAATGGACATACTTCGAGTTAATTGTATCTGCTGGGAGAAGCCATTGATTAGTCAGAAGTTCCGGTAGCAAGAACATGCTTTTAATCTAGTCGACGTTTTACTAAATCCAAAGGGTTTTGCAAATGATGTGAGATGAGCATCACACCCTACTATTCACGAGTCAAAGTGAAGCCGTGGTGCTCGGAGAATGATCATACTGACGGGGGGTGGCTAGGTGGACTGGACTGGTCAATTTTTTAGAGGGTTAACGGCAGCTGCAAAGCACACGTGTATGATTGTTGTGGTCGATTGGTCCGATAACTCGAGGAAAATGTTTGGTAATGTGTTCCAAAAACATCTTTGCCTATCAACGGAGTAGTGATTCATTTAAAACCGGGGGCTTTTTTATGGTTTTTGGATTTGGTTACGTCTAAGTCACTATCATCACAAGTTCCATAAGCTTGCTTATATGGATTGACATTGGTTCCCAATCCCATCGTCAAAATTACTGAAGAAGCAAAGATAACTTCACAAGCATAAGGAAAATATGCTTAATTATATACGTAAATGGGCACAGAACAGCTTATTAGGTCATGAATAACGATCCAACATTTTTTTTTTTTAAACTGGAATGATGCAAGAAAAAGCCAGACTTTGCTGCTGCCGAAGTACAAAATAATACTATAATAATCCGTAGGTACACCGTCTTCATACTCATTCCTCTATCTTATCCTTAAAGATGGAAATGAGGTCATAGATCTGGCTATTGCCAGATTGTTCATTTGCTCGGTCAACTGTTATAATGTGTAGAAGATGCGTAAAATATCAAACAAAGATTTGTCCACTTGCTGGGTAGTTTATGATAAAGGATAAAAAAATATTGGGAAAAATATTATGCTGTGTTGTGGCGATCATTTTTCCGGATTGAAAATGATATAGAGAAAGGATAATAAATTCTTTTACTTTATCAATAAAAAAAGAATAAAAATCATCATCTGATATTTTAATTGCTAAAAATCCTAATTAATTTTAGAATATTTATAAGGGGACTGATTACGTAAAGAAAATAAATTAACACCCCTAATATATCTTATTCAAGATAAGCTGTATTATTTATTTGTTTGATGTAAATTAAGATAATATTGTGTTTTCTAATTATTGATTTATCTATAATTAAGAAAAGTCTTTCTCAATAAGCTCCTTATCTTACCAGGTTAATAAATTCTTTTACTTTATCAATAAAAAAAAGAATAAAAATCATCATCTGATATTTTAATTGCTAAAAATCCTAATTAATTTTAGAATATTTATAAGGGACTGATTACGTAAAGAAAATAAATTAACACCCCTAATATATCTTATTCAAGATAAGTCAGAATTATTTATTTGTTTGATGTAAATTAAGATAATATTATGTTTTCTAATTATTGATTTATCTATAATTAAGAAAAGTCTTTATCAATAAGCTCCTTATCTTACCAGGTTAAAACCTAATCATTCTAATATCAACATAAAAGTAAAATAAACTGATTTTTTTATTTAATATTAAAAATATATTTTACGTATAAGTTTATAATTATATATATTAAAATAAAAAAAATATTTTTAATATTTTAAAAATGTTTGCCAAAATCAATTCTCACCGGCAATTAAGAATTTACCAAATTGTATTAATGTCACTGTTCAAATGGACATTACCAAAGAAACACGCACAAAATTACTTGGTCGGCACAATCAATAAGACAACATGAATTTCAATCAGATATTATTTACCATTAATTCATGACAATACACACAACGACGATCACAGGCACGCACACCGAGGTTTGCAATTTGCTCATTTAGAAACGTTTGTTTATTTGTTGAAAAGTAATTTATTTTTAAAAAATAAATTTTAGAAAAGTAAATTATTTTTCAATGTTCGGTAGTGTAATGAAAAATAAGTTGAAAAACACTTTCCAAAGATTTGGTTATGTCATGGAAAATGAGCTGAAAAATAACTTATTAATATTTTATTTTTTCAAGTTTATTAAAATAATGAGGAACAAATCTTACAAATTAAAAAGTTGAATGAAAATGAAATTGAAAAAAATATAATTTCATAAATTATCTCAAATAAAATAAATAATAATCAAAATAATAGAGATTAAATCTAAAAAATAAAAAAATTGAAAGATGAAGAAATTAAAATAATAATAATTAACATTTTATAAATTATTTCAAATAAAATAAGTAACAATCAAAAGAATGATGACCAAATTTGATAGATAAAAAAATTCAATTAAAAAATAATAAGGGAAAAGTAAATAACAATTATAAAAATGATGATCAAACTTAATATAAAAATTAAATTATAAGGGATGAAATTGAAAACAAATATTCAAAATAAAATATATATAGCAATCAAAAGTTTGAGGACCAAATTTGATATAATCAGCAAATAATATGACATTTCTAAATTTTTCACAATTTCTGGAAAGTGTTTTCCGCCCAAAATAAAAGAAAAACACTTTCCTGAAAATCAAGTCAAATTTTCCTTTGACTGGAAAGTGTTTTCTGTTGACCAACTTTATTAATAGCAAACAAACACAGGAAAGTTTGGAAAGTGGTTGGGAAATCACTTTCCGGGAAACAAACACCCCCTTAGCATCAAACTGATTCCATCATGAAAATATGGAGTGGAAGTACACGATTTGAGAGACAAAAAAAACTTAACCAATGCGAAATTCAAGCATGAGATTTGAAATTAAAAAAACAACTGCCATAGAATAGGGTTATGTGAAAAATAACTTTAATTTTTTAATTTCGGTTTTTTTCATAAAAATTCATATAAAAGCTTTTCTAATCTTCAAAACATGTTTGGTAGTTTGAAATGTAATAGATTGAAGATAAAAAAATCTAGTAAAATTTAAATGTATAGGGACTTTGAAATTCTTGTTTTCGACTTTAAACTACTGATATTTTTAGTTTTTTTTTTGTTAAATTAAGAAAACAAAACATATATTCTAATGATTTAAAAATAACAAAATGCACTAATAGATTTCAAAATCTCAATTCAAGAAAAGAATTTGAACATATCTTTTGTCGTTGAGTTCCAAATAGAAATTGATCTGAATACCAAATCGAAAGAAAAAAAATTGATAAAGAAAGTTAATTTGTGTTAGATTTTGTCTTATACCATAGATTTTTATTTTGAGCTTTTCTTTTAGATTTGCATTTGTCACATAGAGGATGAGAGAGGAGAGAAGGTTAGCACGAAGAGGAGAATAAGATGTGTGGTAATGATTACTTTTCACACACACACACACACACACATATATATATATATATATATATATATATATATATATAAAAAGGCATTATAGTCATTTTGTGTGTTTTTAAAATTTGATTTGACCTAGGTTCCAAAATGAAATATTTGAAATCTTGTATGCAAAGTGAAAAAAAGAGTAAACCATAGGATGCTTAGATTAATTTTCCCTTAAACAAAAAAGGATCAAATTGAAAAATAAAATAAGAGGACAATCTTTGGTTTTTTTTATTGAAGGGTGAAATTGAATTTTTTAAAAAATTTTACCAAAAAAATCACAAAAATTTAGCAATAAAAAAATAAGGATCAAATATAAAATAATAACAATAAAATGACAGGATAATTCATAATTTTTGAAAGGCCAATGCGAGTTTAGAGGAAATGAGAGATAAAAGAGGGAATAAAGAAAGAAAATGCCTTCGACGAAAAACTACCATGATACAAACAGCATGAGCCACCCTATACGAAAGGTCACGATACGCTGCTGCTAGAGGAGGTCGCGCATATTGCTAGAGCATGGCGGCCTCCTTCACTCTCTGACACGTGTAGTGCACACGCTACCCAAACTTCCATTGCTTGTTAACTACAACCCCTCATATTTGTTTCAAAATACAATTTGATCCTTGGAGCCTTAATTGTTCTAAATCAATAGAATTTAAATATATTTTGACAAATCAAGCATAATTTGAGCACTAAACCTTTTCCCTGATATTGCAAAACCTCTATTCTTAGCGTGTCAAATTAAAAAACTCAGCGTGTCAAATTAAAAAAAAAACAACTAGAAAAAAAAGGACAAAAATATTTGCTAATTTCATAATAGACTCACCTCTTCTTCTTACTCTTCTCTTTTCATCATCATCATCTTCTTCTTCTTCTCTCTTCAATTTCTATATAAAAACACAAACATCCCTTTCTTTCTTTCTCTCCTCTCCTCAACTCTTTCTCTTCTCTTCTTCTCCACATGCAAGTATCTCTTCTCCTCTTTTCTTTTTTTTTTTTATCTTCACAGTTTTTTTTTGTTAATTAACATACTTTATGAATTTGTTTTTTTTTTCTCTTCTCAGCTTCACTCGCAACAAAATTAAGGTACGATTTTTTTCTTTTTGGTTCTTTTTTTGTGGTTTTTTGCATTATATTTGTTTTTTTTAATAATTTTTAAAATTTTTATGTTCTTAATAATTGCATGGATGTTGTTGTAGGAAATGTTTTCATATGAGAACAATCTTGTTGAATTTTATTTGGATTTTTTTTAAAATTTTGTTGTTCAATTTCAATTAAATGTATATGATTGATTTTAATTATTATTGTTAGTTAATTTTGTTATTCAACCTCAATTAAATGAATTTATTTGTTGCTAATTTGTTTAAATTGATTTTCTTTTTTTTCAAAGCAACTCAATTCCCGAGTATTAGTGAGTGTTGATTTATATTAATTTATTTTATTTTAATTATTTTCTACTTCTATTTAATATATTTCTTAAAAAATATATATTTTTAAATAATTACTAACGGTTTTACCAGCGGATTAAGTTCGTCGGTATATTTCAAAGAGTTGGAAAAGAATTACCGCAAATATCAGTGCCACTATTTAATCACTAACAAAATTGCATACGGTGTATATGTTGGTGATATGTCAAATTCCCCGAGAAAAATACTGACGGAATGAAGCGGAGAAAAAAATTATTTGCAAAAAAAAAACCCAGGTCTCAACCGGGTTTTACAGAGTTTTTGCCCTTCCTAGTCCTTTACCTCACCCGAACCGGTCCAACCGAATATAAACTAAAATAAAAAAAATAATATCTAATTATTTTTTAAAATATATAAGTTGGAAAATAATATATACTTAGAGTAAAAGATTTTTTTTAATATTTTATCTTATCTTATTTACCCTAACGTCCAAATATACGAGTCTCAATGGCAATCAAGATTGAATTCCAGAAAGGTATTGCTTACTACTACCAGCTATAGCTTTATCATAATATATTTTTCTATCTTATTTTATTTTTTATCTCCACTATTTATATCTAAAACATTTTCTAAATAACTTTACTGTCCTTGTCTGCTGACACCATTCTCAGCTTCCAAAGACTTTTACTTTCATTTTCCTTTGACGGACCATTAATAGCAGGGCACCTTCACACAATCACTTAGCGCACAGAGTCCGCAGCTTTTTCATTCGTGGCCAAGAAAATCTATGTAGATTCTCAACGCAAACAAATAATGAGGCAGGCAGTGCTAGAGAAAAAGGATAGAATATATATAGAGGGCATCAGAGTAGCTGGTCTTCATTGTTTCCTAGTTTCCTTCATTACTTCACTTAATATAGTTAGCTAGCTACCAATGGAACGTTATGAGATTTTGAAAGATATTGGGTCAGGGAACTTTGGTTTTGCTAAGCTAGTTAGAGAGATAAAGACCGGTGAACTCTATGCTGTAAAGCATATTGAAAGAGGCCAAAAGGTGATCTATGTTTAGCTTCATGATTTCTCTCTGAATTTTTCCATGTTTCAATTTAAGATGTTTCCATTTTTTAGGTGGGGTGGGTGGTGGAATTTCATAAAGATGTGTTAAATGTTTGTTGAAGATAAGATTTTGCGTAGTAGATGCTGTGCCTGTGTATTTTATTCTTATGGTCTTGTATGGCCTGTGCTAGTTTCTTCATATATTAATCTAGGCTGGGGGACCCTTTTTTTTATGAAGTTTCTTTCAACTTGGTGTTCTATTTTATCTGATGGTAGTGATTCTGAAGTGTTGTTTGGTTTCTGCAGATTGATGAGCATGTTCAGAGAGAGATTATGAACCACAGGTCGTTGAAGCATCCCGACATAATTAGATTCAAAGAGGTATGCGAAGTGTCATGTATTTTCTTCTTATTGGATTATAAAAAGTAAAAGAATTTTGTTTGACTAGGTCCTTTCAACTCAAAGTAAAGATGGATCTAGTATTTCTCTCAACTCTCAGATAATTTTGAAAGAATATGAATTGATATGGAAGTTTCAGTTATAATCTATGCAATTTCTTTCATTCAAAATGGAGGCTTTGATATATAAAAAATGCACTTAGACATGTACTTTTCATGTCAATAGGACACTAATTCTTGATGCCAAGAATTATAAGAACTTGAAGATTTTGAATCTTGAAAAGGATTTTGAAGTCCAAACGCCAATTTACATTTAGATACCAAAATTCGAAACCAAGAGCCTTGCCTCCGCTCTTCAACGTGCCTTTGCATTCTTCAAGTTTCAGGACAGGTGAATTCGTTGTGCAGGTTCTGCTAACACCAACTCATTTAGCCATAGTCATGGAATATGCAGCTGGTGGAGAACTTTTTGAGAGAATATGCACTAATGGTAGATTCAGTGAGGATGAGGCAAGGATAGCACAGAACAGAACATTTTTCAGATTTTGACGTCTTGTTTATGTGGGAGTTTAATCATTTAATTTTTGGTTCCTTTAAATATTATCAGGCAACATTTTTCTTTCAACAACTCATATCAGGAGTCAGTTACTGCCATTCTATGGTACTAATTCCTATCAATCTTCATGATCGATTAGTATAGACACAGTCCATGCTTATTTTGACTCTGCCTAGTACTATTCAATAACCAATCAATCACTCTCTTTTGCTGTAGCAAATTTGCCACAGAGATCTTAAGTTGGAAAACACCCTCTTAGATGGAAGCTCAGCGCCGCGTCTTAAGATATGCGACTTTGGCTATTCCAAGGCAATGAACTTACTGATTTGCCTTACATAGAAGACATTTGATTGTAGCCCAGATAATCAATGTTTTACCCCCACTTTGTGCAGTCTTCTGTGTTGCATTCCCAACCCAAGTCTACTGTGGGATCACCGGCCTATATTGCTCCAGAAGTCTTATCAAGAAAGGAGTACGATGGGAAGGTATTTAAGACCATTTCAATCTTGTTTTTGCTCATCTCTTTTTGGACCCCTTTGGTCACCTAAACCCCAGCATTACTATTTGACTCTTCGAATTATAGATTGCAGATGTTTGGTCTTGTGGGGTTACCTTGTATGTGATGCTGGTTGGGGCTTATCCATTTGAAGATCCTGAAGATCCAAGAAACTTCAAAAAAACAATTCACGTTAGTTAACAGCTTTAACATTAAATGACCCCATTGCTATCATGATTTGATGTGTTAGTAAGAATAGACTGTTTGACCAACGACAGCGGATTCTTAGTGTCCACTACTCAATTCCAGACTACGTTCGAGTTTCCAAGGAATGCAAGCATCTTCTGTCTCTGATTTTTGTAGCAAATCCTGAAAAGGTAACAGAGAGAACTTTCATTTGCTGGTCAGCGCTCTATTACGTAGTACTTACTGTAGTTCTTTTTTTTTTTTTTTGGGGGGGGGGGGGGGTTTCCTTTGGGCTTAAATTTTGCAGAGAATTACTATCCCAGAAATCAAAAGGCACCCTTGGTTTCTGAAGAACTTGCCTGTAGAGTTAACTGAAGAGGAGGATGGCAGCTTACAAATTGACGATGCAAAAGAGGAATCACAACGTATTGAAGAGATATTAGCTATGATTCAAGAGGCTAGGAAACCTGCAGAGGGGCACAGAATAGGCGGACAAGTTTTTGGTGGGAGCATGGATCCTGATGATATAGATGCTGACGCTGACATAGATGATATAGAGACAAGTGGTGATTTTGTCTGAGAAGGAAGTTGAGGATAAGGGCTTTCTTTTCTTTGCTAAGGGAATCAAACGATCTGTACAATGGGGTGGCTGTTTAACACCCTAGGTCTGATTTTTTCCTTTCGTTTTCCTTATAATTTTACTTTGAACATGCATGATAATAAATTTGAAATTGTTTGTTAAAGTATTTTTTTTTTGAAAATATATTAAAAAATTAAAAAATTATTTTTAATATTAATATATTAAAACTATTTAAAAACATCAAATATTATCTTACTATTGTCATCCATGTTGTATTATGTTTTGATCATTGATTAATCTTATATTAACAATACTTTAGTATTTTTTTTATTTTTATAAAAAAATTAATCTGATTCGTAGTTTAACGCATGTCAATAATATAATATATGCTTAAAATCCTAAGATATTAGAATATTGATAAAGAACACAATAATAAAAAAAATATATTTCTAAATAGAATAACTTTCTAATCTTTGGCCACCATGGAAAAATTATACTTTTCTAGAAATATTTTGATTAATATTTGATTACATTTGATTAATATTTTGGAATAGAAAAAACAAATACAATACAAAAATATATTTAGTTAAAAAAAATAATTATGAATACAAAAAAAATTTTATAGTTCAATTTTAAAATAAATTTTTATATTTTCAAACTTTAAAGCTGAGAAATATATTCTTCCTATTTCTGTTATCAATGTCTCTTTTTTTTTTTTAAAAAAAAAAACTGAAATAGTAACCAAACTACCATGTAGGATTCATATTTTGTTGTATTATTAAGTAAAGCCCAACAATATATCAAGCCCAAGAGCCCAAAAGTAAGCAATACCCAAAACTAAATTCCACGTGTCTTCATCTAAACCCAACTACACATTTAACAATTGATTTAAGCCACACGCAAAACCCCCTCTCCATATAAAAACAAAAGACAAAACCCTAATGCGCCACAACACAGAGAAACCCTAATAGAGCAGGAAGAGACTCTCTCCTTAACACAACTTGGGTGCCGTGTAGTGAGAGACTCCATTCAAAATGAAGGTTCAGTTTTTAATCTCTTGCACTGTCTTTCTTTCTTTAGCAAAACCTTTATTTGTTTTCTGACTTGTTGTTTTCATTGTTTTTTTTTATGGGCAGTTTAACATTGCAAATCCAACTACTGGGTGCCAGAAGAAGCTTGAAATAGATGATGACCAGAAATTGTACGGTTCTCTCATTTTAGCTTTTCATTGGTTTTGCTGTCTTGTGTAGATAGGTGTGTGTTTTGAGATTTTGGAATTTTAAGTGATTTGTGAGCTCAAGTCATCGAAATTGAGCTTGTTAGATATGATGCTGGTATGTGTATGGGAAAGTTTGATTCCTTAATTGTGTGTTTGTATTTTAGGTCATCATGGAACTAAAAAGTAGTGTTGATTTCATGAGGTGCATGATAGGAACTTAACGTATGAAATTTTGGGGTTTTATGATTCTCCATTTTGGGTCAGATCTCATAGTTTTGCGTAGATTTCTTTTTAGGGGAAAACTGCGGTTTAGTTTAGCATAATGCATCCTGAAATACGATGAATATAGTGCAAAATGTATCTTAATGTCGATATGTAGTTTCTAGACCTTGAGGATAAATATGCACTGGAACTGTAAGTTTAGTCTATTTTTCATCCTTCTAATTCCAATTCCACGAAAAATACTAAACAATTATTTAGCAGTTCTGACCACTAATGTGGTTTTGTTCTTACAATTTAGCCATTTTCACAAAGTATTAGAAGTCCTACTTGGTGTGTCTGTGCATAAGTATCCCCTGGCAATTATCAATTCACTTTCTTCATCTTAGTGGACTTATGGGAAAACTTTCGTCTTAGTTTTTAATCTTTTATTATTTTTATGGCAGGCGGGCATTCTTTGACAAGAGGATCTCACAAGAAGTCAGTGGAGATGCACTGGGTGAGGTATGCTTTTGCCAGGAGTTGACTGGCTGAGCTAGTGTTTCAAAGTTATGTTGTATTTTTTATTTTCTTATGTCAACACATCTGGTTGTATTATACAGGAATTCAAAGGTTATGTATTTAAGATTATGGGAGGGTGTGACAAGCAGGGTTTCCCAATGAAGCAAGGAGTTCTAACTCCAGGCCGTGTTCGTCTTTTGCTGTACAGAGGTTTGTGGATTTGTACCTTGGCATGTGTTTCTAAGCGTGTGGTATTTGTTTTTTTGCAGGATTTAGCTAATTCATATACAATGCTCATTAACAGGTACCCCTTGCTTCCGTGGATATGGCAGGAGAAATGGAGAGCGCAGAAGGAAGTCTGTTCGGGGATGCATTGTTAGTCAAGATCTCTCAGTTTTGAACTTGGTCATTGTAAAGAAGGGTGAGAATGATCTTCCTGGCCTGACAGATGTTGAGAAGCCAAGGATGAGAGGTCCAAAGAGGGCATCAAAGATCAGGAAACTGTTTAACCTCTCTAAGGAGGATGATGTTCGGAAGTATGTTAACACATACCGCCGGACATTTACAACCAAATCTGGTCAGTTACTGTCTTATTATTCCTTTATTTATTTATTATTTTATTTGAATTTGATAAGGACTTAGAAAGTTAATTACTAGATCATGATCTGGTAAAGTTAAGCATTACCTTAACAAAAATAACAAGGCACCTTTTTTTCTGGTTCTTCAGGCAAGAAGGTTAGCAAAGCTCCCAAAATTCAAAGGTTGGTTACTCCCCTGACTTTGCAAAGGAAGCGTGCAAGAATATCTGACAAGAAGAAGAGAATCTCAAAGGCTAAGGCTGAGGCAGCAGAGTACCAGAAGCTTCTCGCCACCAGGCTGAAGGAGCAGCGTGAGCGCCGCAGTGAGAGCTTGGCCAAGAAGAGATCTAGACTATCTGTTGCCTCAAAGCCCTCAGTTGTGGCTTAAGTGTTTTGTAACTTGGTCCATGAGTAATGTCAGTTCTGAATTTCTTCAATAGCTCAAGGTAATTTTGGTTGTTATTTGGATTGTTGGGGTTAATTTTTAGATATTCAATGATTTCAAGCATCTGAGTTTTTGGTTTAGCTTCCATTATGTTGTGGAATGTGTAACTGTCTTCTTTCAGATATTTTTGGCTTGCCAAGTCAATTCTGGATTCATGGTGTGTTTACTTGGATGCTTGAATCCTCAAATTTACGAGGTCTACATGGTCATGAAGCAATCTCATCTGAATGTTAAATTGTTTTTGGGTTTCTCTTTAGATCACATCCGTCAGTTTGTCCTTGAAATAAAACAAATCAATTTGATTGTCTGGGGTTTCTATGGGTTACCTTGGAAAAACGCTTCAATGGATAAAAAATTAATAACTTATTTTTAATTATTATTTGATTGAATAAAAAATTAATTTTAATAAATGAATTTAGCAAATTCAAGTGGATAAATATTTCATGCTGCTAGATTTCGATTTATACTTATTTTTTGATTTTTCAAATTTGATTTTTAATTATTATTAATGATTTTTTTATCATTTATTTCCACAAATACTTTTTAATATATTTAATTAGATAATCGTATAAACTTTTTTATTATACTTAGAATTTTTTTGTATTAAAAAATAGATTGGAAAAACCTATATAATTAATTTTTTTGGAAAAAAAAAAAATACTAACCCTCTGCGAAACCGGGGCTTGGGTGAAATAACTAGTCAGATAGAAAATGTGAAGGATTTTAATAGGTTTGGGATAATTTTTATAAATTAATGGAATAATTACAAGAAAACATATATAGTTTAACTGCGTTTTTATTTTCCCATTATATTTTAAAAAACTACACTTCGCTCGCTAAAGTTTAAAATGTTCATAATAATTTACGTCCTGAAGCTTGAGTTTCAAAAAAATCAATAAAAAACACCCAATTATTTTCAGGATTACCTTGTAATTAAAAAACCCTAGCCACCATCCACTTAACCCAAACTTAGATCTCCAATAACAAAGAAAATTCTGACCACCAGTTATATGAAACCAATCTTGATTTCTATTTTTCCTTTCCGTGTTTGTCAAGAATCAATGCTCATTTTGTTTAAAAATCCTAAACAAATCTTAAGATTAAAGCTTGCAGAGAACCCTAATTTATTAAAACTAGGTTTTGGACACAAGCTTACGGGATAAACAACTCATGATGGGTATGCAGGTTTTGATGAGATTGAATTGAAAATAAAAAACAGAGAGGAGAAGAAGAAGAAGAAGAAGAAGAAGAAGATAGTACACGTGGGGAATCGGGAATGCCATGTGGGTTCAGTCCACTAAGATTATCATTGCCTTGGTACTTGTAATTGTAAAGCACACGCAACTGGCGGTTCGCGGGGAATCCAAAAACATTAATTTTCGAAATGTCTTGCTACCTTCTCCTTGGTACATCGGCGGAGCCAGCACTGTGACAGCTACAAAAGTTGGATGTATGTGCAGGTTTTGCAATGGAGATGAGGGCAAGGGAGAGTTGGGATTTCTAGGTTTGGATGTACAGGGGAGATTGATATCGCTGAAGGGATAAATATGTTTGGTTAGAAATAATTTTGTTTTAAAATTGAGTTGAAATTTTGGTTTAACTTTAAATGCATTTTTTTTTTGTTTAAAAAGGTTGTTTTAAATTATTTTTACAAATATATTTTCATCTTAAAATAAATTTAATTTTTTTTTATTATAAGCTATTTTTGAAAGAAAACTTTTAAATTGTAAATCAAAGTAAGAAGTTAAAATTCATGTTAAATAAAATCTTACCTTCTTTATTTCTTATATTAACATACATTATTTTAACCATACTTTTTTTCTTTAACCACCACCACACCACACCACACCACAGGTATAGTCATAATCCACTTTTTAAGTTAAATAAAAAAAATTAAAAGAGTTCAATCTTTCACTTCATTGTATATGAAAACATAAATCACGGTGGATCGAAACAGTAGAATTGATTTCTTCATATTTTTAGTATATTAAAATAATTTAATTACCTTAAAAGCAAAAAAGTATTAAATTAGTGTCTAATCTAAGTTTTTTTTTTTTTTTTATCATTTTGCTTTTTTAAACATAGTAAAATAATTAAATTACACTTAAAATTATAAATTACTAAACTAGTGCTAAGAGGGTTTTTGTTTTTTTATCCTAATTTTTTTTATTATAATTAAATTGATTGAAGGGTAATTTATTAATTTAATAAATATAAAATTATTTAAGAAAATGATCGACATGTACATTACACATGTCAGCACATAGGTTTTGGTTGAGCCATTTGGGAGGCATGTGAGGGGGCTTTTGATGGCCAAATAGTGGGTTTCAAGGTGGCATTTACGTCGTCTCGGTGACCTCTCAAACCATGGATAGCACATGTGGTAAAAGGATATTCAGTTTGGCACCAACAACTTTTTTTCTTTCCTTTCTTTTTCCTCCTTGATTTCTGCATTTTACCCTCCAAATTCTCAAAACAACCCTATGTCAAGCCTTCTAATTTATTAAGACAAGAGAGAACCATGCCTTTGAAGTTGTGTTTTGATTATACAAGCAAATTACAAAAACAACTTTAGTCTTATTTAAATTAGTTGGGTTATTGTTTTGTTTATCTTTTAGTTATTATTAGATATTTTAAAGATATTAGAGCCTTTATTTAAATTTAGGTTCATTAGATTATTATCATTTATTAGGTTTATCCATATTCACTAGGGATATCATATTAGATTTATGATTCTATTATAAATACTCTTTTATAGAGACTTTCTTAGGGAAGACTATTTTTAATAAAGAAATCGATATTCTTACTATTTTTTTTTGTGGTTGAGTGATTTTCACACTAAGTTCTTAATTAATTAAACTTACAAGCTTTTCAAATGATTGATCAACTTCATTATGATTTTATACTACTCATTTGCATCTTTTTATAGGTGTAGAGTGAGAGTGATCATTGCGTATAACTTTGGTTCTCCAAAGAAGGTTTTTGTTGTGTTAAGTTGCAAACCATTCAAATATAATTATAACATCTCTTAAGAGGTATCTACACCATATTATGTGGACTTGAGGGCTATTTTGTGACACATTATGGTACATTTTAAGGTTGTTACAATCATGTATTCCTGTTGTATTTGATTATTGTTTTGATTGTATATCGTGATATAATAGAGGACTGTATGAACAGCGTGATGCGATGCATTTTGAGAATCGTTAAATTAGTTCAAGTATATTGGGATGATGATCAATATAATAGCCTAAAAGTAAAAGATGATGGGCTGTTAGGGTAATCTCATATACTGGTAAAAGAAGGGTTATAATAACAACTGATTTAGTAAGAAAATTTAAGAAAGAATACATGTATGTGTTATGATAAATAACTAAAATAGTGGGTGTGTTTATTAATGCACGAACAATTATATATACATGAAATATCATTGAAGGTGGAACAATTATGGAGGTTTCTAGTATAAATTAAATAGGTTAAAATAAAGGTTGATGGTTCAATGTGTATAATTGGATAATTGAAATGTTGATCATGTTTGAATTGTAGAAAGATGCATGATGAAATACTTGTGTTCTCGGTGCGGATATGCCATGAGTGTCATATAGGGATCTACCCTAACTACAACGTATCTTAAACATTGATGTTGTAAGACAAGATAGTACAAGAATCAAAGTTGCATACTGGGTCGAAAGGAATAGACTTCCAAGGTGGATTCTTGAATGCCACATCATTTCTGGCTAAAATTGGAAAATGAAATGAAATACTTGTAAAAGATTAAAGAGTCAATAAATAAAAGTGAGAGTGATCTAGAAAATAAGATTTTACTAATGCATGTAATGGAGAAATTATCAATAGCATGTGCGATTGAAGTTACATGTAATGTAAGACTTTGGTAAATAGAAAATTGTCAAGTATTGATTTATTACTTGTGGAGCCACCGATCGAGTGTAATAATAAGTTTTAGAGCATATAATTTATTTTGGTTTTGTGGTTGCAGGAGCTTCATGGTAATTTGTCAACTAAAATCTAAACATGTTATCCATTTAGCACTAAATAAAAACAATGTATATTTATCATTTGGTGTGTTGTAATCAAATGGATTCAAACTATAATGTAAATAGTTATTTGTAATAGTTCTGGCAATGTAACTACCTCCTAAAGTAAAGCCATGTGTAATTGTTTAACATACCTAATGAATAATGGTATGTTTTATGGGTATTAATATGTATACCATTACCTAAAGGATGATGAGTTGGTTGGATGGCCTGAGGCCTAACATCGAGAATAGAAAGATTGTGTTGTGGGAATTTGAAATTCCATCGGTTGTTATGTAGGTACTATAGGTTGATGGAAGAAATGATTAAGGATCCAAACAGAGCAAACTCTGCCAAAATTCTATTAGAAATTGAAAGTATCAAGTTTACTAGAATGGATTTAAAATTAATATGAACGGTGTTGGTGTAAATGGCAATGGAAAGTTAATAGTATCAAAAAACATAACCCATATTGTTACATATAAGATTGTTGGAATAAAGATAATTATATTCGAAAGTCCTAGAGTGTTATAACATTGAGGAGTAAAGAGTGGTGTACGTTGGTATATTGATCCTTACTTGAAATTGATGAGGAAGTTGGCAATTAACTGAGTAAAAAAAATAATCATTGGTTTGTGGTGCATGTTCTGCACAAAAAAAATATTTGTGTGAGCGACTCCTGAGAACTTGAAAAAATACATAGATATGTGTGTTTTATGCTACATTGGACTAACCAAAGTGAGTCATGATTAAGCAATAAAGAGGCCTTTTAGGATTCTAGCCATTTAGGCTAGACTCGAACAACTATGATCGCTAGCTGTTTAGGCCAGACCCAAATGACCAGTAGGTTTTCTATTAGCGTGTATGATACATATGCTAGACAAGTGAGTCAATTGTCACCTTTGAACGGTGCTTACGTTTTTTATATCTATAAATTCTTCTTGTCAATATCTTTATAATAGCATTGAGAGTATCGTACTCAGAACTCTGCCAAAATTCTATTAGAAATTGAAAGTATCAAGTTTACTAGAATTAATTTAAAATTAATATAAATGATGTTAGTGGCAATGACAATGAAAAGTCAATAGTATCAAAAAACAATTACTGATATTTTTACATATATGATTGGTGGAATAAGAAAAATTGCATTTAAAAGTCCGGGGTGTTACAACATTGATGAGTACATTGGTATTGAAATTGATGAAGAAGTTGGTAATTGATGGAGTAAAAAAAACAATTATTGGTTTGTGATGCATGTTTTGCATAAAAAATATTTGTGTGAGCAGCTCTTGAGAACTTGAAAAAAAAATATAATTGTGTGTGTCTGATGCTACATTGAACAAACCAAAGTAAGTCAGAATTAAGGATGAAGAAGGCTTTTAAGGATTCTAGCCATTTGAATTTGACTCGAACAACTAGGATCACTCGTTGTTTAGGCCAGACGCAATTTATTAATAAGTTTTTTATTTGCGTGTATAGTGTATGTGCTAGATAAATGAATTATCACCTTTGAACGGTCTATAAATTCTTCTCGTTAATATCTTTAGAATATCGTTGGGTTGTTGTACTCAAAACTCCTGTTTCTTTCTCTCCCGCTATTTTTTTCTCCCTTCTACTTTGTTTTTTGTGCCGGCCTATTTCTCCCCTTCCTTCCTTGTCAGTTGGATATTTGCTTATTTACTCCTAGCCAGTAGATCCGCGTACAAAATTTAAGATGACCGTGTAAAGATGCATTTTTGGAAGAGGAAGTCTGGGGAAGAGAGGGATTTGGTGTGGAGGGAACTACGGAATTAACATCCTAGTCATCTGGGCCTGCCCAAATGTCTAGGATTTTTTTTCCTGTACCATCAATCATCATCCCTCCATTTTTGCCCCTATGAAAGCAATAAAGACAAGTTGCCAAAATATCTCTTCTCGTGAATATTCTTCGCGGTGTTCAAGGGCGGTGGGGCTTGATTCTGGTCTCGGTGCAATGTCTTTCAAAAGCAAGTCTCAGCACCACCGTCCCTTTTGTGTAAAACATTGATCAGAAGGTCCCAGCCCATGTCACCATTAATTTGTGTCAAAAATGGGTTCATGTTGGTGGCTAGAGAGGACAATGGTGATGATAATTTGAATTTCTTTCATCAATTAATCAATGGATTGTCGGTCTTTATCAAAACAAAGTTGATTTGCTTGTTTTGCGGCTTTATTACTTCGAAAATATCACAAATTAAAGCAAATTAAGTTGCCATTTCATGTTTTTGACAGAGCATCATACTATACTCCTGCCGGATGGAGTACTAGAGCTCACATCACTGTGTTCCATTCACCGTGCCACGGTCACCTGAAAAGCGCAACTCCATTAATTATATTGGGATGTACGTTGATGCTTTGAAGATTAGCACAACCTTAGTAGCCTAATAATTGCTGAATTTGTGTGTGTGTTGATTTGCTAGTTTGGTGGCTTTATTGCTTCGAGAACATCACAAATTAAACTAGTTAAAGACCTGGTCTTTCTCATTGAACCATCCCTTCTCAACTTCAAGGTCTAATCTACGGGTTAAATTTAGGCATTGCATTTATGAAGCATGCATGGTAGCTTAGGTCTTGGTGTTAATTTGAGGTAGAGATGCGTCGTGCTTGTAACAAGGCTGGTGTTAATGTTCCGGTTCCATGGAAGGATGATGAGTTGCCGTGATGTTTTGTTAACATATATGCAGTTGAAGAGGAGCCGCTCAATGTCCTGAAGCATTAATTGATTGCGCTGAAAATCGTGCTAGGGAGACTTCATAGTTCTATCCCCACACACGTCTTAATTTGCAGGATATTGAAGCAAGTGGCTTTAGCGGTTTGACAGATTTGGAGTAGTTGACATCAATTAATTAATGTTCAATTTTTTTATTTTTTTTTATATTATGAGTGTTTCATTATTGTGATAAAAATTATTTGTTAAAGTGATTTTTATTTGGAAAAATATTAAAATAATAATTTTTTATTTTTTAAAATTTATTTTTAACATTAACACATTACAATAAACCAAAAACATTACAAAAAATTAATTTGAAAAATATTTTTTTAAAATTTTAACAAAAAAAAAAACTAGTTCAATTTCAATTTTAAACCATCCTAATAAAAAAATACTTTGAGACGAAACGAGTGCCGTTGAGAATGGGATGAGTCGAGCACAAACATGCTAGGAGGGGATTGAGAGAATTTATGATGGTGACAACGATGTGGACTCTTACTTAATTCATGCTTTCAACTATCTTTTCAAGAATTTTTTTTTTATTAACATAGATATTCAAATTAATTTATGTATATCTTAATTAATTTTATAAATTTTAAAATTAACGATCATATAAATCTCCAGTGATCCTGAGTCTGAGATTTATGAGATTTAAATTGATGATCTCTACATAATAAATCTAAAATCTGATCAGTTGAGCTACACTCTTCATAGTTTTTTTTCTAATATTTTTTACATCTTAGGTAAATGGCTTCGTACGAGTGAAATGTAATATGTATGAACATAAATATTTTATTTCTAATTTACAAGTGAAATGTAATCTGTATGAACATAAATATTTTATTTCTAATTTACTTGATGGGTTAAAAAATACGTACGTCCCATTAATGGAACTAAGATGCTTCAAACAAAATGAGAGCATGCATGGGGTACCGTAGGGAAGGTATCGTTGTAAAAGTTCAAAAGCATGTTTGGAAATATAGTGAAAACAATGTTTTTTTAAATTATATTTTCTTAAATTATAATTAAATTTTAAATTTTTTATTTGTTAAAAGTTATTTTTTTATATATTTTCATAGTATATCAAAAATAATTTTTTTAAATAAAAAATATTATTTTAATATATTTTTAAATATAAAATATTTTAAACTACCACAGTCTCAAAATCTCAAACAGATACTAGTTGTCTCTTCCTTCACTAGCCAATAGCATGAAGCAAAAGACCACAGTTTCTGTGCATCCCTCTCTGCTGGTAAGAATTGTCAAACAAGATTTCATCACCCTTGCTTCTAAAGTGGGCCAGCTGTTCCCATAGGCCATAAGCGTCCCCTGCTTGTGTGATTGCGGATAACTCCTATTCATACACTCTCTGTCAGATTCTTATTGGAAGTCCTGGAGATGACAATGTTACCGTTTCCATGAAGGCAGGCTCGAAGTAACAATAAGGAACTGCGGTAATTTTTTTTATTATGTATTTCAAAAAAATATTTTATTTAAAAAAAATATTAAATTAACACTTTTTTAGTATTTTTTTATGATGATATAAAAAATATAAAAAAAATATTTCAATATATTTTTAATTAATTAATTTTTAAAAAATATAATGTACCATAATACTAAACACATATTTAAATAGTAAGAACACATAAAAATATGAAATTTATATGAATTTAAAGACAGATTTAACCCCCTTATATTTATTTATAATTTTATTGTATATGTAAAATATCTTATTTTTTAAATAAATTTTATACTTTATTACATTGAAATTGATTATAAGAAACATTATATATACGAACCTTTTTCACCGGAGGTTTTTTTTTTTGGAGAAAGATAGAAATCAAGGATTGAAAATTGACTCCAATAAAAACGAAGTTAAATATTAAGGTCAAGAGATATACGAAAAACGAGTACAAGATAAGAAAATGGAATTCTATTCCCATCGTTATTCCCTTTATGACTATATATGTTTTCTAAAAAATATTTTTTAAATTTTTTTATATTTATTTGTCATCAGAAAAGTTGATCAATAAAAAACATTTTCCAGTTAAAAAAAAATTTAGTTTGATTTCCAGAAAAATAGTTTTTGGAAAATTTGGGTGGAAAATACTTTCCGGAAGTTGTGAAAAATTTAAAAATATCATATTATTTACTGATTATATCAAATTTGATCCTCAAACTTTTGATTGCTATATATATTTTGTTTTGAATATTTATTTTTCAATTTCATCTCTTAAAATTTAATTTTTATATTAACTTTGGTCCTCATTTTTATAATTGTTATTTGTTTTTTCTTTATCATTTTTTTTTGAAATTTTTTATCTATCAAATTTGATTCTCATTCTTTTGATTGTTACTTATTTTATTTGAAATAATTTATGAAATGTTAATTATTATTATTTTAATTTCTTTATCTTTCATTTTTTTTTTTTTAGATTTGATCTTTATTATTTTAATTATTATTTATTTTATTTGAGATAATTTATGAAATTATATTTTTTTTTCAATTTCATTCTCATTCAACTTTTTAATTTGTAAGATTTGTTCCTCATTATTTTAATAAACTTGAAAAAAATAAAATATTAATAAATTATTTTTCATCTTATTTTCCATGACATAACCAAATACTGGAAAATATTTTTCAATTTATTTTTCATTACACTATCAAATATCAGAAAATAATTTACTTTCAAAAAAAAACTACTTTCCAGCAAACAAACGGGTCTAAGTTAAAGAACTGTCTTTAATCTATACCTAACATTATAAATTTCCTTATAAGCGTCGCAAAATAGATTAATATTGGTTTTTTTTTTAGGAATATTATAATATCTGGTCGAAACATTTAATGTTAGGTTGAAAATCATGTGTTTCATCAAATAAGAACTTCTCCTTATCATCATCTGAAGGTCCTCAAGCCTTATCTAGTGAAGAATCTTACATCAAACTGGTATTAGTTGGTGCTCGATTGGCATTATAGGCACCATGAATCAACAACATTTTAGAAAATGTTTTTTTGAAGAAATTATTTGACAGTGGATGTATAATAATTGTTTGAAAATCCCACTTTTATATACGTGGTGAGCAATCTTCTAGATCACTACAGCGTAATCTCAGCTTCGTTGCTGTCTGAACTATATCAGTGGAAGAAGGACTCCTAATAAACAATTTGATTGTGTGAGAGAAAGAAAAATCGTGGAGCTCTCATTGCCTCTTGTTGCTAAAATATATTTTAACAAGAAACATAGATAAAAGGGAACGTAGACAGACAAAAACAAGGAGGAAATGGAGGGGGGCAGAATCAACAAAATAGTCTTCTAGGAGTAATATTTAAATTTCCAAGGATACCACCAAAGGGCATCCTTCATAAGGATAAAATTGATTGTAATCAATAATCCCGCTTAAGAATTTGATCACCATTCCTAGCATTATCCCAGAAGACATTTTTCACCAGATGAATTATATTTAATCTTATTGTATTTGTATATACTAAACCTAATCTCTCACTCAAGACTCCAACAGTGCATTAACAGGCCGGCTGTTGACCATCCTGCAATGGCTTCTAATCTCTCCAGGCCGCCCAGACTGCAGATCACCCATCTTTATCATGCCCTCAACGAAGGCGTTAAAAAATGCCCGCTGGTCTTTGCTGAAAAGGGCTACATACTTCCTTGTTTCAGGAAATGTGTAAAGTGTTTGGTCAGAATTAAGAAACCCTCTCCCAGCAACCAAGTCCTTGAAATATCTGTTATCAAACATAGTTGGTGTTGCATCGAGGTCTCCTGTCACATTTTCATCTCCACCGAGTGGGCAAAGCCTGTTCAGCTTCTCTTTATACCTTGGCTCAATTGTTGGGTCAGGCTTGCCAGAGCCTGATTGATTATAGAGCCTGAAGACTATAGAGAAGCACCGAGCCTGACCTATAGAATGTGACCCTGAAAGGGCTACCATATCCTTGACAGAGAGATTGTATCCTTCAAAGAGGTCCATGAGAAGGCTTGCATTAGCTCTTGGACTAGGCATGATATTGTTGGCATCCTCTTGGCTGGCTGTTAAGCTGTCTTCCCTCCCTAACTTCACTTCCCAATCAGGTCCTCCGCTCTGATTCAAAACAGAGGATAGAATGAAGAGTAAGGTTTCAGATAAAAAAAAGGGCAAAAAAATCAGTTCATTAACAAAGTGTTCTGTCTGACCAAGTTTTGTCTATTCTTCTGAGATTTTTCTCTTCATTACTTCTGGAGTGGAATTAGGATACCAGCATCTATAACACGTTACTATCAATTAAACCTTAAGCCACTAGATTTCATTGTGGAATAGTGCAGGGACCCACTACATTCAAATGGGAGGTCTAGAATACAATTATTGTCGAACTGTGAGCTTTCATAAGCTACAATTATTGCCCCTCTATGATTTTTCTCTAGCAGACTAGAGAAAAGGCCACATCCACATACACAGTGCTTGTGACCAGATGTTCAACATTAGCAAGCTAGTGGGGATATATATTAGCCTAATAGTGCTCAACTCCTAGGAAGAGGATCAGAGGCAGGGCTCAAATTTGAAGTACAGTCCTGGCTAGTCACTGCAATAATGAACCAGGAAAAAAAGGGGTGAAGCATGACCCTTTTTCAAAGACTACCTCTAGCTACGCCGTTGTCCTCTTCAAATGTATGGATGATAAAGGACAAAAGGCAGACACAGAGGACCCCTTTCGCAGAATATCCTGAGCAAAAGCTTGCTGCCTAGGTGGCTAGGCAACCCAAGACCCAATTGTCTTACGGCCAAGTTGTTAGTACCGTAGTGGTACATTAGGTTATAATTTTGTTCTATTAAGAATTAAAGAAAAAAGACCGGAGTTCTACATCACAGAGAGAAATTAATTACCAGGACAACTGCATCTCTAGAGGCCATAATGATTATATCTGCACAAGAAACCGTCCCAGGACAAACCCTCTCCAACTCTTCCTTAATTTCATCAATAACTTCATAAGACCTTAAAGAATCTATGTTGGACAGAGAGAGCTTCTCTCCTAGCATGTTTGGTGTGTCATCGAGCAGCATAGAAGCATCACAACCCTGTAAGAAAAGGAAGAAGAAGAAGAACCCATCAAATAAAGCCGAATCAAGATCCTTGTTAGAAAAAAAAAATGCAAGATTGAAATGGAAGCATGTGTAAAGTTTTTGGTGTATATATCAAAGTTTACATTAACAAAACAATCATGGAATTGAAAACGCATGACTGAGGCAGCACTTCTTGGTTCTCTAATCATGTTCCTCCTCATCACATCCTTGACTATGAATTCAGCTTCCGGGCACGTCTCGGCGTAAAATCCAGGCTGGAGTGGCACAACAGAGGCAGAGGTAAAGGCGATGGATACGAGCAAGAGAAAGGCTGGGAGGGGAGGAGACATTTTTTTCTTCTTCTTCCAAGCACTACAGTATTAGACTACTAGTTGATAGTTTATGAGGGGGAGATATGGGCTATTGTTGTTGTTCAGCATATGACTTATAAAGTTGTTGGAAATATGTATTTATGGAATTTATCATGTATGGGAATCTATGTATGGTATGTTGTTGTCATCGAGTTATTGCCTTTATTAAACTGTCTATAAAAAAACAGAGTCGTCTTACACTAAAATACTGTTTGTTACTGTGTTCTAACGTGCTTTTTAATTTTTTTAATCTTTTTTAATTTGAAATTAATTATTTTTTATATTTTTTTATTATTTTAATATATTTATGTTAAAAAACATTTTAAAAATAATTTATATCACACTTTCTCGAATAGACCATAAAAAATTATTTTACACTTATATTTTAACATTATGTTTTGATATGTATTTGAATCTGTTTTAAAAATACATTTAATATAAAAAAATATCAAATAAACAATTACTATTTTTCAATGATTTTAATATTATAATATTAAAAAATAAAAAAAACTTTTAAAAAATTATTTTAATACATTATTTTTCATCACAAAACACACAGTATTAACAAAATAGTTGAGAGATGATTTACATGATGGGCAAGGAAAAAAAAAAGCCTTCAGATTTTTCTTTTGGGAGGGTGTCAAGATATTATTGGTTTTTATTTTAGATTAATATGGATATCTGGATTAGTTTGTGTGTATTTTAACTTTCACGGATCATAAGGTTAATGATTATATAAATTTCTAGTGATTTTAAAAGAATTTAAATTTATTATTATTAAAAAATAAATCTAAAATATAATTAGTTAAATTACGAATTAGATATTTACATGTTTTTGTTATTACAAGGGGAGGCAAGAAAGGCCAAATGGGTATTGAAGTTAGGGGTGAGAGGGATATCTAACTGAAAGTGGACGCCTGTTGATGTGGGTGCGTCAACATTCGCGACACCCAAGATGCCCTTCTTCCCGACTTTGGATTCATTTCTTTCATGGAATTTGCTGTTCTTATCTTCCTGGATATAATCAAGTTATCAACAGGCTCAGCCACCCTTTTTTTAATGGCTTTCTTTCCTCTTAGGAAATTAAATTCATAATTAATTTGGGTTTAGAACCCTTTTTCACCATTGATGAATTGAATATATATATTTTAACCCATTTTGTATTGTATAGTGCTCATCGACTGTCCATACTTCGTTTTTCTCACTTGAAAACATGTTCTCCAAGAACATAACGTCCAATAACTCGAGCGGCGTGCTCAAAATCATGTGAGGATCATACGAGCATTTTTAATTTCTCTCGCATGATCATAGCCTGGAAAGTAAACAACTATCTGTATATATATTGCAGTGGAATTCATAGTGGAACCAAATATCACAAAGTATTATGGTGTCGTGTGCCTCTGAGTCAACAAATAAATCATGTCTACTGGAAACACTAAAAGATCATACCATCGTAAAATACCTAATTATTTTCAGCTGTTGCTTTCTTCTGTCCTTTTTGACCCATCAAACTTCATTTTCTCTTGTTCTTTTTTCGATATATAACTTAATATATATATAGCCTATATATGTACGTATTTTAGTGCTTACTGAAATCCAGGGTGTAGCTTTTCTTTTCTTTTTCTTTGGCCATGTGATTTCCGAAAGAAATGGCCTCACTCGTGCCCCGGGATTGTCGTCTGGACAAGATTTTAATGGCATGCTAAAATTTCATGGAATACAAGGATGGGCACCAGTAAATTTATGCATTTCCATGCTAAAATGCCAAGTAAAGTTGCCCCCAATAATTGTTCGTCACAGTTAAAAAATAAAAAAAAATTATTTTAATATATTTTTTATAAAAAAACATTTTAAGAAACATGTTACCTTTCACCCATGTTACCTTGCTCACAGGAGTTTCATTTTAATGGGACTGTTTTTTGTTTTTTACCCTTTGATGATTCCCCCGTATACAAGTTACCCATGGATGTGGCTTAGGGCAGTTGGGGCATGTGGTTTGCCCGGAGATAAAGCTCGACTCCCATTTGTTTTTGAATTACCAGCCATCAAATCTCTCATGGCGGCCGGCATATTGTCCTCTGGAACAAGGGCCGGAAGCAAATGGCATCATTAAGTTTTGTCCCGGACCTCCCACTCCGCATATACTACAAGAAAAATCACACGACAATTCGTGATTTTTGTCAAAAGATCAGGTGTTTTATGCATTTCTTTAACTTGGATAAGAACATATGCCCAAAGATAACAAAATTGCTAAGATACTACGGCAATACGAGAGTAATTATCCTTCCGAGGACATGCTGAAAATATGGAGAGAGATCTCTGACGATCGACTGTAGATGTTCTCTGTGAAATAGAAGAGCATGGTGAAATAATTGGCCCAAAAAACCAACAGCGACGTTGTTGCTCTTGATTGGATTCGCCCGTGGAGCGGTCTTTATTGCATGACATACCCCTTAAGTGTCGAAGGCAGGGGAACAAGATGGAGGCCATTCATCCTAGAGATGTTGACATATGTCATGTCTTTAAGTATTATCATATTATTGCAAAAAATACATATAATAACGTAGAGCTGACAAATCATTCTTTTATATATATATATATATCATTACATCTATTTTTTTATTAATGAATATCTAGATTAACTTGTGCTGCCTCAACTAATCTCACAGGTCCTGGAGTTAATAACCATATAAACCTTCAGTGGTTCTAAGTTCTGTAAAACTCAAACTGGTGATCTCTAGAAAGCAAAATTGAGACCTAACTAATTAAATTATACCCCTCAAAATTATCATCATAAGATAAGGTGTGTGCGTAAACATCCCTCCAATATAAACTTTCCTTGCAGCAATCCACTGATTTTAAATTGCTGTCATTTTTGTTCTTTAGCTAGAAATTTGAGATTTGAAACCCAGCTATTATCTCTTCCTCCCGTGCTTTATTGTTATGTTTTATAAAATAAAATAAAATAAAAGGTGTAAGAGAAATACCCTACACTTAATAAATATAAAAAATCAAAACAAAAAATAAGTCATTCATAACAACATTCTCGAATTTTTTAAATGAAACTCAAACTTAAATGCTAAATTCAATACAAAGTCAGTGATTCATGATAAAATTTAAATTTTTCAGATGAAAATCAAACTTAATATCATTGATTTATTTCAAAAATCGGTTACAAATGAAGATTACAAGAAATTATGAGAATCCAATGCTCTTAGTTTGAATTTTTTTTTCCATTGGAGATTATAGAGTTCTTAGGAGGTTGTGTAAATTAGGAGCTTTTAGATCAGTAGAAGACAAACCAATCAATTTTTTACTTTTTGGCTGTAAATTGTATATTTTTATGTTATCTTTGTTTTTAATTACCTTCGTTAAAACTGGCATGCGCTGTGAAAAAGGGAAGCTATAGCTATAAAATCAAATCTTATAAATCATACGTAAGCCCTAAAGTATGCCCTCATGTAATTTACTATGCAACCACTTGAAAGAAGAAAAGCATTGTAGTTTGAGTGTTTTTTTTTTTTTAATGTATTTGAATTAAATAGATATAAATTTGTTTTATGATTTTAGCATAAGAACATCAAAACAATTGCTTACCATACTAAAAAAACGTAAAATTTCAAAGCACCGAAACTACAGTGAAGAAATTAAACTCAATCCAAACCAGAACTCAGTCTACCTCCATAAACACTCTTGCAAGCAATATAAAAGAGATGATGTTTCCAATTTGAACTCCACCATTGCCAATCCATCGTGAATCTTACATAGAAAAAAAAACCTAGGAAAAAGACTGCAGGAACAATCCAATCTTTCCTCTTGTGCTAGTAACCCTTATCCTCGAATGAAATGGAATACACGTCATGTCGATTAAAAAGTAATTAACACGTTAATGACCGAAAGTGTTTGCAGTAAATGAGGTTTGACTTTCCCGTATAATAAGGAATTAGATAAAGTTCAATAATGTTCATACCTGGGGAGGGGTGAGCACTGTGCAGGAAGCATATATCTTGTGGGGAATAATTCTCTTTAGCCTACCCTTCTTTTTTTCTTTTACTTTGTGGCAGAATCAAACATGCTTTTAGAGCAGTGTTAAGCATAGACTAGAAGTTAATTTAACTATTAACAAAACCCATGATCATTGTTTATCAAGATTTTCTTCTTTTAATGATTCAACAGCAAGTAAAGCTTGAAGAATTTGTTGTCATGTGACAGCAGTGTTCATGGGGTCCTGCAAGCTCTTGTATCATGGAATGGTGCTTCTCTGTGAGAAGGGATTCGAAATGCTGTTTTATGCAGTCTGAGTACTCTCTGCACCCAAATGTCTCTCGAAAAGCTAACAACTTGCCATGGTTCACTGAATATTTCACAATTTACAAGCTACAAAACATTTACTATTAGTAGTATAGTTCAATTTTGTTTCTTTTTTCTTACAAGTAGACGGCATTCTGGGATTACTTTATTTTATACGCATATAATTGTTGTCGACTTCTTGTTACATCTGTATTAACACGCCAGGAAGTTGAATCCCTGTCATGTCCCATTTTCGTACTCTGCTTAATCAAATCCTTTTATGCTAAGCTATGGGTTAAACTTAGCTTTGTAAATGATATCATATATCTTGGGGTTAAGCAATTTGATGCATCAAAGGTTTATTTAGGGTTGGATGCAACCCCTGTTTTATGATTTTTTGAATTTTTTTATTTAAAATTAGTTTTTTTATGTTTTTACATCGTTCTAATATGTTGATATCAAAAATAATTTTTAAAAAATATAAAAAATATATTTGATGCATTTCCGAGTAAAAAAAACTTTGAAAATGAATCACTACTACATTCTCAAACATCCCCTAATTAAATTATCGTTTGGGAGTGCGGTTGGACCGTACTTTTCTAAATTTTTTATTTTTTTAAAAAAATTTAA
The DNA here is from genome assembly GCA_019202695.1 of Populus x sibirica. Lineage (NCBI taxonomy): Eukaryota > Viridiplantae > Streptophyta > Magnoliopsida > Malpighiales > Salicaceae > Populus > Populus x sibirica. The sequence goes on along the minus strand of JAGMVL010002072.1, from coordinate 452,674 downwards.
ATTAATATTTTTTATTGTACTAATGTTAAAAATATAAAAAAATATTATTTAATACATTTTTAACATAAAAACACTTTAAAATATACCCTGAGAATCTCGAACACAACTTAAATTCCTTTTTAACATAACCATAGACAAATTCCAATTAATGCATTTCAATAACTGTGGGCGTGAAATAAATTGATTCTGCAATCTGAACATGAACACTCGGGTCGGTTACCATTATTTTGTGTTGTAAAATTGGACACGCATCAAGGAGGAGACATTAACACCTTTTCAATCCATGCATTTACATACATTCAGAAGAATCCTTTCACATTTGTGTAGTGGTCGATGCTTAGAACAGAACTGTAATTGGATTGCTAGCCCTAGCTAAAAACTGGAAACATGTTGGCAAATATACAATGCTATCAAAGTGTTTGCGAACGTAGCTGGTCACGTTTCTAAAAAAATTTATTTTTTTAATGTTTTTGAATAGTTTTGATGGGTTAATGTCATAATTAATTTTAAAAAAAAAACATATTATTTAAAAATATTTTTAAATAAAAAATACTTTAAAAATAATAATTATTGTTATTATAATACCATGCTTTACAAATCTCGTCACCTTTGGCCCGGAAAAGAAATATGTTAACGGGCTACAATGGGTTCAGAAAGAGACATCAGCGTTGAAAATGGGTTCAGATAGAGACATAAGCATTTAAAATGGGCTATAATAATGGGTTCATTTGTACATTGGGCTAGCTCAAAAGCTTTGAAGAGAAAAAGACAGGTCGTTTGTTTGAATCTGAGATTTATTCTAAACTACACGTGTTTGTCTGGAGTAAATATAATTTAAAAAAAATATATATTAAAATAATTTTTTTAAAAGAAAAAATTATTTTTCATATTAATATATTAAAATGATTTAAAAATATAAAACATTAATTTAAAACAAAAACATTTCAAAAATAGCAAAACAGTAATTCAATTATCGCGCCAAACGGTCCCGAAAAACCTTAAACCTGTACAGAAACCTCCAAACGATCCCGAAAAACATTAAACCTGTACAGAAACCTAGTCCATTAGCAAGAATCCCAGGCACAGTCGTCTACGGATATAAACAGCAGAGTATCTTCAACAACAACAACAAAAAAAAAAAAAAGGGAGGAAGAGGGAGAGGAAACAGGTCACCAACTCGAAGAAAGCATGATGGCAAAGAATGTAAAAGAAGTTTCTCAACCTAAAAACTTAAATTTTTAGGTGAGGTTCTAGGATATGATTTATATTATTCTCTAACACACTCCCTCAAATGAAAGCCCTTTAGGCTTGAAACTTGCATGAACCCACTTTACATTATGTTTAATTTTTATCAAATAAATAGAGATGGTTAGATTCAAACTCGTGACCGCTTGATCATCAAGGCTCTGATACCATATTAAAGAACCATCTCAACCTAAAAATTTAAGCTTTTAGATGAGATCTCAGGATATGATTTATATTATTTTCTAACATATCCTGAAATCTATCTAAAAATTTAAATTTTTAGGCTGTGATGTTTTTTCACATAGAAAATGTCTCTGGAAACGCCACAAATCTGACAGTGCCTCTTCTGATCCCAACAGCAACAGAAACTCTGAGAATAAGACTCATTGGCAGCCTTTTACAACTCAAAATCCTGGCTTTGATGAATACTACGAGGTTATACTTGCTTCTCTTCTGGTTAACAAAGAATGGTTCTTTGTTTGATTTCGTTTCGTGGGGTTTAAGTGATTTTCTATTTGTAATAGGAGCAAGGGATAGTGACACCAGAAAAATGGGATAACTTTGTGGAAGTTCTTAGAACACCCTTGCCTGCTGCTTTTAGAATCAATTCAAGGTAAAACTTTGATTTCTTTTGCTATTTGAATTGTTGGTTAATTCTTTGTTTTGGCGCTCTGAGTGTGTTTGTAATTGTTCTTACTTCATGCTATAGCAGTAAAAAGATGTACAGTTAGTATTTTTTTTTTTCAAGTTCAAGATGCAAGCCTTTGAAGTTAGGAGTTAGGGGTGAAGAGGTTGGGCTTTTGCAGTTGTTGATGTTGTCAGCAGCAACAGACTAGCCAGGATAGGTAAGAATTGTACAAACACATGAGATGAATCTCCCGATATAGGGTTGCTGTTCAGTTCTGTTTTACATGAATTGGATGTGATTAGGTGGATGAAGAATTTAGCTGCTGATTTTAGCAATGTAAGTCAAACTAGACATCCTTTTCAATTGGAGGCTGCTTTAGGGATTGAAGGAAGACGGGGGATGTAGACTGTGATTGGGCAATAAAAATATGGTCCTAGGAAAAGAATGAAATGGCTGGAAATGATATTTGTGGTGTAAGGTCCATTTTCCCCTCGAGTTTTTGATTGAATTAAGATGCTGCATGTTGGACATCTGCAATTACAAGCATAAGGACTGCATCTGGAGGGTTTATCTATAAGTTCTCCTGTGTTCTTCCTACCTTCTTCCTTAACTTTAGCCTCGAAACTGCATATTACAGCATGGGAAAAAGTTATCAACCTTGTGATTTATCTTTTTCTTCAATTTTGCAGAAGCCAGTTTTGTGAAGATATCAAATCGCAGCTTGAGAATGACTTTATGAATTCTCTAAAAGCAGAGTAAACCTGTATTTATCTATATTGAAACTATAACACCTTTGATGATTATGTTGCCAAAAAATGCTGGTTGTTACAGATGATAGCCTCCTGTTTTTTTTCCCCTAATTTTTTTGTCATTTTTTTTCAGACCACTGATGGTGATGAAGTGGAGGCTATCAGACCATTGCCTTGGTACCCTGATAATCTTGCTTGGCATTCAAATTTTTCCCGGATGCAGCTAAGGAAGAACCATTTCCTTGAGAGGTAAATCATGCAATTTCTGATTGTAAATCACTGGCTGTTCAAGTGTTGTTGTGAACTTGTTATCTTTTCTATTGAACTAATACAATTATCTGATAATGCTGACATTTGCTTAATTCTGCTCTTCCCTTTCTTATTTCTGGACATCTGTTATACAGAAGGTTTTACATCTAATTTATCTTCTTCTATCTTCAGTTGCATACAATTGACCTGTGCAATGCATTCATTATACTTACTACTACTGAAGTATACTGTGTGCCATAAACGATTTCCTACCAATAATATTCAGTTAATTTATATTTTCCTATAGAGAAATGGAATTATTGCTATCAGATTTCTCTGGATCTTGGAAAACACCTCAAACATTTTTTTTTATGTATTTCTGAAAATCAATCTAGTTGTTTTCCATTTTTTTTCATTTAGAATCATGATATTCCAACCATTTTCAATATATAAAATTTCCTATGGGCAAAAATGCTTTATGTTCTTTGAAATTTTCATGCCTAATTTTATATGGTAACTGTTTGGAGAAATGGCTTTCCCATTTTTGACGAATGAATTTTTTTTTTGGTTTTCCATGGAAAAGAAAAATTAGAGAGGGAGATTGCAAATGGAAGAGGTTTTCCACTACCTACTTGCATATGATTTGTTGGTTTTCATATTTAGGGCTTACATTATGTGTGAATATGTGTGAGCTGTTGATTTTGGTTTCTTTCTCTTTGTTTAACAAATGGTGATTCTGATATAATTGTTTCAGATTCCATGAGTTCTTAAAGCTAGAAAATGAAATTGGAAACATCACGAGACAGGAGGCTGTCAGCATGGTAGGCAAGTCTACTTTCGGGTTTATATAATGATTTTCCTACCTGATGGAATGGTTTTTTTTTCTTTTTTTTTTTCACATTCTGCTCAATTGTATTACTTGTTTCATTTTGCTTAATCATCTCTTTACCCTGAATTGTATCAGTACTTGGAAACTCCTATTTGATTTATTTGATTCACTTCGTTTTAATGTTAGAATGAGAAATTGATTCTTTATTACTAATATTAATTTACTTATCTAGGTTATAGCTAATGATCTGGATGTCCAGAGATGTAATCTTCTCATCCACCAAACAAAAGAATGTGCACTGCCAACTTGATAGTCACAAATAATGAAGCTCAGCACTTCCCTGGGTGCCTCTCAGACAAAAATGGCCCTAAAGCTTCTGAAATGACATTGGAACCACAGATTAGTCAGCTTCTCTTTGATCGAGTGTTGTGTGATGTTCCCTGTAGTGGAGATGGTACCCTCCGCAAGGCTCCAGATATGTGGAGGAAATGGCGGGGATAGTTTCTCATGTTTATGTTTCACTAGCTTGCAGAGTGAATTATATTTGTTCTCCCCTCTAACACAGGAATCCAGGAAAGGGCAATGGGCTCCATGGTCTGCAAATTCAGATAGCGTTGCGAGGTACCTTAATGAAATACCTCATATTGCCATTTCCTTGCAATTTCAAAAACCATAGCTTTTAGGCTCGTTTTAGCTGATAGTTTGTTTCTCATAATAGCATGTTAATTCAAATTTCATATTTTCTACTTCTGTGGTTTCTAGATTAATGATTATAAATCTTAGAGCAACCAAGAGAAGCACTAGTCCTCCTTCTGACTGTCCTGGAAGTTTACTGGTTGATGGTTGTCAATTTCAAACCCCAAAGGCTTCTCTGGATGTAGGACAGAGTTGTCTAATCTGCTCACTTGTGTTAATATGGTGTGCTAGAGCCAGACAATCAGGGATTTCAAGGCTTTTGCCCTGTTCTAAGAAAAAAAAAGTGTGTTATTAGGAAACAAGGTGTTTAATATTGCGGTTGTGACAGGTTTTGGATGAAATTGTTCAATGGGCAGTAGTTTAGCATTTTACAATCAAGTTCTGCTCTCAATTTCTTAGTTGTATATGGTATGATTCATGTTCTCTGGGGTCTACAGGTACGTGACAAAGATCTCTGGCTAGCTTCCCACAAAGATGTCTCCAAGTTCCACAGATATCATATACTTCCCAGCATGTTTCCTTCAGGCAAAAGCTACAGTGCCCCAGCCAAAAAGGGCCTTGAGCAAGAGAATGGTGAAAGTGTGAATTCTGAAGATGGGCTTCAGCCAATGGAGGACGCTTCCACTGAAGATTTAATTGAGGAAGTTTCTGATCTCCTCCTGGAACGCTGTATGAGGATAGTGCCTCATGATCAGAACAGCGGGGCCTTTTTCATTGCTGTCCTCCAGAAACTCTCCTTTACCAGGTGAATTTTAGTGTTATTGATGCATCGTGTTATTATAAAGAATCTGAGCAATTAATGTTGAGAATGAGGGTAGGCTAGTTGGACCTTGTAGCCAGTAATGGTTACTCCTAATCCCCACAGTTTCCTGTGTTCTGAAGATGGTGCTCCTTTGCTCATGTCACTTTCGTCTCATCTCCCACTTGCAAAATGCTTACTCGGTACTTGAAATAAATGATGACTCCAACCTATTTTGAAGGATGTCTGTCACTTTTTTCTTTTGCTTTGCATGTTAGGCGTTCATTGTATTATATCAAATTCATGATTTTCCTGCAGCCATTCAGGAGAAACCCAGTAAGAAAAAGAGTTTGTTCAAGAACACTAAACTGCAGGAAAAATTATCGAATCAGGTTACTGCAGAAAATAGTGGGATGGAGCCAGACTCCGTAGATGCTGCTGTGGAAAAAAATTATGAATTAGCCTCAGGCAGATTTAATTGTGTTAATGAGCCAGATGAAGCTGCAATGGAACCTGATCTTTCTAATATATCTGACCAAAATGATTCAGAGGAAGCCCAAGCTCTAATTAATGGGGAAACCGATTCAGGGAAGGCTGTATGGAAGAGAAAGTTGCAAACTCAAGGCAAATGGAAAGGGGTGGACCCTGTTCTTTTCTTTAAAGATGAAGCTATTATCAATAGCATAAAGATGTTCTATGGGATTGATGGTTCATTTCCTTTTGATGGCCACTTAATCTCAAGAAATCGTGACAAGAAACATGTGAAGAGAATTTTCTGTCTCGAAGTCGGTTAAGGATGTCCTTGAGTTAAATTTTCGTGTTGGCCAACAACTTAAGATAGCATATATCGGCCTGTTAGTGCTGTCTCATGTTGATTGACCGGCTCCACAGTTTCTTTCTTACAAGACCACAACCCTGTGCCATGACCTACATTGCTAGAGTGCAGTTCTTCTATATGTTTCTTTTCACCCAAAAAAGGTGGTTGCCTAGTTGATTTAACAGAGAATTGTTCATTTCTTAATTGCTTACACTTTTTACTTTCTTTCTTTTCAAAGGAGCGACAAACTTCAAGAGAAGGTACCTCTACCCCATGTGCATTCAGGATATCTGCCGGTAATTCTTCCGCACATCACCAAGCAGAAGGAAATTCGAAGTTAGAAATCTTTTTAGATTAAAAAGATAAAGATCTCGTATGGTTTGAAAAACCTATATACATCCCTGGTGGATTTCAAGCATTTGTGGCAGTATAAAGCAATAAAATTCGCAGACTTTGTTGATGCTGAGAAGGCATCAAAGCTTATGATGGGTTGTTGCGTAATAGTTATGCGAGGTATGTAGCAGTACCTACCATGTTTGGGTTATTAGTGGATAAATGTGTATTCACTATTTACGACATTGTTTTGATTGCAGACAGCAAAGCCATGTCAGATCCTACAAAGGCGGATGCTTCAACGATAGCCATTGGCTGCTGGAAAGGTAGATCCAATCTGAGCGTGATGGTCACTGCAATTGACTGCCAAAAATGACTAAACTATAGAAGAAGAGCTGAAAAGCAAAGCAAAGCAAAAGGGATAAAAAGCTGATGTGGGGGAGATGAAGGAAAGGTGTAAAACGTACCCCCTTGGCTGCATGCTAAAACGTTATCATCTCTAGTCCGAGGGCAGAGAATAGACACATCCACTACCAGTGGTTGCAACTTTTTGTTCAGAATAGGGAACTACTGCTAAAAAGCCTCTCAAGTAACAGAGAACCGCCATAAACCTTTTCACTTCCACCTTCCATCACTGCACTACAGAAATTCAAAGCACGGGTATAAAAGGTATTCAAAACATTCAATGAAAATACGAACCTTTTCTTTTCGAGAATGAGATTGAGAGGAGAATATACGACTCAGCTTCACCTCAAAATAAGAAACCTAACAGCTGCTCATGCAAACTAAACTATAAGAAGGTTAAATTTACAAAGAAATACATCACACCTTTCAAAATAAAATTGCTATCGGGGGCAAATTAAAGAGAAGCGTGCAGTTTCCACACAACACAAATTCAAAGCAGGGGTACACAGGGTCAGTAGCGGAGCTAGAGTTTTTTAAATGAGGGGGCAAATTAATAACAAATATTATATTATATAGACATGCATTAAAAATCAATTCAAAACATATATATTAATTCAAGTAAAATTAATTTAAAAATAATTTTAAAATGAAAAAACTTACATTATAATTGTTCTCTTAAAATTTCAATAAACTACTCTGTGAATGTAAGAGATGTCAAGAATAATAGTGGTTTTGCATGAATATTAATTTATTTTTTTATAATAAAAAAAATATTTAATTGATTAAATTAGCAGATTTAAACATTTATTTTGAATATATTCATAACAAAACTCCTAAATTATCATAAACCCTAATATTTTTAATAACTAATTATAAAAAATTAAAATTAAAATTAGAAAATAAAAAAAAAAATTACCTAAATCATAAAGTAAAAGGCACAAAAGATTAATTGATGAGAAATTTATGTACAGAAAAGACTGAACGGCAGCTAAGAAAAACCTTTTTTATTTTGTTATACAGGGAAAGGGAAAGATAAAAAAACAAAAGGGAAAGGGGGAAAAATTGGGGAGCTGTAATACATATATATATATATATATATATATATATATATATATACGAGTCAAGGTAATATTTTAATATAAAAAAAAAAATTAAGGGGGCAATTGCCCCCTTTTGATCCATTGTGGCTCCGCCACTGCACAGGGTATTCAAAACAGCCCGTGACAATACAAACCTTTTTTTCGAGAATGAGATTGAGAGGATAATATGCGACTCAGATTCACTTCAAAATAAGAAACTAGTCAGCTGCTAATGCAAACTAAACTATAAGACGGTAAGATTTACAAATAAATACATCACGCCTTTCAAAACAAAATTGCTGTTGGAAGCACATTAAAGAGAAGCATGCAGTTTCAAAGCCAGGACTGATCAAATCACAATTGACTTTATCTACAACACTTGCTCTTAGATGGAATTTCTTGTGCAGGGCCTGGAATGATGATCTTCTTGCCGGACAAGGATGCCGGGTTACCGTTGCTTTGATTTTCACCAGCAATCAGGTTCTTCTTGTTTACAATGTTGAAGATCTCTGTCAACACAGTCATAAAGGCGCTCTCAACATTAGTTGCTTGCAATGCTGAGGTCTCCAGGAAGAATAGTCCTTCCTTCTGCGCAAATTCATTGACATCCTCAGTGGGTACGGCCCGCTGGTCCTCAAGATCACTTTTGTTCCCAATCAGAATGATAACTATGTTCTTGTCGGCATGGCTACGCAGTTCTTCCAGCCAGCGTGGTATGTGATCAAATGTCTGGCGTTCGGTTATGTCATACACCAGCATTGCCCCAACAGCACCCCTGTAGTATGCACTTGTGACTGCTCTGTACCTGTTCATTGAACCACGTGAGCAGAGAAGAAATCAATATTCATGAATTATAAAATTGTAATATCTATTCTAGGCAATGAAATACAGTATCCTTTTCTTCCCAGATTAAGAACACAACAACATGGAATTTTGTGTTAAAGCACATAGAGCAAGATCTCATAAGGCGCCTGTGTTTTTCCCTTTCTCTCCTAGCAAAAAAAAATTATTGCCAGCCTGGATCCCAAAGACTCTTAACGATAGTATCTAGTCATTAAATATGATGTCCATCTCTGCTCACCTTGATATATACAGAATATATTTCAAGAATTGTTCCAAGCTATGTCATAGCTCCAAAGATAATATAAGATAAACGATCGTTCTTGTTCAACAATAAAGTTTTAAGCACTAAAGAAGATTTAAACATAACCTTACAATGTAATGAAATTCCTCGGAATTGCACAAAGTTCTTTGCAACTCCTAAATTCTCGATGCTCTAACAACCTTATATCAACTAATACGAAAAATACTGAGGCTTAGAACAGTCTATATAGTGGAAGACAAAAACCCACAATAGATGTGTTATTCTTTGAGGATGAACAAAAGAATAGGGACATAAGCCGGATCCACTTCCTAGGCCGAAAGCACCTTTAAGAAAAATAAATAATTCTTCTTTCATCAAGAATCAAACAAAAGGCCACCTTTTCTCCAGCCATAACATCAGCACTATAAACATAAGAACTTAAATCCTCACCCAACAGAACCACCAAAAAAGGCAATAGAGGTAGCCAAAGAAGATATAGAAAAGCTAATAATGTAGCAAAACTTTTCAATCGGCACTTTATATGCAAGGAAAAATGTTAATTTTAAGGGCCAGCAATAGCGAGGGCTGACCTGAAGACACATCACCCATTACAGCTTGACAGAGTCGAGAATCAAGATCTACCTTTACATGTATCACCATGAACAGCCTCATATCCAGCATGATCACATTATATCAATTCATATACATTTCCATACTTATACCACAAGCTTTAAACCGGATCAATTCGCATCCAGAAGTCTGACATTCACTAATCAAAAACTACAAACAGGCTGCAATCCAATCAATGACGGAAAAACAAAGAAAAGCAAGAAAAAAACAACTAAGCATACTAGCATATTATCAATGACGAAAAAACCATATCACATCCACAGTTTTAGACCAACCAAAAACAAAAACATAGGAATGACGAAACTATTCTTAGCATTCCTCGTTGAAGCAAAAAAAAAAACAGGGAGAATATCTGAAAGAAAGAATGGTTACCGTTCTTGACCAGCAGTATCCCAGATCTGGGCCTTGACACTCTTATGATCAATAACTAAAGTCCGAGTTTGAAACTCAACACCAATAGTAGCTTTAGAGTCAAGACTAAACTCGTTTCTAGCAAATCGAGCAAGTATTTGTGATTTCCCAACTGCTGAGTCCCCTATCAACACCAACTTAAATACATAGTCTATCTTTTGGCTCGCATCTCCATATCCACCCCCACTAGCCATTTTCTCATCCCTCAACTCTCTCCAAATGGGTTTCCTTTGCATCTTCTAAAGGAGAGGGTCATGCGTGCTGTGCTATATAGCTACTAGATCTTAGTAGGAGTGTATGCTTTGCTTGCTACTGTTGCTATACTGAAGGCAAACGAGCTAAAAAGATGATCAGAGTTTCATAATCTGGTGTACATAGCAAATTTATATTGGTGCAATCAAGAAATCTGATCCATCTATTTGTAACAGAAACGGTGTATGATTTTGATGGGTTTCACCTGTTTGGCTCGTGTTTTCCTAACTTTTAAAACAAAATAATTTATTAAAAAAGTATTTAGTTAGAATTTTAAAAATTAGTTGTTTTATTTTTCAGAATGGAAGTTGATTTTTATAAAAAGTAATTTAAAGGTATATTATTTCTATTTAAAAAAGCATGAGAAGTGGTGATTTTTTAGATTAAAAAAGTTGTTTTACATGAAAAATAAAAACAACCTTAAATATTTTAAAACTGACTAACCTTAATTATTTCATTTTAAGGATGTTAGATGTCAATTTGTATGGATCCTTACTAAATTATTTACTGTTTCTATTTACTAAAAAGAGCTATATAATAATTTACATTACTGTTTTTATACTTATATTTTGTATAGTATTTTTATGTGTTTTCAATGAAAGAAATCATTTTTTAAATAATTTATATATATATATATATAAAGGTTTAAGAGGTTGATTAATCAACGTGTGTATTTTAAAATACATCTTTAATATACCACATAAATTTTTTTCATACGAAGACATTTAATATTTTTTTTATCTGATAAATATCGAATAAACAATATTGTGTAAGGTGCAATCGATGGGTTCTGATCCAAGAGATTACGAAGCCACTCAAGAAGTTTCTGAGAAAAGACGACGATAAATTAAAGATGGGGTTCAAGTGAGAGTGTATCGGTATCTCTTCCGTAGCTTGAAACGCCATCGGTTTATTGCCTTTTGACAGCTCAGTGGTCTGAAAATGGTGCTCTGAGCTTTCCTTCTTAAAGTAAGAGAGACGATGCTGTTATACTTCTGCCTTTTTTTGCCCTCCATATGTGTTAAATCACCCCTCAACTGTGGGTTCTGATGAAGATTATTATTTTGCATTCCGATGGAGAATCTTCTTGTGATGGGCTTTCTTATATTTTGTGTGCTTGGAGGAATTCATTATGTATGTAAGACATAATTTCATATAAGACTTTGGATTTGGATTTGGATTTTGCTTTGGCCGCCTGCTACTGAAATTGTAATAAACTAGTACATTCTTTTGAGATTATTCTTTTTATAAATTTAAAATAATATTAAGAGCATGACGATTTTTTTTTACAGTTTTATTAAATTTAATTTAATAGTTTGATCTTGAAATTTATCAACTCGACTCCTTATATAGCTCGAGTTTCAAATTAAATCATGTGAAAGCCGATTCAAAATGAATCATTCAATTTAATAGATCAAAAAACAACTTAGATGACCAGTAAAAATACAACATAACTTTTAAAAAAACTTTAAAATAATAATTTTTTAATATTCAAATGATATCAGGTTGAATCAACCTCAGTCACTATGCGATCTAGATCGTAGACTTCATTGAGTTAAATAACTTTGTTGTTTTTTTAAATTATTTTTATTTAATTTTTATGATAAAATCAGACAATCGATGTATCAACCCTAAAAAAATATTTATTTGATATTGTAATAATCCTATAGAAAATAAAAATAACAATTAAACCATGAATTACATTTCTCAACCAATCCAATATTGAAGAAAAATAAAACTAAAAAAAAAAAATTTAGAAAAATTAAAGGATAAAAAATTAAAAAACAAACATACCAGGTTTGATGAGTAAACCTGTTAAACCCGTGAATCAGGTAACTCGAGTCAGCACGCTAATTTTTTTCCTTGATTTTTTATGGCCATTTTTTTTTTCAATTTTATTATTTTACATTAAATTATTTGTCCTTGAGATTTGTCATTTTTTCACTTTTCTTACTGTTTGGTTATTCTGAGAGCGGGTTAGTAAAGTTAACTTAAATTGGCTCGAGGTTTTCTAAAAACTTTTTTTACTGAACTTTGGTTTCTGTACTAGATCATTCTTTTGAAATTTTTTTTTTATTCTGATCTTATATGACAGGTTGTTGGTTCATCAAGTTACCTCAAATTGACTTGAATTTTTTTTTTCAACATTGTATTTTTTGAAGTTGTTTTTTTTATTTTAATCTTTGACAATGCAACATTATATGCTCTTGATGAAGAAAAAACAGATATAAGATGACTCCAAAATGATTTCATTGCAAGATGAGGACAAATTACAAGATCTTATGCTTTCCAAACAGATCTTCTCTATGTATTTTTACGCACGTATTTCCTTCTCTTTTAATGGAGAGTTTCACTTCAAATCACAACAGGATTCTCTCTGTTTTTTAATTCATTTATCTGCAAAAATAAAATAAAAATAAGAAGTCACGTGCTAAATAATGCCAATGTCAACTTTATTTCGTGAACATGTTATAAATGTTGCAGATGCCGAGTTAGGTTGGGTGACCAGATCTAGAACTCCCCTCAACGCTTCAACGCTTCGTATAGTCATAAATGTTTTTTATATTAATTGAGATCTGTTGACTTTATATATTATTCTGTTATAAATAAATGATTTTATCATAGATTCACTGTGGTCTGAAAATTATTATTTTTTATTATTATATAATAATAAAAACAGTAACCTAGTCGCCATCTTTATATCTAGTTTACATGTAAGTTTTAAAAGCATGGAGATTTCGATGCAAAAACTGTGTAGCTGGAAGAAGAGAGGCTTATCCCTAGATTGTACAATTATTTTCTTTTTGTTAGGGATTTTATCAACCAGCATGTTGCCAATGTTAGGCAGTTAGGGATTATAGTTAATTAAATGCTATGAAACTTCTCTATTTCCATATGATATCTTTTTACACCAAAGTTTAAGAATTAAATAATTTTAATTAATCCTGATTGATAATTCAATTTATCATATTTTAAGTTTCTCTAATGATCACAAGTTTAAATCCTTTTAGAGCCATTGAAGGCTTACATCATCGTTAATTTTAAGATCCATGAGATTAATCAAGATATGCGCAAACTAACACAAACATCTACGTTAATCTAAAAAACAAAATCTTAATTAACCATGCAGAAGTTATCCCATCTCTATCACAAGCTTAAAATACAAATAATATTTTTCCCCATAATTTTTTCGACTAAAATCATCTTCCCAAAACTCTACAGTGAAATTATAATTCCTGTACATAACTTACGTGTCTGTATCAATATCAATGCAGCAACCTAAGTGGGTATTTGATAATATTTGCCTTTCTATTTTAATTCTTCACTAGCAAGTTGCTGGCAAAATGACGGGCCCCATCAATTAGCCATCAACCCTAGAAGGGGTAATTAATCTTTGCCATGGATTGCAACTCCATGGCTGTAGATGTGATTTGCGACGCGTCAATAAAGAAATGTTAAGATCAATTGACTTTTGCCTTGGATTGTACACTCCTTTATGAATCAAAGGCAAGAAATTTGATTGCAAAGCATCGATAAATATATACATATCTTTCACATCAATAGGTAGAGATGTTCGCTGGAAAATAAAGGCGGGGTCAAGTGGCAGGCTAGCAGCTGCTAGAATGCATGGAAAGGGAACGCGGCATCGTATTAATGGGTACAATAATGGTGATTGATGTACCTGTAGATCTTTCTTTATTCTTTTTATTTATCGTATCTGTCAATCTTTATCCTATATAAAGGCAAGTTGGATGGGTGGCGTGAGGGATCTTAAAGCTTTTGGAAATGGAAATGGAAATGGAAATGGACGTCAGCAGCATTCCTCGAAGGCCCGATAATTTTAGAAAAATCTACCCCCAGATAGAATCTTTATGTATTTATTTCATAGAAAACCAGGCGTTTCTCATTTACAGCATCCATGCTTTATTGTTAATCAAATAACACTTAATTTTGTATTAAAAAGTTGTATAAAAATCTGTTTGTAAATTGTTTTTATATCAGGATATAGCCTCTAGTTTTCCCTAGATCATTTTTATTGTATTTATATAAAACATCTTACAAGAAGTTAATTATACCATGCATGGCCACGTTCTTTCTTGTAAGAGAATTTCTTTGGACCCAACAATTAATACCCTTTTTAAAAAAAATTAGACGGTAAATGATATTTTTGGATTAGGGTGTTCATCAATCAATTTGAATCTCCTCTGACAACAATGATCATAGAGTTTATTGTTTAAATAGCAGATAATTCTTCTTTGATTCTTACTGTTTAAGTACAAAATTATAAAGACAAGTTTTTTTATAGTAAAACATTCTCAAATGACCTGCCGTCTTAATAAAAACTAGATCTCCTTTTCAAACGATATTAAAATACAACTCTTGTATAAAAACCTAATGTAATTTATTTAGGAGAATAAATCTTCCTAGACACATGTTTTATGATTCAAAATGAAAAAAAAAGGGAGGGAGCAAACATGATGTAACCCACATTCGATTCTTACATTGGGGCAATGTTTATGTTTTGAATAATTGATTAATTTTTTAATTTTAATAATCTGATATATTTTTTCTAGTCAATGTGACTGATGGTGGGTGCCTAATACTTGCAAAATGTTATTTTTGATGAATTTAAAGATTTTTTAATAATTAAATCAATGATTTTATGAGAAAAAATAAAATATTATTATAAAAAGATACTCTGAAAATAAATATGCAATAGAGAATAGAGATTCTGAACCTTTTTTGGTTAAAAACTTTATGATTTATTTATAACTTATGATTCTCTTTATGGAAAAGAGTGGCTAAAACATAATATTATCATAATAGTTTTAATGAGAAAAAATATTCATGGTATATATATATTAATATTGTTGATGAAAATATGATGGATCCTTAGAAATTTTTTACATATTATCTCTGATAAAACATTAATATCAATAGAAATATGATAGATACTAGACCCTTTATTTGTTGAACCCAAAAAAGATGGTTTTTTAAGGGGTTTTGAGATCCGTTAAATCTGGATTTATAAAAAAACAAATAGTTTTATTGATATTGACAAAAAAAAATTTAGAAAATTATATAATTTGGCTTTAGTAAGATATTTTGTGCTATGCAATTTCATAACCTCTAAATTTGAACAAATTAAAGAAAGAGACTCATATAATAGAATATTCAGAAAAATATTTGTATGATTGCTAACCTTTCTTTAGAGAGGTTAACATTTTGTCCTTTTTTTATATATAAAATGCCCTTCAAGATCTTTAATAATAAAAATTTAAATAGGGACAGATTTTTAATTTCATCAAATAATATTTTCTGATTTCCAAAAACAAGAATTTTGATGTTCATGTCCTCTCTCCTAATATCTCCCTCTCTCTAGAGAGGATATGGAAAGCGAATTTATGCTTTGGAAATAAGAAAATATCATTACAACTATCCTTATTTGAATTTTTAGTATTATTTTATGTAAAAAAAAACAAATAGACAATGCGATCCTGTCCAATAATAAAGATAAAAGCTTAAAAAATAAACGAATAATTTATAAATTTAATTGATACATGATATATATTATACAAAAATACGTATCTCAAACGTATTTAGCACTCAAAAGAAGAAAAAGAAAAAGAATATTTTTATATATTTAGAGATCTTTCTAAATCCGAAATTTGTTGAAAACTGATGTCACCCCAAAGAAAAGGAATTTTGTTGGAAACTAATGTCACCAAAATGACTCTTTTATTCCTTTCTCCATGTCGTCATCTCTTGCCCGATCGCTATACGAGGGTTGCTTGTAATTGTATTTTAAATGGTGTTTTTAAAATTTTTAATTAAAATTAATTTTTTAATATTTTTTTAAATTATTTTGATATATTTATATCAAAAATAATTTTTTTAAAAATAAAAAAATATTTTAATATATTTTTTTATAAAAAAAACACTTTAAAATCCCCTGTTCTTAAAAATCTATCTTACCAAATAAAGCTAAAAACTTTAGCTGTCGTTGAATGACTGAAAGTCATGAGCAGACATGCGCACTTTGGTAATCGTCCATTACATCGTTTTAAAACATCCAATCAAATCCAACTCAGCAACTGGGCCCCATGTTCTGAATATTAAATTAATAAATAATTCAGCATAAACAAACATCATCTCCTAAAACAGATTCTTTGTACTGTACTGTTCAGTGAATAAATTCATCGTCATATTCCCATGTCTATTAGCAGAAAACGCAGCCCCCGTCTTTTCAACGCGTTCTCCCAGATTCCAAGAGTTTTGTATTGTTTTAACAACATGGTATTTTCTGATTATTTTTTATACGATATATTATTAAAGAATTGTATTCTGCAATGAAAAATTGTTTCTTTTTATATACTTTGTCCAAATTCATCCTCCAGGACACGCGTAGGTAGGCAATAAAAAGTGCAGCACATGAAAATACATGTGATGCCATGAATAAAAAAATTGTAACCGATAGCTAATCAGGTTTGAATTCCCAAATTAAGGTGCAGGCTGGCTTCCATGAACATGCAAATTGCTGGTCGCATGAAGATGGATCGATAAGAAGCCCGTTGGCGTTCATTGAACAAGTGTATACAGCAGCCACAATGGAATAGCGAAAACTCGAAAGAGATTGCTTTTCTATCTTTTTCCTATGGACCTTTGTTTATGCGTTTGAACTATACATGTTTTTATCAATGATTTTAACACGTTTATATCAAAAATAAAAAAACTTTAAAAAAACCATTTTCAAGCCAAGAAAAAAAAAAAAACACTTCAAGAATCATTCCACACTAATTTTACCGATCACACATTTACTTCGGCGCGCTCTGGTTGATTTGAATAGAGTATTTTGACAAAATCCAAGCCTATAAATTAAAGAAGCTGTTTATTCATTAATCACCGGTACCGTTGTAATTGATCAAATACAAACTCCTTCCTGACAACTTCTACAGGTTTTGCTAATTGAGCAAATGGATTCTGCAGTTAATGTGCCTAGATGGACTCCAAGTCCAAGCCCCACTAGATCACTTCTAAAAGAGCCTGAAATAAAAGCTAACGTTGTACCATCGAAAAGAGAAGCAGGTGTAGATGACTTGGAGTTGCAAAGCATAATTTCTGAGGAAGATGGCAAGCCTACAACGGTAGACAACACGTTCCCATTTAGCCCTGGCACCACAGCAGGTCCCGATCCACCTCCTTATTCAGGCACCTATGAAGCATCATCTATGACGACAGAGATGGAGCCACTCGGGACGTTACCAAAGGGAGGCAAGAACTATGATGGTGAAGGCTTGACATCAAAGGGAAACAGAAATGGCCTTCTCATGACATGGATTGATCTGTGGGTTACAGTGCCTGATGGGAAAAACGGGGGCCGACCAATCCTGCACGGTCTAACCGGTTATGCTCAGCCAGGGGAGGTTTTGGCTATTATGGGTCCTTCGGGAAGCGGCAAGACAACTCTTCTAGATGCTCTGGCAGGTATTTTTCCATCTACCATCGAACTTCTAGTTAGGACTTGTTCTGCAATTCAGGCCTACCACTTAGCAGAACCGAAGTTGTTTATTTGTTGGCCTATTCAGTATGAAGAAAGAAGTTTTGAACTCTAAAATTGGGAAGGTGTTTGTTTCATTAAAATTACCCTTTTCAGTATGAGTAGTTGTATTTTTTTTACTTCATTGACCTCTATTATGCAGCTTGTAAGCTACATAATGGTAGATTATAAGTGAAAAGAAAATGTCTTTTTAATTATGCTTGAAAGCTACTGATGAAGAAAAATTGCAGGAAGATTAAGTTCAAACACACAGCAAACTGGAGAGATCCTAATCAATGGTCGAAAGGAGACACTTGCATTTGGAACTTCGGTAAGAAATACTTGACAACGAAAAACATCTCATGCATTTGTTAATTTAATCTTAGCTGAAATGTTTTCCATAGTTATATATATACTTCCTACCAATATGGTCCAAGAAGCCTCAAATGAAATTAAACTTGTTTGTACTTGACTATATCCTGTAGTCATATTCTGACAAATCATGCAAGTAAGAGTCATCAAGTGATTTTATTTATCCAGACCTGATTTCTGTGCATCATGGAGGCTTATTTCACCGTAGTTTCTCTATAATGAAAAAACAAGGAAAGCTAGAGTGCTATTGAGTCAACCAATAACATGTCCTTCTAATGTTCTCTCTTCTTAGGAGCTGTAAGGCTGCACTTTCCTCGGAACCAACTTCTCTGTTTTGCCTCTTTAAATTTGGTCTTAGCACACTGATAACCAATAACCGTATCATCCTCCTAGGCCTACGTTACTCAAGATGATACTCTAATGACAACATTAACTGTGAGGGAAGCTGTCTACTACTCAGCACAGCTCCAACTTCCAGACTCCATGTCAACATCTGAGAAGAAGGAAAGAGCTGAGATAACAATAAGAGAGATGGGCTTACAAGGCTCTGCTGACACCAGAATAGGAGGGTGGAGCGTGAAGGGCATTAGCGGAGGACAGAAGAGGAGAGTTAGTATTTGCATTGAAATCTTGACCCAGCCCAAGCTGCTCTTCCTTGATGAGCCTACTAGTGGACTGGATAGTGCAGCATCTTACCATGTCATGAACCATATCGTTAAGCTTGCTCGCCAAGAAGGAAGGACAATTGTTGCATCAATTCATCAGCCAAGTAGTGAGGTTTTTGAGCTCTTCCACAACCTCTGCCTTCTTTCTTCTGGAAGAACCGTCTATTTTGGTCCTGTTTCAATGGCAGAACAGGTACTGTCATCACTTTTGTCTTATCAGTTTTTGAATTCCTCTATTTGAATTTTAAAAACTAGTTTAAATTTTGTTGACATGATTCATTTATATTGAGCAGTTGATGAGTTATCCAAATCTTCTTTCTTTTTGCTGCAGTTCTTTTCTTCAAATGGCTTTCCATGCGCTCCTTTGAGAAACCCATCAGATCACTACCTTAGAACCATAAACGCGGATTTTGATATGGTAAATATTTTCTCACGACAAACCCTTTCTCTTGAGAGATGATTGCCTGTCCTTTGAAGACTTATTACTTATTTGACCAGGACATTGAACAAGGGCATGGTGGCAGCACAGAGGAAGCCATCAATATTCTTGTCAAGTCCTACAAATCATCAGAGATTTTCCTGCAAGTTCGCCAGCGAGTAGCTTCCATATGCGAGCAGGTAAACAGAATTGTCTTAAATAGTTGAAACGCTATTTAAGTTACAAAGTAGATATTAGAGCGTTTAACCTTGTCAACTTATTATTTTTGAAGAAAGGAGGAATTCTAGAGAAGAAAGGAAGCCAGGCAAGCTTCATCACTCAGTGCCTTGTTCTTACAAGGAGATCTTTCGTCAACATGTACCGCGATCTAGGCTATTACTGGCTTCGCCTTGCAATCTACATAGCATTGTGCCTATGTGTAGGGACAATCTTCTATGATATTGGCTTAACTTTTGGGTCAATACAGGTAAATTATTGCATCTGGGAGTAAAAACTTTCCGCAGCATTGGTGCTACTGAAAACTGCCTTGACATTATTACTTGTGAATTCTCAGGCTAGAGGCTCAATGCTCATGTTTGTTGCTGCATTCTTGACTTTCATGGCAATTGGTGGATTCCCCTCTTTCGTAGAGGACATGAAGGTAGGTTTTTCCTTGCTAAAATATTTCTATTGCTTTGCAACAGATAACACGCTACAGTTATGAACAGTAATAAGACTGATTTTGCTTTATCCACATCAGATTTTCGGACGAGAAAGATTAAATGGGCACTATGGTGTTGGTGCATATGTTGTTGGAAACACATTGTCTTCCATTCCTTACCTGCTCATGATATCTTTAATCCCTGGAGCAATGGCCTATTACCTAGTTGGTCTTCAAAAGAGCTTGGAACACTTTGTCTGCTTCGCACTGATACTCTTCGTGTGCATGATGCTGGTCGAAAGCTTAATGATGATCGTTGCAAGTATCGTGCCAGATTTCTTGATGGGTATTATAACAGGTGCAGGAATTCAAGGTGTTATGATGTTAAACGGAGGATTTTTTCGGTTGCCAGATGATCTTCCTAAGCCTTTCTGGAGATATCCGATGTACTACATTGCATTCCACAAGTATGCAAACCAAGGGTTCTACAAGAATGAATTCCAAGGATTGACATTCCCTAATAATCTAGCCGGAGGGCCACCTACCATTACTGGCGAAGAAATTCTGAAAAACACATGGCAAGTAGAGATGGGTTATTCTAAGTGGATTGATATCGCTATCCTCTTAGGAATGGTGATTCTTTACCGTCTCATGTTTTTGGGAATCATAAAACTTGTTGAAAAGGTTAAACCAATCATCAGAGCTGCTTTTGCTGGTGCTCCAAGACAATCAAAACATGTCTAGAGAATCCCTCTTCCTCACTTACCGATGAAGCTCGTGCTTAATATGTCTTGCTACTTTATAGAATCTTTTTTAATTTTATCTTCTTACCAAGTTGAACTGTGTAGCTGGGAATTGCAGATAATAGTTTATGCAAATATTGATTGTTAAATATTAGTTTTAATTAGCGGCTGCAAGAAGCTTAGTTTGTTGTGCTTTGAAAAAACCTGTAACCTGTTAGTTCTTGATCATTTTTTTAATTCCAGAGGATTATAGTATCTTTATAGTATCATTTCTTCCGATCATTTCAATGAAACTTACAGTAGAGTTATTTTTATGTTTTAAAAATATTTTTTTATTATATTAAATTAATTTTTTTATGTTTTTAAATTATTTTGATGTATTGATATTAAAAATAAATTTTAAAAATAAAAATAAAAATATTATTTTAATATATTTTTAAATAAAAAAATATTTTCATTGTATTATATAAAAATGCAAAATGCAATTACTAGAAAAAATTTATTTAATGTATTTTTCTTTATTTTTTAAAATCAAACACCTTTTTATTTACAACCAAACGCGACTAACAAACACTAATTTGAACAAATAAGAATTATGATGGGATTGAAGTTTGCTTGCTGTTTTTGTTTTTTATGATGAAAATTGAAAATTAGGCGATGCATTAGGGATTAATTAAAAACGTTATAATTAAAGATAAACGATCTGTCATCTGCTTAATGTCAGTATCAGCAAACGACAGCATGTAAACAACATCTATTTTCCACGTCCCATGTAACTCCACGGCTCCACCGCTAGTAGAAAAACCCGAATATCCAGCTCCGAAAAGAGAGACGCCACCAGTTTCTAGAAACAAAAGAAGGAAAAAAAAAACAGGAAGAGATGGAGGAAGAAGAACATGAGGTTTACGGTGGAGAGATTCCTGATGTGGAAGGGGATATGGATCCTCACAACGCCGACGTTGACATGTCCACCGCCGATGACGATGCCGTCAAGGTCCTTCAACTTTTTTTCCATTCAATTTCAGTTTTTAATTATATAGTTAACCGAAGCCCTAGAAATTTAAATTCGACCTTCGGTTATTTAATTATTGAGAAATCGGTAACTGATTTTTAGTTTCTTGGATGATATTGTATTGGTGAAGGAGTTGGATGAGATGAAGAAGAGATTGAAGGAGATGGAAGAGGAAGCGGCTGCTCTTCGTGAGATGCAAGCTAAAGTTGAGAAGGAAATGGGCGCTGTTCAAGGTTTATTTTACTTTTCCTCTTTCTTTAATAAAAAAACTAATTCTGTTACTGATTTTTATTTCTTTAATTTTTGTGTGTCAGGAGGAATATAGATCTATTAGCACATACGCTGTGATGCATATCTATTTCTTAAATAAATTTTCAGGTGTTCTGGATTTGGTCTGCTGCTGTTCTTAAATATTTTGGGGTGTAATTTAAACATCTGGTTATCTAGGAATTTGTTGTCTTGGAATTGGGTTACCGGGGATATTTTAAGGTTATTTGTTTGTTTAAATGGTGATGTTTAAGTAAAACTTGTAAGAGTATATTCTGATAAGATTAAAAGGCAGTTTTTGCTACATTGTGATTTTACATTTTTAAGAGAAAGAAGAGTAGCTGGAAATTCGGGATTTTTGGATGATGAAATCAGCGAGTAGGACTTTGTACTTCTGTAGTTTTTGTGAAGCTTACTTTTCTAAGTGGTTTGGAAATTTTGGCAGACAACATTGTGCTAATCTGAGATTTGGGGTGCTATTTAGTTGTGCTTTACAGAAATTGTTTCTAGAAATACGCTTCCCAACTATATTCTGGGATGGGGAGTTCTGTTTATAAAGTGATAAAAAAAATTTCCGCGCCCAGTTTCTGTGAGATGTCCTGATTCTTTTGCACTGAGATTTATTATACATTTCTTTGCAACATGGTTTTTGACCAGTAGACATCTCTTTGTTGTTTCTGTTATGTATGACCAAAGTGTATCATGTGATTTGAGGATTTCAACACATTGAAGTCTCTACATCTGTTTTTCTTTTTTGCGTTTATTTTATAGCATATAAGTATTATATCATTTAGCATTGTTGTGCTTGTAGTTTACCGTTTGAGTGGTTCTTGTCAGAGGTGCTATTCATATTTTATTTTTCTTCATATCCCCAGCTGGTCTCTTAATTTCTCTCTCTGTTTTTCTTTTCTTGAAACTTGAGCTCATAGTATGTATTTGTATGGCTTCATTTTCCCACAGATCCAGCTACTGCAGCTGCTAATCAAGCAAACAGGGAGGAAGCAGATTCTCGTTCTGTGTTTGTTGGCAATGTGAGAAATATAATGTCTTGTACCCTTGACCTTCTGCCTTTAGTAGAATGCTTGAACCATTCTATGCATACTGTTTATATGTGTATGCGTGTACATATAAGAAAGAAAGAAGATATTATATGGATATATTAATGACATGGCACAATTTCCAATAGTTGTCCAAAACATCTCATTAAGGGTTTAATCTATTTCCATAAGAGATAAATAAACTATGTAGATGAATACACTTCTAATTATATAGCCCTTTTGCAACCACTGGTGGTTTTGGGCTTCAGGCTCTGCCAAGTGACATTAATTTTAGTAGTTAAAAAAATGTGTTAATGTTAGTTTCATTGTTTTCGGTTCACTTTTGGATAATTGTAATTCAGAGTCACGGTTTGACTTTATGTCTCACTATGATCGCAGGGGTCTTCTTACTCTCCAAGTTCTCTGTATGTATTGCTGGATAGTAACAATATATTTTGAGGGTGGGCCAAAGTCATTTTTATGTCAAATAGGATAGTTTTACAAGAGATTAAAGTATCAGTTTTGAATTTGAAAGAAAACAGAGAAAAAACAGAATAATCTGTAAATTGAGGAAATTATGTTCAAATTTACTTGACAAAAAAAAGAAGGAATAAAAGAAACATTTGAGGGGGGAATGCTTGCCAAAAAGAACAAACAGAAAAAAAAAAAAAGGAGAAGAAGAAAAAAAAGATGAGAAAGAAGAAAGAAAGAAGAGAAATGAAGAAAGAAAGATGGAGGAAAAAGTGAAACATGAAAGAAAAATGCAAAAAAAGAAAAAGAAAAAATAAAGGTGGTGTATGAATGAAATCTATTTGAAAGAAAGAAATGAAGGAATTTGGCAAAAGGCTCATTGGAGGTCGCTGGAACAGATGCGTGTAGGATGTGAATAGTGATGCTTCAACCATGATATTTGAGGAGAAAGTTGTTGCTTTCGAGGAGCATGGGCAAGTTGGGATGTGCAATCTAAGTTGCAGAACCTCAACCCTGCTGATGATGGGCTTTGTTTCTTCCGAAATGTGTGATCATGTGGCAGATGGGACAAGGGTGTATATTGCTGCTTTTTGTGGTCAGAATTACTAACTTTTTTTCCTGTTAGTTTATCTAAAGTGTTGGAAATATTTGACAAATCTGCGCTCTTTCCTTCCCAGGTTAACTTGCTATGAGTTCTTTGAAGACTGTTTGCTCATTGCTCGATTTTCTCTTCTTGTCAAGAATGCTATTAACTCATTTTGATTTGGTCATTTGATGGTTTATTTAAGATGCATCTTAGATCTGATGTTTCTTTTGAATGAAGCCCAACTCAGTACATTACTGACTGCTTGTGCATCTTTATTTTTATTTGCTTTGAGGAAAGAAACTTCACAATCTTAGTTTGAAATACACCGATCAGTTGCTTAATCACTCTGGACAATCTAGATTGGACAAAGTGTAAAATCTCTTGTTCTAGTTGATATTTTTCCTCTTACACCACCCTTCTTTCAGATTTAACAAAATTAAAGAGATTTAAATAAATTAACCAATCATTTAGGTGCACTATCAGGAGTTTAAGCACCAAAAATACCAGACATGTTTTTTCTATACGTTCATTAATATATCTTATGGTTGTTTTCTATTTTTTCCATTATGACTCAAGCTATTTCTTAATGTTGTTTTATGAGTCTCTGTTAATCTGCTTCGATGATTGAGTTTCAAAATTTCGTATATTTTAACTATCTTCGTTTACTTGAAACCATCATTTGCTCTACACGCACACAAACACATATTTCTTGTCATCTTGGAATGATGATCATTTTTAATGGGCTTGGTTCATGGATATACTTGGCCTATCTCTTTATATAATCATCTGTGCACAACCTGGTGCATCAGAGTCTTACTTATGTAAGCTGCTCAGGCTATTTCGGTCCTAACAAACATTCAGGGTTTTCAACTCTTTTGAAATTTCATAGCACTTTAATTTTGATCCTTTGTTTACTGTCATGCTTCAAGTTGGACAAGGAACAATAGCAATGTAACACTTGAAGGTCATGTGAAAAACGAGGAAAGAAACTACCTGTGTAAAAATCCACCGGAGGATCATACATGAAAGAAGGATGAGTGTAAAATAATTTTGGATTAACGCCTGATCTAATAGAGCTGAGATTATATATATATATTCGCAGTAAACACAAGAATGTTTGGTTACTGTTTGAAAAAAAATAAAATAAAAGATCAATATTGCTGATGGTGCTAGGAAGAAGTCAAATTAGAAGCTGGCATCTGGAAAAACTGTTTCAAGCTCTTCATTGGAAAAACAGGATGGTTAGTAGGATGGTTTTGTTGTGTCATTAGAAGGTTGATGTTGGGATGGTGAAATATGATTTATTATGACTCTATGGATGCAGTGATGAGAAGGGTTTTTAATACTGAACTGGTGGCTCAACTGCTGGACATTGGCAAGCTTTTTCAGCAAAGCTGGTCTATTGTTGTTATACTAGTATGCACTATGGAAATTGATATTTTGACTTAAAATGATCTTGTCAAGTAAAAATATAATGGCTGGAAAGCGTAAATATAATGTTTTAGGAGGTACTTTGGCATGTGGCGAACTTGATGTGCCATTGATAGGATTGGTAAATTGTAGTTAATGAATGCTATAGAAAAAATAAAAGTAAAAGGAAGAGTTCATTTGATGTTTTTCTTTTCTTTTCTTTTTTGGCATCAATTTGCCCTGCTTTGTGATCGCTTGATTGATTATATGTATTGCATAAAGAACACTCCAAAATGCATGGTTGTATCTAGCTGTTAGAATTGAAATAACATCTTCTGGAAAAAAAATTAGCCACAGTTATTGTTTCTATTTGAGCTCAATTTGACAATGAAACATAATGGTGAAATTTGCGATTGCAGGTTGATTATGCATGCACACCTGAAGAAGTGCAGCAGCATTTTCAGTCCTGTGGTACGGTAAACAGGGTTACTATTTTGACAGATAAGTTTGGCCAGCCAAAGGGTTTCGCTTATGTGGAATTCCTTGAAGTAGAAGCTGTTCAAGAGGCTCTAGCTCTCAATGAATCTGAACTACATGGCCGTCAATTGAAGGTAAGCCATTATTCTTCTATAAAAAAAGAGTAAAAGCTTGGTTCCTTGATATGGAGCTGGACATGAATTCTAACTACACACCATGAATGGTAGATTAAATTTGTGATTGCTGCTGTTGATATCATATTGGTTCTATTTTGTGGTTTTTGTTGGTTGATAATTAATCCGTGTTTCAGGTTTCACCCAAAAGGACCAACGTTCCTGGAATGAAGCAGTATCGACCTAGACGAATCAATCCGTACATGGGTTACCGGTTCAGGAGGCCATATGCGCCCCCTTATTTCTACTCTCCTTATGGATATGGGTGTGTTTCTTCATACTCTCATTCCTGTGTTTGTTGCTATGATAGCCTTTTCTTTCATACTTTTTCCTTATTTCACCTTCTAAATGGTGGCAGGAAGGTGCCTAGATTCAGAAGGTCAATGCGATACATGCCTTACTACTAAGATGGATTTCCATCGGACGAAGGAGTTCATATCTGGTGGATGATCATCCAAGATTTTCAGATTTCTTTTTTCATATTATCATGTGTGACTACCATCTCTTTATGACATAAAAGATTCCTGAATTTAAATCCATTGTTATGCCTAAGCCAACAAGTCTGCAGTTAAAAATTTTACCTTATATATGCATAAGATTTCGTGAATTACAAAAAATTGACACAGAATTTTTCATTAAAATCTTTTCAGGGTGTCTAAGAAATAAAGAACTATTTTTTTTAAACTAAGATTTTGAAAGACTTTAAGAGATAAGAAATTCTCGAAATTGCTAAACCCTTGAGATGTATTTAAAATGTCTTGGAGATACAAAAACTTTTCTTTCTCCCAAAGATTAAAGATTTTTCAAGAAATTTAAAAATTCATAAATGACTCGATCATCAAATTGGTTTCCTCAAACATTTCAAAAAGATTTTATTTCGTAAGCATCTTTGACAATCGTATGTTTGATTTGAATTGATACGGGGTCAAATCTTTTACATGGGAGTTCATTTGTGGAATCAATACGAACACTTTGGGATTTAGCTTGTGTTGTTGAGTTAAATTTTACTCTGGCTTCAATTTAAGCATGTGCTATATTTCTACTCGTGGGAGAACATGTTCGAAAAGTTCCAAGAAAAACAAGTCGATGACATGGTTTGCGAATGAACTCTCAAGGCTTAATGAAACGATTGAATGTTAAATGGTCAGAAGGGATGAATTCGAAGGCATTCATGTTTGAACAATTTGTTGTTGTTGTTGGGACAAGACAAATATGTTGAAGTCCATATCTAGTTTTGTAGCATTTGTCTTCAAGTCCAAGAACATAGAAAATGTAATAGATCTACATCTCCGCCTAGTTACTTCGCTCCGCCCCTTGATGACAAAGTAAACATAGCCGAAAGGCCCTTGATTGGTAATACGCTCTCTTCGAAAGACGCTTTACATAGTGATCCGTTGAGCGAGAGCTCTTATACACGGGGCTTTCGTATTACTATGGCCGCCTGAATCCGTAAGGCTGGTACTAGGGAAGGAGATGAATTGTTCACTCTCTCTCTCTGTTTGCTCATCTACTCGGAAAAGACAAGAGTTAGAGAATTGATCAAAGAGGAAGACAGTGTTGGCCCAAAAATTTTGAATTTTTTTTAGAGAATTGTTCACTCTCTCTCTCTCTCTCTCTGTTTGCTCATCTAATTCCTATGATAATGAGGTGATCGATGGATCGAAGACCACCATATAATACATATATGATAGCCCTACAGATGGCCATGCAGAGTATGAAAAAACCCTTAAGAGAGCACAAAAGGATTTTTTTTATGGGGATGAAATTTGACATAAAAGATTATATCAGACAATGTGAGGTTTGTCGAAGGACTGGGACTAAAAACACTAAACCTTCAAGATTACTACAACCCGTGTGGTTGAATGATGGTATAATACTAACTACCATACTTAAAAGCTACTTATTTTGAAGAAGTCTATGGTTACACAATATTTAATCTAACTTCTTGTGTACCAAACATGACAACCATTATTAAAAGAACTAAGAAGGAGTTGTTGGTGTGATGAGATGAGCAAAATAAGGACAACATTGTCTAGGTAGATAAGATTTAGCTTAAGAATTTCCAGTTTTTTTTTATTTCAATTTAGTTCTTATTTTTTATAATTAAGTCCTCAAATTAAATAAATCCATGATAACAGGTTTGTTGCAAAAAAATAAAACTATTCTTACTCGAATAGTCTTTCCTTGGTGAAGTATATAAGAAGTCTTTTTTTTTAAAGTATGATTTCCATATAAAATCCTTATTTTTAAGAGTAATTTCCATATAAAACGATAATGGTTAAACTTAATCTAGAAAAACTTATGTCTCAAAGTTGAACTCAAATTTAGATATGGTTTTTAATGACTTGATTAGCCCAATTAAACTCATTACGATCGATCTTAATTTTTTTTTAGAAAAAAAAACAAAATATAATCATTTTAATAAAAATAATTAACCTAAATTGAGTGATAACTCACAAGTCGGTAACCCAAGCTATTTTCCAAAGTTAATCCCCGAAAGCTAGGTCCAGGTCAGACAACCATGAATAAAACCAAGTAACAAAACTAGGCAGGGGATATTTTGAAAAGCCACAGGCACCTACCTATCTCAAGGAAAGAGAATATATATATATATATATATATATATATTCTCTCCTTGATTAAAGGTCCATGAATACATAACTTTAATATAAATGTTAAAACAAATTAACCAAGTTATCCGGTACACCTTGCTTTTGCAATATGCAGCTTCCACTCAAAAACACTGCATACACAAAACCCCTTCACAGATAAGATCAGCTTGCGAAAATGATAAAGAAATTCCTTTGCAAAAGTGACTTTTCGAGTTGTTTTCATTGTTCAAAACCACTATGCCAATGCAACAGCAATAAGCAGTGGCTACAAAGCAAGGTTTGATGGATGATCCATGGGAAACTTATTGATCACAAAATAAATTTAGTCTACTGACCATACATATTAGCACAGGGTTTCGAAGCTGCCTACTGGCCCAAGGAAAACAGACGTTGAGTTCCTATCCTTCTTTTTCTAAGTCGCTCGGCAATGATAAATGCAAGCTCAAGCGATTGAGAAGCATTGAGCCTTGGGTCACAATGCGTGTGATAGCGGGAGCTCAAATCATCAAATGTTACTGTCCGAGACCCTCCAATGCACTCAGTCACATTCTGCCCAGTCATCTCTAGGTGAATTCCTCCAGGATGGCTTCCTTCTTGCTCATGGACATCAAAGAATGCTCGCACCTCAGCCTACAAACAACAATAATATTATCGCAAGGGTTGGAGAAGGGGGATGGCAGAGCAAAAGAAAATGATTATAAACGTTAAGAATCCAGAGTATATCTGGGGCACATTGTGAGGCAAGAGGGCGGGCAACAAATGCTACAATAACCAGGATCCTAGGGGGGCACCTATTGATATGATATTTAAGTGCTGTGAATATCAATCTATATGGCATGCGAAGGAAGAATTCAGATGATGTCTCATGAAAACAATATTACTCTGCATTATGTAATTTTAATTTGTGGATTCTTCTCACACATACTATCTCATGATGAAGAATACGCTCCACTTAACATGCAAAACAAATTGTGATCAAATGCTACAAGTGACTGAATACTTGATGATATAATAGTAAGAATGTGTGATAAGTCATACCAAAATAGCATCAAAGGGGCGTGTTTTCAGTCCACAAGGAGCCTTAATGGTGTTTCCATGCATTGGATCACAGACCCATGTCACGATTTGTCCCGCCCTACGAACAGCTCTGATCAAGTGGGGAAACTTCACTCTCATATTCTCAGCACCCATTCTAACAATGATTGTAATCCTTCCTGGCTTGTTATTAGAATTAAAGATTTCAATGAGTTTAACTAGCTCATTTGGATCCATTTTGTTGCTCACCTGCATCACAACTTGCACTTTCAGCCTCTCATTTCCAATATGCAAATACTCATGCATAACAATATTTCATCAGCACTAGCATCACAAAGAGATTGCATGTTCTCAGCAAAAATGTTTTGCCAAAACATTACAAAATGAAAACATTAAACAGTCAGCATATTGTCATTAACTGAACAAAAATAATGATTATCAAGGACTTTCACGGACATATAAGTTAGACAATAACAGCAACTACAGATCATAAAGTTAGAGACAGTTTCATCATGAAATTCGCATTCAAAGTACCTTGATGCCAATAGGGTTGGAAATTCCTCTAAGGAACTCCACGTGGGCACCATCCAGCTGGCGAGTACGCTCTCCACACCAAAGCATGTGAGCAGAGCAATCATAATAGAGGCCAGAAGTTGAATCAAGCCTTGTGAGAGATTGCTCGTAGGGAAGATGCAAGCATTCGTGGGATGTCCAAAATTCAGTAGTTGTCATGATTGGATGATCCACTGTGAGTCCTGCTGCAGCCATGAATCCCAAGGCCTCATCAACCCGGTTAGCAAGTTCTTGGTACCTGCAGAACAATCCAGTGACAGCCATGTTAAATATGTGAAATGGCTCACAAACTTCAACTTTAATCTCCAGAGGACCACTTCCACAAGTGAATCCATAAATTTATTGAAATATACATTGAAAAGAAACGGAAGTCCTCCAATGGGATTCACTTCCTTCTTTCATGAAACTCATAAATTTAAGAAATTACAAACAAAAAGTTCAGTTTTGCATACCTATCTCCCTGCTCGCTGTGCTGTGCAAAGTCAAGATTCCACTGTGTAACTCTCTGCATTGCAGCATACCCTCCGGTGGCAAATGCCCTGAGAAGATTGAGAGTTGCAGCAGACTGGCAATAAGCTCTTATCAATCTCTGCGGGTCTGGAATTCTTGATTTCTCATTAAAAGCATCTCCATTAATATTGTCCCCTTTGTAACTTGGCAGCTTCACTCCATCCTTCTCCTCAAATGGATCTGATCTTGGCTTTGCAAATTGACCTGCCATTCTTCCCACCTACAAATAACCAACCCCACAATTCTTAATCTTCCCAATCCAGTAGCTTCTAAATTAAGTTAATAGCAATACTAAAAAGCAACAAAACATCCGACTTCAATATTTATCACAATTCAGATTCTGTAATTGACATTAAGTCCTCTAAACTAAATCCTCCTTCAAAACAATCAATACCCTTGATGCAAAATCATAAAAGCAAAGCATACCATCTAAAATGTCCCCAAATAATATCATAAAACCATCAACTTATATTCATTCAAATTTATTATTGAAATCATATCAGCTAAAATAAACACATGATTGGAGCTATTATCAACCAATAAGGATAAACACATTTAAATCATCACTAGAAAATTAAAGTTCAAAAATTTAGATATAGATCTAACCTTAATGACAGGAACTTGACCTCCAAACATAAGCACAACACCCATCTGAAGCAGAATCCTAAAAGTATCCCTTATATTATTAGCACTAAACTCCTTGAAACTCTCAGCACAATCACCACCTTGTAATAAAAAAGCATTCCCCATTGCAGCCTCAGCAAGGTTCTCCTCTAAACTCCTTGCTTCTCCAGCAAAAACTATTGGCGGAAACGTCTCAATAGTCTTCAAAACTGTCTCGAGATCATTAGCATCAGGGTATTCGGGTAGCTGCAATGCTTTCTTGGTTTTCCAGCTCTCCAAGGACCATTTTCCAGTCCCAGGGGCAGCAACTGGGGCCGCAGATTCCTTCACGGAAACTGAATTCTTGGTGGGCTCGGCGGCATGGACGGCAGAGATTGAAAGGTTGGATTTTGACTTGAGCGTTTTGCTTCCAGGGACAAGAGAGAAAGTGGGTGATTGTTGTTGTTGGTTTTGTTGAAAGAGATTGTTGGCATTGCTGTAGAGAGATTTGGAAGAGAGAGTTGAAAGAGCCATGCTTTTGCTTCAGGTTTAACGCTTTCTTTCTTTCTCTCTAAATATTTCTTGAAACGGTTTTTTTAGAGAGAGAGAGAGAGAGAGAGAGGAGATTTGGAAGAGAAGAGGGGGATGTAAAGGGAGTTTTATAGGGGTTTTGTGAGTCGAGACATAAAGAGGTTTGGTAGACTTCAAAAACAGTCAAAAGGTCGTATCTACTAAGGTGGGAAGAAGAGGAGGGAAGGGTGTTTTGGGAAAATGACAGGGAAGGACGTGTTTACCCACGTGTGGGAAAGGGTGTTTTGGTCAATAAAAGTGAATTATAGGAGTTTTAGGTAAGCGAGTTTGATGTATTGTCATATTTTTTTATATTTAAAAATATATTAAAATAATATTTATTTATTTTTAATATTTATTTGTAATACAATACATCAAAATAAAAAATAAAAATAAAAATATATTTTTTTAATAAAATATTTTTGAAATACAAAAATAAACATTTTTTTATTAAAAAAATTATTATCTCATACAAATCATTAGTTATGAGTCAATGATTGACTGAATAATTTTTTTCTAAAGTTATTATTCTAAAAAATTATTATTTTAACCTCTTTATATCATTATTAAAGAGGATATGATACATTGAATTAGAATATAATAAATATTGATGAAAAAGGTACGTTAGTAATTTTGAGAAACTCAAGTAGTAAGATTAACAAAATTGTTATTGAATTAACATAACCCTGACAAGATCTAGTGTGTATCTGTAATGTGTTTTTTAATTAAAAATGTATTGAATAATGTTTTTTATTTTTAATATTATAAAATTAAAATTATAAAAAAAATACTTGAAAATATTTTGAAAATCACGATAAGAAAATAAAATAAAATTGTAGAGCCAAACCGACACTGGCTTGACGGGTTTAGGTATCAAAGCACTTAACGTGGCTCGATGATGTTCTTACACGAGGACTAAAAAGGGCAGTCTAACGTCTGTGGATTTTAGGTGCACGAATATTTCTATTTTATTTTTATTTTTGGTCAGAGGAGGAACATGGCATATAATACAGCCTTACCAACCCCAGTGGACGGCCTCCTTCTACTTCATTGGTCATCACCTACCATTTTATACTTTACTTACCAAGCACTGTTATTGACCAGATCAAATTATTAGGTGAGACGATCTGCAGCATCACTGAACCCATCACCAACAACCCTATAGCTCCAAACCCCAATTGGATTAATTTATATTGAGGTCTTGCAGGACGGATCTGGTGATTCAAAGTAACAGTACCTTCTGTGTTTTTTCTTCTTTCTTTTCCGGAGTTCATCCAATTTAACAGGTAGGGTTAGGGTTTGTAAGCTTGAAAGAGATCATAGGTTTAGAAGATTAGGAAGTGATCGATCTTACAGTGGTTGATTTTTAGAGGTTAATTTGGCCTTGATAAACAAATTTGTTTCCCATAAAATCTATGATTAGTTTGAACATTTCTGCTTACAAAAGTTGGTTTAAACTCTGGAGATGTTCTTGTCACTAAAAAAGTGATGTAAAACGTTCTGAGATGTATAATTTAATATGAGCTAGCCTCTTCGTTGAATGCAATTGCTTCATTTCATCGTTTATGCTGGATATATATATATATATATGAATCTAGCTAGGTCTGCCTATCAGCTACTGCAATAAAATCTAGATTTTCATGTGAAATTAAAAGGATTTAAAGAGTTCTGTTCATCCCAGCAACGCAACCTGTAAAAAAAATTGAAAGGATTACGATGTTATGCTGATGGGATCAAAGTTACGGTTGCTCCAATAAAATTATAATATATTCATAAAATTTCCTCATATTATGCTAATTTGTACAATAATTTTTTGTTGATTGTACTATTTTCTAAGAAACACAAAACTCTGAATGAAAGGTCAACCACACAAAGCATCTTGTCCTCCTCTGGTATATTCTCTCCTATGGGATATTCCTTTTGAAAGATTCTGCAGAGGACTAGTTTATTGCCCGCAGTTAACCGCGGGTGGTATTAATTTTTTTAAATATAAAAATAAATATTAAGAACACGAAGAGTTTTTTATGGTGTTATTAAATCTAATTAAATTGATAATTTTAAAACTTTACAACTTAATTATTTATCTAACTTAAGTTTTTAATTAAATCGAGCAGAAGCTAGTCTAAATTAAATCGATCGATTTCATAAGTTCAGATGCAATCTTGATGATTGGTAAAAATATAGCTTAACTTTTAAAAAAAACTTCAAGATGACAATAAAAAAAAACATTGAGATGATGATAGATTAGATCAATTATAGTCTCCAAGTGACCCATGTCATGAACTATATTGAGTTTAATAAATTTTTTATAAACTATTTTTTTAGTTATATGATAAAATATATTCTTACAAAATTGAGCACCAATTTAAAAATAAATATTTATTTAAGATAATAATAATCCTATATAAAACATAAAAAAATTAAATCATGTAGTTTATTTCCTAACCAGTTTAATATTAAAAGATAAAATTGAGAAAAAAATTAAAGAAAAAAAAACATATTTGTCTAATGGGTAAATTCATCAAACCTATGAACTAGGTAACCCGGGCTACTACGCTAAATTTATAAACCGGCTTATGGACTCTAACGAGATTATAATTTTTTTAAAAAATATCTTTTATTTAACTATATAACAACTAAAATAGACAATCATTAAATCGAACACCAACCTAATAATAAAATGTTGAAAAAAATAATTAAAAAATAATAATAGTTTATCTTAATAAACCATTATTATCTATTATTATTATTATTACTATAACTATTACTATTACCATTACTATTAGTAGTATTATTAATATTACTATCACAATTATTATTATCATAATTATTGTTATTATTGTAACTATTATTTTCGAAGTAAACTAGCCTTTCCTCCCGCACTTCGCTACGAGGCTGGGCTATTTTTTTTGGTATAAAAAATAATATTTATACATTAAAATAGGGTTAAAAATAACATAAAAAAATTAGTCATAATAAATGTATAACAATACTAATTATAATTAAGTTAACACAAGATAACAAAAAATTAACTGTTGTTTTAGTGTTTATAAGTTGTCATCCCATATCTCCAATTAATCATGTCCCTATCATATCTAAAACGGAAAAACAGAAGGAATATATATTAGGTCATAAATCAACTTTTATAAAATACATAAAACTGTAACTCCACAAGTTCTCTTTCATTTTATAATGTGTTCTACAGTCGCCTATTTAAAGACAAACCTCTTTCTTTTTTTGTTTCCTGGGCAACTTCACAAAAAAGCTAGCTGGAGTTGGAATTTGAATTTAGCCTTTTAATTGCTTTGTGAGAATAGAGATGATGTGCAAGTCAGCAGATTATCTTAAGACAATTTGTCTTGTTCAATCAAATTATTTGGAGACATGAATCTTGCATCATACCAATGCATGCCCTCAGTCTCTCATAATTAATAGTTTTGGGTTAAGCACATGTGAAAAAAGAGGAGACGAATGCTCTAATTATTGCAAAAATGGACCCACAGGATCCCAATATGTGTGGATGCTCTGTACATGGAGAAAGAGGGGAGAAGAAGACGAAGAAGAAGAAGAAGACAGATAACGAATCGTGTGTGTGAAATGGTAGCTCTGTTGCATGGTGCCAAATACCATCTCACATCTATTTTCTTTCCACTGCAAATCACCGCACCTTTGGAGGGCAGGTGGGGCGTCTCATGCATGTGCGAGGCTGCTAGGCTGTAGCATGGATTAGCCCACATAACATGGAGAGTCTTGTCCCTGTTCCTCCAATTATGTCGCTTTCTAGCCCATTTCCCCAGCCAAATCTTGCCACCTGCATGGCTTGGAGAATCCCTCCTCGTCGTCATCGTTTTAAATTAATAGTAATTGATTCTGAGAGCTAATTAATCAGAAGTAGGAGGCTTCAACATTTTTTGAAGAAATTATTGATCACGAGTTGATATGCAGCACGTGAAACCTCTTTGACTAGCTCCAAAAATAATGAAGGACCATCTCTATGATTGTTGAGTTCTGTAATTCTTCTTTAGAATATTGATTTGACTAGGTAACAACTTTTACAAGGAGATGCTGTCCTGGGTGTGTATCACACTCATCAGTAAGGAGAACAAGTGTGCAAAACAAAACCTGCAAAGCTGTTTTGAGGAGTTTTTCTTTTGAAAGATACAACACAGCTGCTATAAATTGCTGGAAAATGACTCACTTTCCAATATTTGTGATGAGGATCAATGACAAAAAAAACTTAGAGAAAAAAAGCTAAGAATTCAAGCAAAGAAAAAAAAAATTAAAAATATGCAACTCTATAATAATTTTAATTAATCATTAATTTTTTTTTTATAAAATGATTAAGAGATATATAAATAGTAAAATTTTAAAATATCTCAAGATTCAACACATCAAATCAAACTGTTTAATATAAATAATTTCAAATAAATAAAATAAATGATGAATAAGGCTCAAATGAGTTCAGTCTTCCAACCAAAAAATACATGCTAAATCATCATATATATATGTCGTTTCCATTTATATATTTGTGTAATTTACAGCATAGATCTAGTGTTTCCATCAATTTGAGCGCATTAACACTTTATCTTTGTTTTTTAAGCTATTTATATAATTTATAACACTTTATATATCAAGTCAAAATGTATATAAACTTAGTAAATGCAAAAATATCAATATTATAAATTTACAACTTCTTCACGAGACATTTTATCAAAGAGCATCAACTTCTCTCTAGGCATTTCTTCTATCCCTGGCCACTCAGCTTCTACAAACAGTGGCTTACTGAGATCAACAGGCCCTTCCTAAATCTCTACCTCTTCATCAACAATCTCATACTGCTCCAAT
Organism: Populus x sibirica; assembly: GCA_019202695.1. NCBI lineage: Eukaryota > Viridiplantae > Streptophyta > Magnoliopsida > Malpighiales > Salicaceae > Populus > Populus x sibirica. The sequence goes on along the minus strand of JAGMVL010002072.1, from coordinate 415,951 downwards.
GGAGGCTCCATCATGTGGTGTGGTAAACAAGAGTGTAAACAAGAATAACATAAACCCATTGAGAAAAGATACATAAGCAATACCATTCCCGTAACAATCGGGACCAAAAGGAGCGTCGGAACTACTGTGACACACTGATGCAACCACTGCAAGTGGAATATTGCCAGTGTTGCCAAATGCAGTCGTGGTGATTGTGAACCGAACAAACTCCCCTGGTGGCCGGCATATAATCACCGCCAAGCATCCCAATATGCAACCACTTGTAGCACTAATGATTACATTTACAGGAATGAACCACCACTGAACAATGTTCTTGAGAGTAATGGATGGACCAAGCTGAGTGAAAATTAAGCAAGGCAAAAACAAGCTTGCTAAGAAGCTTGAAAGTAGTTTTAGGGACAAATTAAACTTTTGCGTGAGCAAGGATTAAACCAAAGAGAGTGAGGACTATAAGTTTCAATAGAGGTACAATTGCAGCTTTCACACCCTACCAATACTTTCAAGGTCCTGAATAGCAGAATGGTAATTTGATATTCCAACATCGCCATCCTTTTTTATGCGAGTACTCTGCGCTATGGGAAAAATCGAAGAATAAGAAAATAGCATTGCTGCTGCCTGATTCTTGAAAAAACGAGATTACATCTTGTGGCATGAGTTCAAACTTCAAAAGATAAGAATACTCATGAAATTGTTATTACCAAATAAGAAAATTGAATACAAAATACAACTTAGAAATTACACAGGTATGAGCACCAAGAAAGAACAGTTTGCGTCTAACTTGTATAAAGATTTATTAGTCCTTTTTTCGTTTTCCTTCACACTGCCGAGGTAGCAGATCCAGATCAAGAAACTAGGGATCTTGTCCTAGGTGGCCAACAGTCTAGTTATCGTGACATTTGGAGGAGAGTACAGAACCTTGTGCAGTGAGAAAAACAGAAAAATCTGGTGGTGAGTATTTACTACTATTTTTTATGGTCTGTTATTGTTGCTTCTCTTACTTGTAATTGAAGGTTGAGTTTCATGGGATTCCAATTGGTTCACCCCCTCAGTTAAATCAGATGTTTTAATCAATTCTTGTTCTTGGACACGTTCCCGCCTGTTATCCCATGAGTTCCCACTCTTTCCAATAGCAAGAATTAGCTCCAGTTGCTTTTGTTGCTGCTCCTGCAAAGATGACAACAAATTAAAGTCGAATTTGTAGCATTTGAAAACCATATCACTCCATTCACCAGAAGCCATGGAACTAATCACGAGAGATATATTATGTTCTCCCAGCATAGAATCACTATGTCAGTTTTTATCAGCGCAAATAGTTATTCTCCAACATGTAGTGTAAGAAGTTCTTTATTAAATTCAAGCCAGTAGTGTTAGAAAACATCATATTATCTTTTCATTTACTTTTTTGGCAACTATGCACAGCCTATTTCTTTGATTATGTTCAAATGACACCTGAATTGGTTTCAGACACATTTCATAGAACACCACAGAACCAATTTTGCAATCCATACCAGTCACTTGATTACATAATATATAATTACAGGGATGTGCCTATTTAAAAGAAACTTTGAAACAGAAACAGATCACAACAAGCAACATGGCATAATTGTTTATAGATACAACTTTATGATCTTTTTTTTATTTGTCTGTTGGTGTCCCTATTCGTTCGAAAAGCTTCGTGATTGCTGGTATCGCTCATATTTATATAAACTCTTTGGCATAATCAATCTATGTGGCTGAACATACCTGCATTGCCAACAAAATCTTCTGCGTTTCACCAAGCTCCCTTTCCAGAATATTTTCTTGCAATGCTAATGCTCGAGTGGCCACAGAATTCTTTTGAGCCAAAGCTGCAGTCTTCGATGCAGATTGAAAGAAGTTAATAGGAGAGAAATTAACACGAGGTACTTATGAAAAACTTGCAAACTTCTCCAATTATCAGCAGATATTAATTACTAAGCAATCTATTCAAGGTCAGAGGTATTAAACCTGCTGCATAACTATAAAACAGTACCTTCTTAATTGAAGCTGCAAACTATATAGCATGTTTTTACAGAACCAAATGCCAAATCAAAATAGGTTTCAAGATTCTAAGGATGCCAAAGAAAAGAAAACGCTATAATTTCTTCCGCAATGGGGACAGTTTAATTCAGCATATAGCAAAAGCACCATAAATGATGCTGCCCATTCAGCACTGTAAACTACAGTCATTTATTGTCATCCATTCTTTTGATGTCAGCACTCAGCACACATACCAGAATTCTAAGACTGGAATCAATAAGACTTTTGCAAAACTCTTTCAAACAACAAAACATTGCAAGCAGCAAAAGCCACCAACCATTTCAGACAATCATCAGGAAACCCATGCACAAAATCCATGCATGAGGACTCGCAACCAGAAAAATCTCCCTCTATTATCTGTAAACAACTTCTGTGATTCCTTTGCCACTGAAAGTGCATAAATCTATCATGTTGCAGTTTTAGCTGTTATTCTTATAATCCAAAATAACCCTACAAAATTCCAAAATCTTGAAGCAGCAGTTAGCATCTTTATCAGGATTGCTTGAAGCTTGTTATCAAAGCATTGCTCCAAGCTCATCCAGCCTAAGAACGCTCAAGTTAAGCCAGAACCTATGAGTCAAATTGTCTAGTTATTATAGCGCTTCTCCTAGTTTTATCATGAAGTCTCCCGGCACTCTACAAATTTTCTCCTTAACTTCAGTTACACCGCATACAATTGTTTGAGGTACAAAGCAGGAAACAAACGATCTTATAAAACACCATAAACAATGACTGGTGATTAAGTTAGTAAAACTTTAATTTAACTATAAAGTTCAAAAAATTCAATCCCCGGAGATGCCAAAATGGGCGGCAGATAGCAAGAAATAAAAGCATAGAACAGCAAAGTTCAATATCAAGACAAAGATACTTGGTTAAGAAAGCAAGTAATCCTAACAACCAACCAAAAAGTAAGATATTCAGCTCAACAATGGGTACCTCAACAATGGGCTCTTTCAAAGCTTTCCTAGTAACCCGAAACCGAATCCCCAACTTCTCAAGCTGCCTAGACAAAACCCTAATAATGGTCGCAGAACTCCTCATATCCTGTTCCAGTTTCTCAATCCTCCCCACCAAATTCAAACTCCCTTCCCAACCTGTCTCCCTACAAATCCGCCACCACTGCCGCCTCCTTATCCACGCACCAATTACAACTCCACTCACCATCACCACCATTCCCCACGCAAATCCCGTGTTGCTGCCTATGACCCCCAACGCTCCCGTTTTCGAAAAGGTACAGTTCAATGCGTAACTGATTGTGATAATTGACGATGAAATGATGCAGAGTAGTTCGGCAATCGAGAGAAATTGATCGAGATTGAATTGATTGGAAACTTGGGTTCGGATAGTGGGGTCTGATTGGTATGCTTTGAGGGTGAAACTGAAAGAATTTCTGGGAGTTTGGGGTTTGAAGTGGAAATTACTGGAATGTACGGATGTAGTGACGTGGCGAGAAAGACTGAGGTTTCTGAGTGAGAGGCTGCTGCTGCTGAAGAGAAGGGTGATGCGAGGCGGCGAGTTAGTGAAGAGGTGGTGGTGATAGGTGGCGAGAGACATTATTGTGTCGTCTTTTGTATTTCTGGTTCTGGTTATATTGGGGTTTTGTTCTGGTTGAAGAGAGAGGATTGTAACGGCCTGGCGATGAGTTCAACGACTGGCGCGCTACAGGCTGATGCAGCATTTTTAGCAAGGGTGGCAATTTCGTCCTCCTTCATATCACATCAGCCCGAACCGATCTGCACAGGTAGAAAATCTTGGGGATATGTTCAGATTTGGGTAAATTTGAAGGGACAAAATCGATTTTTGGACTGGATATGAATATTATTATACTTAATTTGGAAAGTCGACTCAATTTAAAATTTAAAATATCCTTAAAATATATAAACACAGTCGGCTTGAAGTGAATATAATTTTTAGTAAAATTATAAATAATATTTTGTATATTATTTAAAAATATGTTTTTTATTTTTCATTTATATCTGACAAATGGGTTTTTAAACAATTTTTATTCTGTATTTATAGTCTATTGTTAAAAAAAATTCATTTATAAAGTATAATTAACATTTTATTTATTCTTGACATCTTTTTATGAATTAGGTGTTTTATATGGTTGCGCAAATTGTTCATATATTCTTGCAGCTATGTATATATATAATTTGGATCATAGTTACAAGACCCGATTCGAAGTTGACCCGATCAAGGAATCAGGTCTCGATTATATAGATTAACTCGGGTTAACCCGAATCAATCTAGAAAAATTAAAAAATATATTTAAAGTTTTAATATTTCATATAAAAAAATTAAAAAACAATCCATGTAAATATAAGTTTTATATGTTATAAATAATGAAGTTTAAAATATTATTTTATCTCATATTGAAAAAACATAACTTTTTTATTGTGAACATAGAGAATATATTAAAAGTCTTCAAATCCCACATTAAAAAATAAAATATTTTTATAGTATTTATATCATGAACTTTGAAAATAGTTAATAACCAACTAAAATAATATAAAAAAAAATAGGTCTTTGGTTAGGAGAGAAAATACATTTGAAAAAAGAAAAAAATCAGGTCTCAACCGAGTTTTGCCGAGTCATTTAAGTCATGGGCTAACCAAGTTTTTGCTTATTCTAGTCTTTTATTTTACCCGGATCGGTCTAATTACCGGGTCGACCGGATCCCAAGTTGACTTAGTGGCCGATTCGGGTTTAATAAGCTTGAATTGTAGTTTACTGTTCCTCCGACATTAGGGCTAGAACTCAAGAGCAAAGTTGCAAATTCATGGGAATGGGAAGAGAGCGCGAAAGAGAAAAATGAAAGTTTCATGAGGAAAGTAACTGCATGCTTGGTATTTTTTAAAAGATGTTTTTTTAAATTGAAAACATGATGATTTTTTTTAGATATTCTTTCAAGTAAACACATTAAAATTATTTTAAAAAATAAAAAAAATATTTATTTATTTTTTTTTCATTTGAAAAATAATTTAAAAATTACTTTAAAAACAGCTTAGACCATAAAAACAAACATTTTTAAATAATTAATTAATTTGCCTACTTCCTTTTTTTTTCTACTTCAATATGTCATTTTAAGAATCATAAACATTTTAAATTTTCTGCTTGTTTTTTCATTTTCTAGACAACCTCTCAAACCATAAAAGAAATTGTAATAACCTAAAAATATTAAAATTTAATTTTAAAAGTTTAAAGAAATTTGAGATCCATAAAAAAAACTTAGATTACAAAAACCTTAAAAAATAGAGAAAAAAAATTAAACTTTGAACATGCCAAAAAATTGAAATAACCCAATATATATATAAATATAAAAGTATGAAAATAATGAAAGAAATTCAATGTCTTGCAAAACTCATGTTATTGACAGACATATTTGTTTAAGGACAGTTCAATTTTTTTCTTTGAAATAGTGAAAACTGAAAACCGCAGTGTGATCCGTAATGTGACTTTAAACGGTGTCGTGCAGTTTTTTCTATATATCCCGGTAAGCTGAATTTCCACTTGAACATTCGCAGTCCCTTTCCATTTTCCCCAAATTGCAAAATATCTCTGGAGCGAGGAAGTGAGTGAAGCATGGAAGAGCTGAAGAAACTAGAAGAAGCTCAGAGAATGATAACACTGATGGAATCGCATGCCTTACTTTCTTCTCCTTCTTCTAATAACCACCACTCTAATCGCTTCCTCGCCAATCTCTTCCTCCTCCTGATACAACAGTGCGGCGATCTAGATTTCAAGGACAAACTCACTCTCATCAACCAACACCTTCCAAAAGTGATTACTCTCTTACTCGATTTCAATTGCCACATCAACGTAAACATTTTATATGATACTGATTTTTTTTAATCGTTTTTTTTTGTGTGCAAGATTTCGGGTTCTTTTCTCGAAGAAGCGTCGCTCTTGTTTAATCGGGAAGAAGCGGTGCTGCAAACGGAAAGCAAGCTTAATGTTAATAGTAATAGTGATTTGGAAGATATGGCATTGGTTGGCTTGGATGCCATGCAACGCGCAAATTCTACTCTTGAGGATTTTGTAAGCAGAGTTATTTGTTTTTTTTTTAATTATTGTTATTATTAGTTATTTGTAAACTTATGCATTGACTGGCGGTTTTATTTATTTATTTTATTTTTGGGAATTAATAGTGCAGATCGTACTTTATGTTTCATGAAATGGACATAAATAAGCCGCAATCGATATTCAAATATTTACCTCTGCTTTCATTTACTGAAAGTTACATTTATCAGGTTAGGAATTGGAATTGCAGCTGTGGATATTTTTTGTATTGTGCGGCTAGGGGTTTTTTTCCTCGAATTTTTTTCCTTAATAACTGTATTTTTTTTATGTAGATGGATAGTTTAAATGAAAAGATAGTCAATATGCAAACCAATATAGTTGGAGCTGTAGAAAGAAAACCTCACATGGTAAGAACTGTGAGCTTTGGAAGAGATATGATGAAAATGTTGTGACTGTTTTATTGTTGATTTTCATTTGTTTCAATGCCTTTCAATTTGACATTCAGGAAGTGAGTGAAAGCTGGATTGGTAAGTTTATTGATATGTTAAAAAACGATCCATTTGGTCCCCTTGTGGGTCAGCTTCAACATCATGGCCTTTTGACAGAGAGGTATTGTTTCATATTATTTTTATTATCATTGTCTTTGGCGTTGGGGTAATGAGGTGAAGCTTGAAATCTGAATATAAGCTATATTGTTTGTTTTTGCGTATTCGGTTAAGGATCAATGAAGAACTCAGGTTTGGAGAAGAGTATTGGGATTTGGAAAGAAAGCTATGCTCTGCACTCGTGAACCAAACTGAGGTACACACATTCATCTGGTTCATTTTTTCTTAAATTAATTCTATTCTTGCTGGCTTGTTTTTCATCTACGGGTGTCATTTCCTAAAATATCCTCACTGTAGCACTGTAAGTCGTCAGAGAAACGTGAATTATCAGTCTGACCTCAGCTGGTCCACCTTGAAAACAATGTCATAGGATGGATCTATGAGCATTTAGATGTTTAAATACTGTGCTGCAGAATTGTTCTTTTTTAAACATCAAATTATGTTTTAGCACCTCATAGATAGAGAAGAAATCAAGTCGATCAGTGCATAAACATCAGTAATATTAACGTTTGATGAATGACTCCAGGGCCAATTGTGGATTCATAAGTAGGATCCATGTTAAATTTGAGCATGGCTGATTTATTAGTTTTATATCAGATATTGTATATCACTGGATCCCACTGCTCACAATCAAGGTTCTTTTGACACATTCTCATGTTCCATGCTTTTTGAATTAAATAGGAGGAAACTAGTACAAAAGGGTCACTAGTTCACTTGAAATAGCTTACTAAGATTCTTCCAGAGAGTTTGAGGGGTTTAATTTATTAGCAGTGAATCATAGGCTGACTCAAGGTTCATTTGTTTATGTCTGATCATAACCTTGCGTTTCAGATTTTAGTTGAAGATGTAATGAGGGCAATTCATTTGAAATCCTTTGACTATCGAGTTCTGAATCTTCTACTGTACCAGTTAAGAGGGGAAAAGGTACATATCTGTTGGTGATTTCACTCATTTTATTCTTCTTCTTTTTTTACATGTCAAATAATTTCCTTCTCTTCTTTTTAAAATACATCTTAAAAGAGTTTAACCTTTTTTCTTCAGGCATTGTCAAGATCATAAAACAAATTTCTGTCACATTTTCATTTAGAGAATTCTGTCAAACTCTGATTAATTTGGCCAGTCCTTTCTTTTCCACCTCTCAATCCTGCTAGTTACTGAGTAATATGTAGCCTGTTGTTTGGTTAGATGTATGTAATTAGGCTAAATGTATTTTCTTGAAGTTTTGCTGAAGGTAAATGATGTGCATATGGAATTCTTATCCATCTCAGAATTTCTAGTGGAAGTGTCTGATGATCTGTAAGTGCTTATTTTCTTTCTTTTATCAATTTATCCTTATTCTGTATAAAGTATGCCAACTCATTCACTATTTGAAAACGACAATTGTAGCAAAATAATCAGATACAAAATTGTATGGCGTGGAATTGACACAAAATCATATTTTATGCTATAGAAATGTTTCAGCTTAGCTTTTGGATGCATGTGCATGGCTAAGTGTAAATGTGTATTTGCCATCCCTCTCATGGGCTTGCCTGAGTGGTGCAGAGTGATCACTGTTTCTTGCTTTTGTGCTATCTTTCTTTTATTATGTTATTACAGAGATAATGGTTTTTTTTGGTTGTTGCTATAATTTATGTGCCAAGCATGATCAGTTACCCAAAATGAAGAGTTCATATGGCAATGTTGCAGGTTTGACTATGAGGTAAGTTCATATCCCATGGTAGGAATTTTTATTGCGATTCCTTTTGATTTGCCCAACTCTAATTTTAAAAGCATGCGTTTTTTATGTAGGATGATGTGCTAGAGAATAATTTCAATATCTTGCGCATGTTTGTCAGAATATATAGACCGGCAATGGCCCCAGCCATGCTGGTGAGTGATCTGAGCATTTTATTTGTTAAATTTAAGAGAAAGGTATTGCCTGCATAAATTTTCTCTTTGATTGAGAAAGCTTGTACTCTTTTGGAGTGGGAGCATGAGAGTTTTGTAGTGGTGAGGGGTAGGAGTGTGAATGTTGTCTGTATGAGTTTCAGCTAAGGTAGCTGAATAGATTTAAAAATTTAAGCGGTTGTCCTTATTACTTCAGTGACATAATTTTCTTGGTGTTCTCATCAGCACACAAACTTGATATGATCATGCCAGTTGATACCGAAGTACCATTTTTTTTTTATTTGTGGCAATAATGATGATGTTAGAAGCATGGACTGGTGAAACAGACGATTTATATTACTTTAATCTTTGGAAAGCCCTTGATGTCAATTCATTCATCTATTGAATTTGATTAAAATATCAATCTATAAATACTCTATTACCTGGTAATTTTTAAGGGGAAAATGTTTTTTATTGATCCTTTACAGGCTAAATACATTGCTGAAGCGGAAGGAAAGTATGGCAGTTTATTGAAAACTCTGGACCCTCAACTGTCCACAAATTACCAGAGGAGATGTGAAGAAGCTACCAAAGAAGGTACTTTGTGTGTTTTGAAGTGAAAACTCCTATGAAGTTATGACTCTTTTTTCTGCTGATGTGATTTGTTCTCCATTCAATTAGGTGGGAAGATGTCTGGGTATCCTCTTGGAAGTTGGAACATACCGCCTGCGATTGTAGATGAAGAATTATATCGATCAAACTGGTTAAATTCTGAATCAGTGGTACCTCTTGGTTGACTTCGTGGGTTTAAATGCAAAACACGTAACATGCTGTCGCTGCCTAACCTACACCGCAATAGCATTAGAAGCCTTTGGTCCCAAGATGTTTTTACATGACGTGCTTCATTTGAATTTAGTGCTTGTGTATGCCTTCATTAAGACAATGCAATTTCTCAAGTCTTCACTAATTGTGTGTACCGAACTTTATACACACACACACACACACACATCAAAAAACTTTGGTTGAGTTTTTGTGTTTTGATTCAAACCCTCAGATAGCCAAGAATTAGAATTTACAGGTGTTTGTTTGGCGTGCGTGAAGGTGCCCAGGGGCTGTATGGCTGTGGAGCTATTGCTGGCAGCAGATGAGGCAACCGGGCCTAGCTTTAGCTGCCATGAGGTTTTACTTGGAGTCATAGTTATCAAACCCGGTCTGGTCTAGTAGGTTGATCCAGGATCTTGGCCGGGTTCAAACTAGGCAAAACCCAAGCCTGTAATGACTTGGTGCAACCCGTGTGAGATCTCTTATTTTTTGGCCTCTCACCTTTTGTTTTTATTACCAGTATAATAACAACAAAAATTTTTATTTTTTTAATGTGGGATTAGAAGTCTATTAATATATATTATATGTTTACAAAATTTTTTTTGTGTTTTTTCAATGTGAAATAACAAATCTTTTTGGATTAAATACTTCAACTTAAAAGGAAAAGATATTTTTTTAATGTAGAATAAATTTTTTTTTGAAATAATCTTTTAAACTTTATTATTTATTGTTTTTTAATTTTTTTTTCATGTAGAATATTAAAACTTTAAATATATTGTTTTTAATTTTTTTAAGTTGATCCACATCAACCCATGTGATCCGGGATCTAGTTTTTTGACTAGATCAATTTCTAGACCAAGTTTAATAACTATTCTTGTAGTTGTTCCATGCTCAATCCTAGCTTTTTATTTAAGACAAGTATCTTCTAGCTTTTTTTTAGAGAAATATAGCAATACTAATAAATATTCAATAAAATAACACAATTTAATAGAGATGCAAGTTTAATCCATGTGTCTCTTAAGACATGCTAAGAGATACAAATTATTAATTTATATTTTTATGGGTCAATATAATTTTTATTAAATATTATAAAAAAAATAATTGTAAAACCTGACTCGAGAATTAATTCTTAATTTTTTTAAAAAATATTAAAACAATATTGTCCTAATCAACGAGTTGAAAGTTTGGTTTTGAACCGGAGAGGCTAAGGTTGATAAGTCCATTCAAGTTTTTTATATATATATAATTTAAATTAGTTTTAATATATTTTTAAATAAAAAATATTTTAAAAAATAATTAATTGCTACAGCGATACAAAACTTGCTCTTACCGAGCTGGGAGTAGGGCCTTGGTTTGGGTGCACTTACGATCTATATGAGAAGAGACTTGGTTCAGGTGCTGGGCAGGGACATTCTAAAAAAACGAATTGAAAACCTAAGAAACATATTAATTTAGTTTTTGAATGCGCATCGGGGATAAACAACATGTAGTGTAGGAGCTCGTTTTTCTTAATTTTATTCAGAAAACATTGAAATTTTTTAGAACTCAACATTTCAACAACTATTTTCATATCAATGTATCTTCTAACCATATAGTAGTTAGTGTTCTTTTAAAATTCATTGTAAATATCCAACCGGCTGTGCTCACACTAAACTCTTTGAATATAAAAATACCATGAGTATGTTTGTTTTTATGTTTAAAAAAAAATTAATTTTTTTATAATTTTTAATTATTTTAATGAGTTGATGTTAAAAATAAAAAAATTTAAAAAATATTATTTTAATATATTTTTAAATAAAGAAATATTTTAAAAAGCAATGCGTTAGCTTCTAAATAAGTGAGAATGATGTGTAAAGACGATGAAAAGATTAATGGCCAAAACACTGCTATTGCTGATGATGGTTACTAGTTACTACTTATGTGGGTCCCCCTTTTTGCCACCATAATGCTATAATTGTCATCTTACATGTTCCTTTTTTGTTTGAAAGTGCAGTACTTTTTATTTTATATATTTTTAAAAAATATATATGTTTTAAAAAGATATTAAATTAAGGTTTTTTTTAGTTTTTTTATAATTTTAATTTATATAAAAAATTAAAAAATATATATTTTTATGTAAAAAAATACTTTTAAAATTAATCAAGTAACATAATACTAATTAATTATTTTAAAATTCACTCACCACTAGCAGCTCGACACTTGCTGCTATGAATCTGTGAAATCAGAGCAACAAATCAGGAAAAACATGGAAAAAAGTGAAAGCAGACACAGAATACCCGTCTAATTAATTAAAGTGTACCTTCACGAATACTTTTTCTGCGTTCTTCGTGATGTAGCTGGTATGATTCACTCACTCTTTTTTATTTTATTTTATTTTATTTTATAGTTTTCATTTATTGGGCAAGAGAATTTTAGCAAAGGGCCCATCACTTCTGACGTGGATTCTCCAGATTTATTTTTTTAAATAGCATGTATTAAAAAAATATTTGATAAACTATCATAAATAAATAAAATATTTAAGAGAATATCTCGGCTAAAAGTTGCACTGTTGAGACCTGAGAATATCGCAGCTCAATTTTTTTTATTTTTTTTTAAATATAAAGGTTATGTTGTTCAAAACACTGTAATCTATTTATTACGCTGTTACTAATAATGTAAACTTCGCATTTAAAACGTACTATAGTCTTTGGTTTGAGGTTTGGGTCTGAGGTTTGTTACGTAATTTGTGTCATCTAGTTCATAAATTTAAACATATCCTCAGTAAATTTAAATATATATTTTCCAGTCAAGGGGCTGTAGTACTGTTGGAAAAGCACGTTTATCCATTAAATTGCACTGTGCTGCATGTGATAGCTATAAATCTTTCCTTTCACTGTTGGCCACACCCTCATCGTTGTCACCTAGTAGGTCTTGTTTTGGCATCTGCAATCCAATCATATTTATATTTTTAAATTAATCTTTTGATACTTTTTATTGTTTTAATATATTTATGCTAAAAATAAATTTTAAGAAATAAAAAATATATAATACACTGAAGTTCAGTCCGTACTCTCCCTTTCTCTCAGTCACCACCCACCACTCAACTTCTCCTTTTAATTGACGCACTCTTGTCCTCTTGCTTCTCTTCTCTCTATAGACAGGTCCATGAACGAAAATTAACAAGATTCTGTCCCTTCCTTTGTTTGTTTCTTGAGTTGCTTACTGTGATAGGGAGAGTTACAAGAAGCAAACCGCCAAGTGCCAACTGGGCTTCAAACTACTCTGACCCCTTTCATTTAACTTCTTTGCTGGGGATATATATAGCTAGTTGCTATGGCTTCTTCTTGGTCACGATGCATGAAAGGCTTTGTTTGATGACCATATACAATGGGTTCTTGTCGCCTGTTACCTGCCTCTAGATCACTGCTAACTACTGCAATTTCTATATATTTTCTGCTCTATCCGGTCTCTTGTTTTGATCAACACTTGCAACCTCCAAATTCTCCTCACAAGCAGGTACGTAAGCCTCAACTCACCTCACTTCCCTACCTCCTTCTGGTTTGTTTTGATGCTACAAGTTATGATCTTTTGAGTAGGGTATAGCTTTTGAGGAGAAGGCAAGGCTAGGTTCGACCCCACCAAGTTGCCACAACAAATGCAATGGTTGCCACCCATGCATAGCAGTTCAAGTACCAGCTCTACCGAGTCAAAACCAACCAGTTCAAATGGGTTCAGCTAAAACTAGCAGTATTGATGAGTTCTTCGACTCGTATCCTGCAGGTAATAGGTTCCCAGATTATAGGCCACTTGGTTGGAAATGTCGCTGTGCTGACCATTTCTACAATCCCTTAACTTAATATGTATTCTCAGTAATTAATAAGAGTTGAATCAAAATGGTGATCATTATCATCGTAATTATTCTTCCTAATCTGTTTTGAAATTGTGATTAAAAGTAGGTTCCTCAGATTCTCTAGACATGTGAAGGTGTCAGCATTGACTGTAGACTTACATTGAAACTTCGGCACAGTAATGTGGTTTTTCAAAGTTTTTTTATATTAAAATAGTATTTTCTTTATTTTTTAAAAATTATTCTTGATATTAATATAACTGAAATCCAAAAACATAAAAAAAAAAAAATTACATAAATGTTAAGCTTTTCATATGTTTTCTTCTGTTTTGCTAGCTTCCGATCTCGGTTACTGAGGTCCATCCGAAGTCCGAACTCGAACATCGATTTATGTTTTAACTTTTAAGAGGTTGGATTCTGAGGACGAGTTATAGGGTCTCGTTTTGACTTGACTGGTTCACTTTCGAGTGGGGAATGAACAGTTCCGCAGCTTTTTTTTTCTTGAGCATTTTCTCGCTAAACTGTTTGCTACTCATGACTGCCCATTGCCTGCTACCTTTTCTTTTTCTGGGTTGATTCTAGCTACTAGTTACCGACTCCATGATTCATAGAGAAAAGCACAGATTAATTTAAGGAAATTGGAGTTTACACTCTGCGAGCAAGAGACAGGAGGGGTCTTTCTTAATGTTTTAGCACTGTTTCGTGTATTATGGATGGAGGAGCTTTTAGGAGTAAAAGAGAAAGAAAGGACAGCGGTTAACACTCTTAACACAGGCAATGAAGACACCCAGAATAAATGATATTAGGTAGGGCTCTTTTGAGGTATGGAATTGTCGGTTCGGTTGAAAGAGAAGAGAGAGAGAGAGGACCGGGAAGCATGGTTACAGCATAGGGAGTACAAATATCAGCCCCTGCTCCCGTTGCAGATCTAACAGTATTTTTGAGTTAAACCTCTTTTTATTGAATTTGTTTAGGTTTGTCATACGTTCAGAACTTTATGAAAAAGGTTTTTTTTTTTTTTATATATATATATATATATATATTCTATTCATGAATAATGAATAATAAATACAACTTGAAACTTGTGTATAATAAACTTATTTTCCAAACTACTATAGTTAGTTACTTGGAGAAAATAATTCTCACTCGTACATGTGTACGTGCATAATGTTTAGGTAATGTCTACGCGCACAACTTGTTAAAATTTATAAGTGCACATGTAACACATGCACAACTAATAAATTCTCATTCTTGCATTTTTTGTTGGGATAATTAGCCCGTGTAAAAGTCAACATATATTTTTATAAAAATCCAATGACTTGAAGAAAATAAATCTAATAGCTAGGAAAAAAAAGATAACAAATAATATTTTTTTATTTTTTAAGATTAATATATCAAAATAATTTAAAAATATAAAAAATTAAATTTTTAATAAAAAGTAAATTTAATTTTTTTAAAAGTATAAATTAGACCGTGTTTCGAAACAATCCCTTAAATAACAACATAAGCTGAGGTGTAAAAAAGGAGAGAAAGGAAGAACATAAGACGTTAAAAGTTAAAACAACACAACGACCTTATAACATGTAAAAAGAACAAGAACATAAGACGTGTTAACAAAAAAATAAAATAAAATAAAAGACTAAGAGTTTAAGAAAATCACACAAACACCATTGCTACGGTAAATGCAACATTTATATATATATATAAAAAACCCTTTGTGTCAATAAAAAAGAACCGATAGGTGTTTGAGAGCGTACCAGAAGAAATTGTATTCTACAGAAATTCCAAGCCAGGAATCAGTCCATCATTTTATACCTGTTTAAATGTCATTTTTTGTGTTTGGAAAATTTTGTTTTCTGTATTTATGCGTTTTCTGTATTTATGCACCTTCTTAGAAATATCAGCATTGCCATATTATCTGTCTTGGTTGTTTATGTTGTAGATTTGGTAGAGATGAAAGCCATGAATCTGGCCAATCAGTTTACATCAATTTCAGTTTATCAAGTTTCTGCATTTGGTTTTCTAAATTTTATTTTGTAGATTTATGTTACCTCAAAATCTCAGCACTGTTCGATGTCCCCCTTGTGTGTTTTTTACATAGATTCTGTAGAGATTAGTGTTTTGTTATAAATGGAAGGTACACATGCACATAACTGTTTGATTTCTAATTCAATTTTTTAGCTTGTTTTTTATTTTCTTTTTCAATTTTATTTTGCAGCATGTAGAGGTCCTTGAGATTCTTCTTCAGGGTCTTTGCGGTGTTCATAAAGAACACCTACGGGTCCATGAGTTATGCCTAAAAAGTGGCCGAAACCTTGGTAAGCACACATTTTTGGCAGTGGTGATGCTTACAAATTCTTAAGCGCCCAAGCGAAGATGTCTGGATCCCTTATCTACACATCTGTCTCAAGTTTGCTGTATTCATTATTTTAAAAGGGGTGCTCGGATAACTGTCACAGTGACATCTATTAATACGATGCTAAAACTACACACCATCGATGATACTATGCCAGTAACTCCTGGCATTCAGGTGGTAGAAGTAACAGCTCCTGCAACGGCTGAAAATTATTCTGAAGTAGTTGCTGCTGTGTCATCTTTCTGTGAATATCTTGCCCCGTAAGCTTCAAGATCCCTTACACGTCTAGTTGCAAACCCTTCTAGACAGTTCCCTTTCTATATTCCCATAGCAAGGGTCAAGGACTCCCTAGGGTACAATTGGAAGCTTCCTAGATTAGCATTTTCTTTGGCGGTGATGAAATTAAGAACTTTTCTTTTGAATTTGTTGCTGGTCAATATTATTTCATCCGAAATCTGTGGAGTTTATTTTGCAGGCTACTGCACTTGTCAAAACCAGGTGTTTCAGCAGGGGTTGTACCTACTGCAGCTGCCGCCGCTGCATCTCTCATGTCAGATGGTGGAGGCACAACCTTATAGCAATGTTGTAGAGTTTCATGACTGTTAGCAATAGGCTTCTTTTGAGTCAATGCAGTTAAAGATGTCCACACTCTATAGAAGGAGCCCATGTCTTTGATCCTAGAACCCTTGTTTCTTTTGTGCAGGAAAATTGTCTTGCAGGGTCGAAGAAAAGCTGAAGCAACTAAGTTAGAAAAGAACATCAGGGGTGCTGTAACTACTCGTGTAACCCATTTAACCGAAACCTTGCTTGTTAACCCTGCTAAGTTGTTGGCTATTGCCGTTATATAACCTTGTTCACTTAAAATTTACTATTTTTGACCACGTTGACCAAGGCTAGCCTAATTTTGATTCTGTTTTACATTTGGGCTGGGTTTGAGTGCAACTGATATGAGGAACTGACTAGGTCCTGGTAGCCCACAAATGGAACTAGAAAGTTCCCTTTAAAAAACAAATTTAAATAGTTAAAATTATTTTTTAAAATGTTTTTTATTTAAAAATATATTAAAAAAATATTTTTTTTATTTTTAACAAAATAATCTAAAAATATAAAAAAATTAATTTAATTTTTTTAAATAATTTATTTTTTTTAAAAAAATAATTTACAGCAAAAACAAACATACTTTTAGGATACCAGCAATGATATTTGCACGTAAAAAAAAAGAGCTGGCATGATGAATGTGATTTTATACATGTAAAAACTTTTAACTGATAACTAAAATAAATTGAAAAATATATAAATTAATAAATTATAAAAAATTCATTAACGTTAATTAAAGGTTTAAGCAAAAAATTAAATAGATGTGTATGTAGATATTTTCTATGGTGTTGATGTTTCTATTCAAATTTTTTTAATTAAATATAATTTTTGTAGTGGATTTTTTTAACAAAAAACACATATTTTTTAGCCATGTGATTTATTAATAAAATTGAAGGTAGTTAAAATAAATATCTCTCTTTTTTTTAATAATTTTTAAAAGAATAAAAAATACATCTCTTTAATCAAAACCCGTTCCATTGTATAATTATTTAGAAAGTAATTGTTCGTGTTATTAAAAAAAACTCTAATATAAATAAAAATAATAGAATAATAGAATAATTATTTTAATAAATTATTTAATGAGAATCTTATTATAAAATGAAAAAAAAAATTAAGGGCTGTTATAAAAAAAGTCACGTCTAGGTTATAATGTTAGGCCTACTAGCCTCATCCACAATTAAAAACATTGGTTTTTTATTTTTCTTAAAAGGTGGTTCACACATTGTTTGTCTCTATTTTTTTAAGTGAATGAATGATATATTATCCATCTAGATAAATAACGTGTTATTCATTAACAATGTTTTATTATTATCAGAGAGGTGGTTTTGGTTGTTAGAAAATCAAGGTTCAAGATCTCAAAAACTTAGTTTTTTTAATACAGAATATTCAATGACATACCGGATATGCGATAGTATATAAATCAAAATATATTTCAACACAGAATCATATTTACAAAACTTGCAAGAATAAAATTAAAAAAAAAAGTTTAGGGGTATGTAAGAATATGAAAATTTCAAAGACCTAAAAAGAAAGAAATTGACTATAAATAATGGAGTGAACCGTTTAAAGTGAAAGGATATATAAAAAATAAAGCAACAATAATAAAAAAATTTAATGTTAGTTTGTAGGCTACAAATATAGTTCATGGGAAGGATTTTCAATTTGCCCTTTCCTTCAATCCTATGGTTCTCATCGTCTGTGCAGATCAAAAGAAATGGAGTTGCTGCTTCAAAATGTTGTTTTTGCCAGCTAGGTGATGAAGTCAAGGTGAAAAAACCTTACACAAAAATGGCTTGTCATTGGCTGTGTTCTAGGCCTATGGTGGGGTGGTCTCGGTGGCTCCTGTAAACCGGTCCCTGTTGAAATTCCCATGCTCAAATCAATAAATATATATGTCGTTTTCATTCCCTGTGTTCTAGGCCTATCGAGCTTGAACTTTTCTTCATGAAAAAAAGAGGTATGATGCCAGCACAAATTGGAGAAGAAGCTGGTGTGTGATGGAGTTCATTTGTTTGACGTAACGTAATAAAAATATAGCTATTGATAATAGAAATTAATACTTATCTATAAAAAATTTATGCAAATTACATGTGTTATATTAAAATTGTTAGTACATGAAGATAAAATAAATATATAAATGTTGAAGAAAAAGGCAAAGATAAAAAGAAATCATAAAGAGAGGAAGAAAATTAGTCCGGTCATAAAAAATAAATATTCTATCACATAAAAAAAGAGCAATTACCTGGTTACCAAAAAATATGTGTGGTCTGATCCTCTCATAAACTAGCCTACTGGGATAGATTTGTATTTTCACATGATTTATTTATCGTTTTACAATTATTGAGTGATATCTTTGTTCTCTCTACAGTAAATTTACTTCAGTACCTTTGAAAATAAAATTCCATTTAAAGGGTATTTTTTGTTTTTAATTTTTTTTAAGAACAGTAAAATGACTCTATCATTCTTGAAATAAAAAATTTTAAAGCATCTTTGTAGGGACGAATTCATCATTTCTAGATAGTTTTTAGTAATAACTATTCGGTCCTAAAAATGATGTTGTCTTTTAATACATAATAAAAAAAATAAAAAGTTATTGAAGCTTCAAGCTTATATCATAGGGGTCAGCCGCTCCGCCACCTTCGAGTGACGTGTGGCTAACTCCGACAGCGGAGAAATTTGTTCGCAATATCATCCAATGCATTTCAATGTTCTCTCTCTTTTTTAACAGCACATGTATAGTGATTATATATGGTTTGGTAACGGTTTGATTTTTTTCAGCCATCTAAGTTTAGTTTTAAGTCAATGTCTGAAATGCTTGAAAATAACACCTGACTTCAGTCAAGCTATTTTAATACAAAGCAAGAGTTATATGTTTTGGACATGCCACTTTTTTTGAAAAGCTTCTCCAACGGCAAAAGCCATTTAGAAAAGGCAAATTGTTTATAAGGCTTTTGAACAGTATAAATATGATTTATTTTCTTCTGTACACTCCACAGGAAAAAAAATCATTTCAACGACCCATGTGATTGTTAAAAAAAATTAATTGATAAAAGTAAATAATATATTTTAATGTTTCGATTATTTTAATAAATATATAAGAATGGTATTTTTTTATATAAAAAAAAGCTATTCATTTAAGTTTCCGTTAAAGATGCTCTATCGCATCAACCTCATCTAATCATTGTCCTCGTTTTCTGCTGGCCATGCTCCAGTTGCTATCAGCTGGCCAATAATATTATTCATTGAATGATTGATATCTTACATTATTTTCTACGTCATTACATAATCGAATTTGACATTATTAATCATTCTAAAATGATTTCTATGCATGTGGTTGCTAAAGCACTCGTGAGTGAATCTTCCCGTTTTTTAAGAATAAAAATAATATTCGGAAAAGCTTCAGCATTCGCACTCCAGAAGCCCCTTGTAGCTTGGGGCATGAGGATTAATGTAATCGTCCCATCTAGTTGGAATTCAGTGCCGTAAGCCAATCACGTTGTGATACATCAACAAGAAAATATAGGGGACCCAGTCTGATAATTTCATCATCGAAAGATGCTCGTGGACTAGTACATCTCTTTTGTTATTAGGCCAAGAAAAACCAGGAAAGCATTTCATTTCAGAGCCTCGGAGAAAATATGAGGTCGACTGGAGCCAGAAAACACATGCAGTATGTGTTCCCTTTCCAGCACAGGGCCATTTTACCCCTTTGATGCGCCTAGCCAAGCTTTTGCACTCAAGAGGCTTTCACATAACCTTCGTTAACACTGAGTTCAACCACAGGCGATTAATCCGGTCCAGAGGACCAGACTCTGTTGAAGGCCTGCCTGATTTCCGGTTTGAGACCATACCGGATGGTTTGCCTTTGCCACCATCTGATTTTGATGCAACACAAGACGTTCCGTCCTTGTGTGATTCAACAAGGAAAAATTGTTTGGCCCCATTTAAAGAGCTCCTTACAAAGTTGAATTCATCATCTGAAGGGCCTCCTGTTACTTGCGTAATCTCAGATGGAATAATGAGCTTTGGCATAAAAGCTGCAGAAGAGTTTAGCATTCCCCAGGTTCAGTTTTGGACAGCGTCAGCTTGTAGCTTCATGGGATATTTGCATTTCAGTGAACTCACCAGAAGAGGCTTCGTTCCATACAAAGGTGTGTATTTCCTGGCTTTTCTTCGTTTATCTGTTTTGTACTATCCAAGAGGGCATGCAGCATGCTTTCCTGGATATTTCTCTGTTGTTTGAGAAAATGTTTATCGAGGACATAAAAGTTTATCCTTCCGTTGTTTCAGAAGAAAATTTACTTCGAGATGGCGATACACCTATTGATTGGATCCCTGGTTTGAGTAACGTCCGACTAAAAGACATGCCAACCTTTATCAGAACCACAAACGATGAAATAATGTTTGATTTTATGGGATCAGAAGCAGAGAACTGCTTGAACTCTCCTGCAATTATCTTCAACACATTCAACGAATTCGAAAATGAGGTTTTGGAGTCTATAATTGCTACCAAGTTCCCTAACATTTATACAATAGGTCCTCTTCCCTTGCTTTTAAAGCATATCCCAGCTGAAAGCGAATCCAGGTCACTTGGTTCAAGTTTATGGAAAGAAGACTCAAACTGTCTTGATTGGCTTGATAAAAGAGGACTGAATTCTGTTGTGTACATTAATTATGGAAGTGTGACCGTAATGACAGACACACACTTGAGAGAATTTGCTTGGGGCCTGGCAAATAGTAAACTACCGTTTTTATGGATAATTAGGCCTGATGTAGTGATGGGTGATTCTGCAATCTTGCCGGAAGAGTTTCTTGAGCAAATTGATGGTAGAGGATTATTAGCAAGTTGGTGTCCACAGGATCAAGTTCTTGCACATCCATCAGTTGGGGTTTTCCTGACACATTGTGGGTGGAATTCTATGATGGAAACTATATCCTGTGGCGTTCCAGTAATCTGCTGGCCTTTTTTTGCTGATCAACAACCGAACTGCCGGTATGCATGCACCAAATGGGGGATTGGCGTGGAGGTCAATCATGATGTTAAGAGAAACGAGATTGAAAGTCTTGTTAAGGAAATGATAGAAGGGGACAGTGGGAAGCAAATGAGGCAGAAGGCTTTGGAGTGGAAAGATATAGCAGAAGCAGCTACCAATATTGGAGGATCATCTTACAATGACTTCGAAAAATTCATCAAGGAGGCTCTTTTCTGTGTGTAGAAGACTGTAAAAGAATAAACGGTATTGTATGGGTGTGATATCTTAATTTCTGTTTGTTTCTGTCATTTCACTTCTTGTATGCCTCACCATGTATTTTTCCATTTTATATGTATTGAAGACTGCTTGGGACTGTCAGGACTAATGTGGTATTATCGTTTTGTTTCATTAGCTCCCTTATTTTAATAAAAGAGCTGAAACAATATATATATCGTTTTGTTTCATTAGCTCCCTTATTTTTATTTTTGATAGGAACGAAGTAATTATGGAGTCGTCTTTCCGTGCACAAGGAAACCTGTAAACTTTTGAGAGGTTTTTCTATTTAACATTTTCCTATATATCTAGTTTTATTAGTTATTTATTAGAGCAATTATGATTTAGAAATCCATGGGAGCAAGTGTTCTGATTTAGTGTGACATTGCCAACAACATACAGAAACGTCTCTGTAAGTTGTGTAGAAAAACAGCCCTGAAAATTGAGCTTTTGACAAAAGTTTCGATCTTCGTTTTGAACTTTCGGAGTTTAAAACTGTTTAGGAGGTAGGAATCAACAAAGGGGTGGTGGCGCAGTTGGCTAGCGCGTAGTTCTAATAGTTTGGGAGTTATTCCGAGCATAGTTTTGAAACCCGGCCCGGTCCAACAGTCGATCCGGGATCCAGTCGACCCGAGTTGGAACCGAGCCGGGTTGATAAAAAAAAAAAAAAGTCATGATGCGGTGTGACCCGCCCGGCCCGGCGGGTTGACCCAACAAAACTCTGTTTCAATTTATTGAATTTTTTTTTTTTACTAAAACGACGTTCTTTTGAATTTTTTTTAAAATAAAAATTGACTCGGCTGATCCGATGATCCGGTCAAAACTTAAAATCCGAGCTTTGAACCGGACCGAGTTTAAAAACTATCATCTCGAGTTAGTGCCTCTCTCATCCCAATAATTATGAGAAGTCTTTATAGCGAATGATCAGATGAAAATGTCATGCTACAAAATGCCAATAAATCATGTGGCAACACATGACACAAAAATTATGATACCAATAATAATAAACCGTTGTTATACAATGCTAATGCCCAAAAAAAATAGTTGAACTCCTTCAACCGCCATATAACTAATTTTGAAAGGAACTGTCCGAGGATAATAACTTAATACAGCTTTCAGTTATATGGCTGACTACAAGTAGAAAAGCACCTACTGCTTGGGACCCATACCAGGTGAAAGAGCATGATGTTAACCTCCAGGGCCCTCAAGGAGCACCAAAGTGTGTCAAATTGTCCATTTAGAAAAAAACATTTCAAAAGGGGTGCTCGGATAACTGTCACAGTGTCGTCTAAAAAGATGCTAAAACTACACGCCATCGACGATACTATGCCAGTATCTCCTGGCATTCAGGTTGTAGAAGTAACAGCTCCTGCAACGGCTGAAAATTATTCTGAAGTAGTTGCTGCTATGTCATCTTTCTGTGAATATCTTGCCCCGTAAGCTTCATGATCCCTTGCACGTCTAGTTGCAAACCCTTCTAGACAGTTCCCTTCATATATTCCCATAGCAAGGGTCAAGGACTCCCTATGGTACAATTGGAAGCTTCCTAGATTAGCATTTTCTTTGGCGGTGATGAAATTAAGAACGTTTCTTTTGAATTTGTTGCTGGTCAATATTATTTCATCCGAAATCTGTGGTGTTTATTTTGCAGGCTACTGCACTTGTCAAAACCAGGTGTTTCAGCAGGGGTTGTACCTACTGCAGCTGCCGCCGCTGCATCTCTCATGTCAGATGGTGGAGGCACAACCTTCTAGCAATGTTGTAGAGTTTCATGACTGTTAGCAATAGGCTTCTTTTGAATCAATGCAGTTAAAGATGTCCACACTCTATAGAAGGAGCCCATGTCGTTGATCCTAGATCCCTTGTTTCTTTTGTGCAGGAAAATTGTCTTGCAGGGTCGAAGAAAAGCTGAAGCAACTAAGTTAGAAAAGAACATCAGGGGTGCTGTAACTACACGTGTAACCCATTTAACCGAAACCTTGCTTGTTGACCCAGCTAAGTTGTTGACTTTTGCTGTTATATAACCTTGTTTACTTAAATTTACTATTTTTTACCAAGTTGACAACGTTGACCAAGGCTAGCCTAATTTTGATTCTGTTTTACATTTGGGCTGGGTTTGAGTCCAAATGATACGAGGATCTGATTGATACAGGTAGGGCAGCATTTATATAAGGCTTGGTCATGGTATATACATATATATATTGGTAATTATGAGTATCCAGGCTAGTTTACGAGGTGCTCGACTAATCCCTCAAAATTCTGAAGTTAATGACCATGTAAGTTTCCAGTGACCTTAAAATTTGTGGCATTTAAACTGATGACCTTTGTGAAGTAAATACATGGCCTGATCAATTGAGTTATACCCCTTAAGATTAGTAATTCTTTTGCTGTAATGTGGTTTTCTAATTTGTTTCATTATAATTTTCATGATATCTCATATCCATATTGCATGTTTCGCAGGGTAATTATTGTTGGTCTAAGTTAATCTAGTGTGCTGTTATCTCAATATTTTTTCTTAAAAAATATGTTATGTAATGTCTTACTGTTTAAGTAAAAATATTTTGGCAAATATAAATCAAATTATTAGTTTTCTAATATTTTTTATATTTTTTTGTAGTTTGAAAAAAAAATTCAATCTGTGATATAACATGAGTAAAAAAAAAATTAATGTGATCTAAGATATAGTTGTCGGACCATATAGTCTAACCTGGTTTAGAACTTATAATAAACTAAAATGATTCATTTTAGATAAATTAAAAAAAAAAAACCCTTCAAATTAACTTGATTAGATATTACCTGATTTGACCGAGCAATCAAGTGATGATTTAACCTGCAAGCCACCTAAGTTTAGTTTGTCGATGTCTGAAACTGTTAAAAGTAAAATCTGTTAAAGATGCTCTAACGCATCAACCTCAACTAACCATTGTCTTCGTTTTTGGCTGGTCATGCTTCAGTTGCTACCAGCTGGCCAATAGAAAAGCTCCAGCAGCCCCACCTCACACAAGCATACAAAAACGGGGACAAGGAATCAATTCCACAGCATCACACCTCTGCTCCTAGGAATTCATTGAATATTATTTTCTACGTCATTACATCATTGAATTTGACATTATTAATCATCCTCAAATGATTTCTATGCATGTGGTTGCTAAAGCACTCGTGATTGAATATTCCCATTTTTTAAGAATAAAATTAATATTCGGAAAAGCTTCAGCATCCCCCCTCCAGAAGCCCCTTGCAGCTTGCGACATGAAGATTAATGTTATCGTCCCATCTAATTGGAATTCAGTGCCGAATGACAATCACGTTGTGATACATCAACTAGAAATTATAGGGGACCCAGTCTGATAATTTCATCATCAAAAGATGCTTGTGGACTAGTACATCTCTTTTGTTCTTAGGCCAAGAAAAACTAGGAAAGCATTTCAGTGCCTCAGAGAAAATATGAGGTCGACTGGAGCCAGAAAACCACATGCAGTATGTGTTCCCTATCCATCACAGGGCCATGTTACCCCTATGATGCACCTAGCCAAGCTTTTGCACTCAAGAGGCTTTCACATAACCTTCGTTAACACTGAGTTCAACCACAGGCGATTAATCCGGTCCAGAGGACCAGACTCTGTTGAAGGCCTGCCTGATTTCCGGTTTGAGACCATACCAGATGGTTTGCCTTTGCCACCATCTGATTTTGATGCAACACAAGACGTTCCGTCCTTGTGTGATTCAACAAGGAAAAATTGTTTGGCCCCATTTAAAGAGCTCCTTACAAAGTTGAATTCATCATCTGAAGTGCCTCCTGTTACTTGCGTAATCTCAGATGGAGTCATGAGCTTTGGCATAAAAGCTGCAGAAGAGTTTAACATTCCCCAGGTTCAGTTTTGGACAGCGTCAGCTTGTAGCTTCATGGGATATTTGCATTTCAGTGAACTCACCAGAAGGGGCTTCGTTCCATTCAAAGGTGTGTATTTCCTGCCTTTTCTTCGTTTATCTGTTTTGTACTATCCAAGAGGGCATGCAGCATGCTTTCCTGGATATTTCTCTATTGTTTGAGAAAATGTTTATCGAGGACATAAAACTTTATCCTTCCGTTGTTTCAGAAGAAAATTTACTTCGAGATGGCGATACACCTATTGATTGGATCCCTGGCTTGAGTAACATCCGACTAAAAGACATGCCAACCTTTATCAGAACCACAAACGATGAAATAATGTTTGATTTTATGGGATCAGAAGCAGAGAACTGCTTGAACTCTCCTGCAATTATCTTCAACACATTCAACGAATTCGAAAATGAGGTGATGGAGTCTATAATTGCTACCAAGTTCCCTAACATTTATACAATAGGTCCTCTTCCCTTGCTTTTAAAGCATATCCCAGCTGAAAGCGAATCCAGGTCACTTGGTTCAAGTTTATGGAAAGAAGACTCAAACTGTCTTGATTGGCTTGATAAAAGAGGACTTAATTCTGTTGTGTACATTAATTATGGAAGTGTGACCGTAATGACAGACACACACTTGAGAGAATTTGCTTGGGGCCTGGCAAATAGTAAACTACCGTTTTTATGGATAATTAGGCCTGATGTAGTGATGGGTGATTCTGCAATCTTGCCGGAAGAGTTTCTTGAGCAAATTGATGGTAGAGGATTATTAGCAAGTTGGTGTCCACAGGATCAAGTTCTTGCACATCCATCAGTTGGGGTTTTCCTGACACATTGTGGGTGGAATTCTATGATGGAAACTATATCCTGTGGCGTTCCAGTAATCTGCTGGCCTTTTTTTGCTGATCAACAACCGAACTGCCGGTATGCATGCACCAAATGGGGGATTGGAGTGGAGGTCAATCATGATGTTAAGAGAAACGAGATTGAAAGTCTTGTTAAGGAAATGATAGAAGGGGACAGTGGGAAGCAAATGAGGCAGAAGGCTTTGGAGTGGAAAGATATAGCAGAAGCAGCTACCAATATTGGAGGATCATCTTACAATGACTTCGAAAAATTCATCAAGGAGGCTCTTTTCTGAGTGTAGAAGACTGTAAAAGAATAAATGGTATTGTATGGGTGTGATATCTTAATTTCTGTTTGTTTCTGTCATTTCACTTCTTGTATGCTTCACCATGTATTTTTCCATTTTATATGTATTGAAGACTGCTTGGGACTGTCAGGACTAATGTGGTATTATTGACAAGCATGGCATCCCTTTTGTCCACAGAATTTTTCCAGTTTGCAAATTCCTTGAACTGTTGGTCTGTCACCACTGTCATGCTGCCATAATTCACATACAGAACTGAGTTGGGCTCTTGTTTATCATGCATGATAGATCTATTTTCTTACGATATAACCAGGCCACCAGGGGGTTTGTGATTATCCTCTTAAGTAGATTGGTGGATCAGATTGATCCTGCCATTATTTCTACTGATCATTCCTTGGATTTTGAGAAGGTTCAGACTATTTATCCTACTTTATTTGCTGATTTGATTAGAGATATTCCCCTTGTTAAATGGGCGGCAGTTCATGGTTGATTAAAAGAGGAAGGTTCAATGTCTTCTACAATTTGTCGTCATGGTACATCCTAAAATCTTCTACAATTTCTCGTGTGTTTTCAAAAATATATTTTAATTAAAAATATATTATAATAATATTTTTTATTTTTGATATTAACTTATCAAAACTATCTAAAATATATCAATTTTTTAGACAAAAAAATAATTTGAAAAACATTTTAATAAAAGAGCTGAAACAATATATATATATATCGTTTTGTTTCATTAGCTCCCTTATTTTTTTTTTTTTTTGATAGGAACGAAGTAATTATGGAGTCGTCTTTCCGTGCACAAGGAAACCTGTAAACTTAGGAGAGGTTTTTCTAATTAACATTTTCCTATATGTCTAGTTTTATTAGTTATTTATTAGAGCAATTATGATTTAGAAATCCATGGGAGCAAGTGTTCTGATTTACTGTGACATTGCCAACAACATACAGAAACGATCCTGTACATTGTGTAGAAAAACAGCCCTGAAAATTGAGCCTGAGCTTTTGACGGATCTTCGTTTCGAACGTTTGGAGTTTAGAATTGTTTAGTAGGTAGGAATCAACAAAGGGGTGGTGGCGCAGTTGGCTAGCGCGTAGGTCTCATAGCTTCTGAGTTATCCTGAGGTCGAGATTTCGAGCCTCTCTCACCCCAATATTTTGTTTTTCTTTTTTAACAATAACCAAGCACTATAATAACACGTGTGAGTCCCATCTGTGGCAAATTAAGCTCTTGAAATGGTTCGAGAACCATGAGATTGATACGCATAGTTATGGAAGAATTCCTGCAAAATTTATGGGAACATCATTTTAGAGCCTGTGAATATGCAATACAGAGATGCATACAATTTCATCTCACAAGGAAAAGATCTTCGGTCTCCTAACTCAGTGTTTGAGTTCAAGCCCTACCAGACCACCACAAGTAAGGTGGATGCAGCAACACGAACACCTACTCAATGCTGAGGTTCAAGTCCTATCAAATCTTTCTTCTATACCCCCCTCTCCCTCTATCCCTGTCTCTCTTCCTTTCTTTTGTTTCTGTTGTTTTGGTTTTTCAAGATTTCTGGGCCTTTCTTTGAAATCCCACATAACTTTCATTCGTTTTCTATGTCACCTTACATTGCGATTATCTTTAATGATTTAAAATATATATATATATATATATATAAATAAATAAAAATATTTGACATCTTATGTTTTTTTTTTAAATAATTTGATTTAAAGTATAAGACGTCTTATAGATATTAGAATCTTAACTGAGAAATAAAAATTATATGATACATGATTGATTATGCAAAAAAAAAAAAATTACTATCATCCTACTTCATTGTTGGTTTTGTTTGAAATGACTAAGGTTTGTTTTATTCTATTTTTTATTTTTATTTTATAATATTTTTAATGTTGATATTAGTAAATATTTTTAATTCTGATATTAATAAATATTACGTAACAAAAGAGTATAGCATTGCTAACTTTAATATCAGTAAATATTAGAGCTTCAAAATAAATCAATGTTATTGTTAATATTCCTAACTATGATGTTAGCGAATACTAAAGATATTTCCAACTCTGATATTAGTGCATATAAATATTTTTTATTCTGACTATAATGAATAAATTAGTAAAATTTAAATTGAAAACAAAACACATATTTTTATTATTTTTTAAATAGAAAAAAAAATATAGATATGTATTTCATATTAAATTCACATTTCATAATATAAATTTACATCTCAATACTAAGTCCCATTAAATAAAAAAAACATGTGAGGAACCAATAAATAAATCCAAAAAAATCTTTAAATTTTTTCTGAACTTTTTAATATTTTAAAAGGCCTGATTGATTTAGATATTATAAAAAAAAAAAAAAAAAAAAAAAGACCATGCCGGGACACATGCGATGCCGATGGCAACTCTATATTTATATTACCATATCAGCGGAGGCATCCCAAAATACAAATGAGTGGATATGCCTCCAGATTTGCCTGGAGGTTATGAAAACAAATATAACCTGCCAAGAAAGCTTACATGCCTTCATTTCATGCAAGAAAACAAAGGCGCAAGGGGATTAAACAGACAGTAATCCGTGCATTGACTGACCATATGCACCATCTATCAAATGCTAAACGAGTTACAGTAACAAAACTAATGGAAAAAAGAAGAAGAGTGAATTCTTTTCTTGTTTGAAAGGCTTATCATGAGGTTGTTCAAACCTCACAGCTCAAAATATAAGCACAAAAGGTAAGGTTGTTGCACATATTTTAGCTATTATCCCAAAGAATAATTAATAAGCAAGTGAACTACCTGTTCAACAAAAAAAAAAGACATTCAGAGGTAAAAAATCGAATAACAGGAAGTCTACATGTTTCATCTCCTATTTTATCCGCTCCTTCTTTTGAAGCTATAATTTATATGAGACAAGATTATCACAATGACTTTACCTACCACTGCAAACACCTGTTTACTCCTTTCACAGTTCAAATGATGGAGAACTGCTCCCCCCTCCCCAAACATCTAGCATTGTTATCAAAATTTTGCACCAGCAAAAAGGCAACATGTTTTGAACAGAGAACAGAGGCAACTATCTTCTGCTGGTTGCTGTTTTGCCCTTGCTTAGGTCTGCAAGCTCCTCGATAAGCTTTTTTTCTTCACTGCTCAATCTTTTGGGAATTTCAACTTGTACCCGGACCAACTGATCACCCCTCATGTTGCTTTTGCTTAGCACAGGGACTCCCTTCTTGGCCATTACAAGAGTCGTGTTTGGCTGAGTTCCAGCTGGGATCTTCAAATCAACCATGCCATCCACTGTTGGAACCTTAATCGCGGTACCCAAAATCGCATCTATGTATGATACCTTGCACGTGTATAAGATGTTGGTGTCATCACGTTTTAGCACACGGTCTGGCATGACTTCAATAGAGACAAAGAGGTCGCCAGGTGATCCACCTCTCCTTCCAGCATTACCTTCAGATCGGACCCTCAAACGGCTACCAGAGTCCACACCAGCCGGAACTTTCAAACTGATACGCTTTGTCCGCCTTACCCGTCCATCCCCAGAACAGGTGTTGCAAGGGCTAAATGTTTCCCCAGTCCCACCACATGAAGAGCAGGTCATAACCTGCTGGAAAACACCTAAAGGAGTCCTTGTTGATGAAACAACTTGGCCTTGTCCGCCACATGTACTACATTTAGATGGCTTTGTGCCAGGTTTCGCACCTGAACCATCACAAGTCCCACAGCTCTCTAGTCGGGTTATCTCAATTTCTTTTTCAACCCCAAAAACTGCTTCCTTAAAAGTTAAGACAAGATTGTAATATTCATCCTGGCCATCAACTGCTCTATTTCGGGAAGCTCTGCCTCCCATGCCACCCATGCCTCCCATGCCCCCCATGCCCTCAAATAGTGACTCAAACAAATCAAAAGGATTGCTGAAGTCCTGTTATGAGAAAATAGTGGGTGAGGCAAAAAATATGGACAGGATAATACCTTTAAGTCCTTTAAAACAAGTGACTTTTTCATAATTTTCATTAGAAACTTACTCCCATGTCCATGCCAGCACCTTTAAGTCCAGCCTCTCCGTACCTGTCATATAAAGATCGCTTTTCGTCGTCTGATAATACCTGCAAGACAAGTTTATGATCAAATCAACTACTTAAGAACATGGAATACAAAATCACCACAACTCAAATCATAGACAACAAAACTGTGCTTTTACCTCATACGCATTGCTAATTTCCTTAAACTTCTGCTCTGCATCAGGTTTTCTGCAGCACAGAAATTCAATATTATCAAACAGGTCTGGAAATTAAATTTGTTCACGTGAAGATGAAACTTAATATAAATAATTACTAGACCCCAAAATTGGTTGCTTCCATATTAAATTAGGATGGAACACAGCACTATCTTCCTATTCTTTGATAACAACATTGATCATTGATGGTGAAGATCCTCTATTTAGAATTTATAGAATGTTAGAGTTTGAAATTAACCTCCATCTTTGATATTTAAATCCTCTAAGCAGGACATTGGACTTTGGAGCCAGCTCCTACCACTCACCAAATCAAAATCCTTGAGTTCTCAAGCATAATTGATATGAAACGCCAATAACCAAATTTCATCCAAAGTCATACAAATTCTCGATCAAAACACATTGATAACTGTCCATATTGACCTCATCATATCAGGAGAGAACTTAAAAGGCAACATGAAATAGGAAATAAGAGAAAAAGCTGCTGCCTTAAGATGGCATTCAAGGTTCAAATGGGTGAAGGCTTTCTATATTAGTAGCTACAAAATGATGGAAG
This sequence comes from Populus x sibirica, assembly GCA_019202695.1. NCBI lineage: Eukaryota > Viridiplantae > Streptophyta > Magnoliopsida > Malpighiales > Salicaceae > Populus > Populus x sibirica. Next base: position 384,727 of record JAGMVL010002072.1, on the reverse strand, counting down.
GAGCATAACAAATGATTGCCGGTGTTCTAAGTTGACAAAAAATTCATTTGCTGCCCTCATTTATCAGTATCAAATGGAACTGAAAGATGGAAGCTATAGCTTTCTTCATGCAGGTGGGGATGCTTGACTTTACACTGAAAAGCACAATTGATTTCTCCAATTTTCAAGTGCGTTTGTGCTAATTCTAAAACATGGCTTGACCAGTAGAACACTTGGAACATTAAATTACCGTTTACCCAATTTCTTAACATCAATGGATTTTACAGCCTTGATTAGTCCAATACAAAGTGCTTCTCCTGATCATGTAGCGGGCATGACCTAACAATTAAGCACATGTTAACTCACACATTCCAAGAAGTCTGTTCATGCCTTCACTGAAGGCTTGCCCATATCACCATACATTACCATACAAATTACAAACATATGGGGCAGTCTCTAAAAGAAGGAAAAGGAAACCACCTAGAACTAGTCCAAAAGCTTAACAAGCAGAACATAAGATACACAGTTCCCATAAATCAAAGTCGTAAATAAAAAAGCAACTTACTTGTTCACATCTGGATGGTAACTCCTAGCAAGCTTCCGATAAGCTGAAACGCATTAGGAATAAAAAAGGTCAGAACTTATTTTATAAAAGAAGAATGGTAGCTATGCTAAAAGCATTAATAAACTGAATAAATTTGATCTGTGGCAAGTAACAAGTTCGTTCCTGAAATAACTCGAAGAATTGCCCTATCAAGACAAGTGACCTTATCAATTAATGTAGATAAACCCAGCCTTCGCAGAAATTCCAGAAGTAGATATTCCTACCCAACAAGATCTCTTATTTATTTATTTATTCTGTAGATAAAAAATCAGTCCATTACAGTGCTTGATTTCATGACTTCATCCAGATCAAGACTTTTTTCAAGATAAACCAAAGTCTAAGTTTCAACCTATGCGGTTATGCATGATGGATATAGCAGTTCCACTAATCATGACAGAAAAACAGTACAACATACCAACCCCAATCAAGATACCAATAAATCCACCACAAAAAATTCAGTGAGCACAAAAACACAAATGCAAACTTATTTCATAGGCAACATGGACAGGAACGGGCAATAATGGTTCTCTGCATAAAGGCTTTGAGAAAGGAAATGAAACACATAAGGTTGCAAGAGCAGTTTTTGTTCCTCCAGTGCACAGACAGGTAATTAAGGTTATCAAGTTCTCCAAAAAGCACCAAAATGTATCTAAACAAGAAGGAAAGCTGAAACATCAGACTTGAAGAACAAATAAGTGTATGATTGGATCATCGTAACATAAATTTGAAACTGGGTGTTTGTGGCATAATCTTTTGTAGTTAATGTTGAGCTTTCTTTTTATCATTGTTCAGATTAACATATCAATTCCAAAGATGAGAGTACTTTGGCAGTTCAATTTTTTTAGGTCATAGATTGTAGTACTGATGCATATGTTATTCAAGGATTGTGCCACCACCTTATATGTGATTGCTCGTATTTTCAGGCTTATATCCCTAAAAGTTGTCTTTGTTTCTCAACTATTTCCAGCCAATTTCATCATTTTTTTAAAAAATAATTCTTGCCACCCTGCAATTGGCTGGCAGTACATAGAAACAATTATTTACCATCTTTTGAGGCATGCTTTAAACCTAAAAATATATTACCCATGAAAAGCCAAAATCCTTATTAAAAGCCTGGCTCCTGATCTCAAGTACTTGTCCCACTTATTGCAGCCCTTATTTAGACAAATTAGCAACAGTCATCATGCACAGATGACAAGCTCAGTGCATGGTGCAGTGTTTCTTGCCTAATCACAACCTCCAACTACACTATTTTCTAAGAAATTAACCACCTAATAACCCCAATTGGAACAACCCCAATTCCTCTAGCTCCAGCCACAGTTCAAAAATTCATGAACCCAAGTTCTCAATTTGTAACAATGAATCAGCCACAAGAGCTGGATTTTTTACACCAATTTGAAGACCCCAGATTCCTCCATTCACCTAAAAGATCCTTGAAATCAGAATCTAGCACTAGCATTATCCCTCCACTTGACAATTTGAAGCAGCAACAGCAAACCTTGTTCTAGATATTGGAAGTCAGGCATGAATTTTATCTTAATAGCACCTAATACTCTCTTTTAACAGCTATCATTGAAATACACAAATACTTCCTCCAGTAATGTAAGGCTTCATGAAGAAGCTCACAGCAGTATTAAGATTGGCACTTTTCAGTGTACATTATGTGATCCAAAAAAGGCAATATTTTATGAAATTCTACAAAATTTCCTGGGCTACTGTATCCTCAGCCTTAGATTGTCATAGCAGATTAACACTTGTACACTTAAGATATACCATACCAACATTAATCAAAGAATAGTAATTCTGCCAATTGCCAGATAGACAGGATGAATTTTATCCTCTATTGGACACCAACAGGCATGAGTATTAGGATGTGGTACAACCATTCAAGCATATTGCTCAAGAACATAAAATGAGATAAGTAGAATGGCAGAGGCAATATTAATAAAGTTCTGAAGATGGGGCAAGCAAAACATTACTTTTCAGTGCCATTAGGCCTCCTACACAAAAAAGTCATTGCTAAAATGAGATTAGGCTTCAATAAATGAAGGATAGTAGGTGTACCATGTACATACCGCTTTTAATTTCAGATTTACTTGCATTTTTTGACACTCCAAGAACAGAATAGTAATCCTGCAAATGAGAAAATGTTATAGTTCTAAGTCAAGCAAACATTTAAGAACCGAATAAGCAAAAAAAGAGACAGTCAATACTGCCACCAATGTCATCATTGAGAAAAAAATAAAACTATAGTTTAGACTCACACTATCCGCTCTCACTACAAACCGTGTTCCCCTACGCTGATTTGAAGTTTGAGAAGTCCCTGTATAAGATAACACAGGGAAGGAATCCCGTGAGAATAAGCTTGAGCTTGGTGCCGCCAAGTAGCTCATCATGGTGTCAATACTGCAAGATGGTTTTAAATACAGTCAATTATCCAACTATCTATACAAAATAATTATGAGAACTCTTTATAGCACATGATCAGATGAAAATGTCATGTTACAAAATGCTAATAAATCATGTGGCAACACATGACACAAAAATTATGATACCAATAATAATAAACCGTTGTTATACAATGCTAATGCCCAAAAAAATAATTGAACTCCTTCAACCGCCATATAACTAATTTTGAAAGGAACTATCCTAGGATAATAACTTAATACAGCTTTCAGTTATATGGCTGACTACAAGTAGAAAAGCACCTAATGCTTGGACCCATACCAGGTGAAAGAGCATCAAATTTCATCTTTAGATAAAAGAAATGTTAACCTCCAGGGCCCTCAAGGAGCACCAAAGTGTGTCAAATTGTCCATTTAAAAAAACACATCAGGGTTGATCTCATAAGCAAACAGAAGAAGGTTATTCATTTGATTCCAGCTTCAGAAGAGGGACAAACAAAACCACGCGAGGGGACCCATTCTTCATAGTAAACATGTGCTTTCCTCCTCGACTTGTAAAAGGACCTTCATGTCCTACCCTTCTTTTTGTCTTGGTAAATACTAGTATTTTCTACACGATCATTTTCAAAGCAGCATTCTAAAAAAAAAATCACTGATAAATTCACTTTATTTGGACACGAATTCTGTTTGCATTTGTAGAAGACTTACGGACTTGAAGAACCATTCATGATCTTAGACTATCAGGACCCTTGAGTGCCCTCAAGTGAAGAAGAGATCATGATCTTTGTCAGTCCAAAAAGGTAAAAATCTCACTACAGAGCATGTCAACAGAATTTGCTTTCTGCAATCAAGGACCTGCTACAGTGCTTACTATTATGGCCTGACCACTGGCAAATTCAATACTATTACTTTTAGTTATCTGCATGTGTCTATGTAAAACAAAGTGGGCTCTTGCTGATCCAAGAGTAAGCATGAGCTGGCATGGCTAGTTCAAAGCAGTTAGGAACAAGTTGTGGTGGCCCAAAGGGGCCGACAGATATATATGTATAATCTAGTGCATGTGTTTTTTTTTTTGTGTGTGTGTGCGTGTGTGTGTGTGAGAGAGAGAGAGAGAGAGGTTAAATAGATATGCTCACCCATATCGAGCTTTCATTGTCCTTTTTGGCATATAGGATCTTATCATAAACTGAGGGCGAATACCCCATTGAGCAATTGATGTGCTTCCACAAGGCATAATTGCCATCTAAATAGATTTCAGCAATAGAAAAGACCTTATCAGCTAGTTTACGCCCGATGCCCTTCTTCAAGCTGAAAAAAGTATAAAGCTTTGAGGTTTAGTTTACTATGTATAATAAAATCCAGAGTGAATTGAACAAATTACTGCATACAATGTACACAATGGACAGGGTTTTGCTCATATTTTCCCAAAAAACAAATGACCAACTGATATATATAAGGCAAGAGATGCCATGTGCAGATTTAATAGGAACAAAAACATAATCAGAAACCCATTGCTAGCAGTGAAACCAATCCCTGGTCATAGGTTTCTACGTCATCAGCATAGAACCTTGCTGGGAACCTAATGACAAATGCTTGAATCAAAACCACTAAGACATAACAGAAAACCACCAGAAGTTTCACTCAACAACAGGAAGAGTTTCACACGACTTGTGGTCGACACTCCTGCTAAAACTTTAATGATTAACACTTCCATCCCAAGCCCGCATAAGGGTAACAATGCAGGACATCAAGACAACAGGCAATTAGCAAAAGAAAATTGAACTTTTTTTTAACACATCTGTTTATGGGGCCTATTCCATACCTTATAAGTAACTCCTTTTGTGTTTGGCAACATTTTAGAAGAACTTCTCTTTGTTTCTCAGAACCAAGAATGGAACTTTTAGCTTTCAAATTCAGTAAAAACATTCAAAATGCCAACCAAACAACACAAAATTACATGTACAGCTAGGGTTCCAATCCCAACAACAACAGTAAAAACACCTCAAAATAGGAGACCAAAAGAGAAGCAATTTGCAATTTGGTATTCATGTGAAATAACAAAGTTTCCAGTGACCCAATAACAAAAAAAAAGGACCCTATATTCAATAACAGCATCACCTAAATGATAAAACGTAACCATTAATAAAAAAAAAAAAAAAAAATGTATCTTTCTAGCTATATATAAGAAGTCCTACAAAAGTAGGGCAGTCAAAGAGAAAGGAAAGCACCCTATATAAAAGGTACCTGCTCTGTGTATTCTTTTTCTTCTTTTCTCTTTTAAAGTCTCAGTAGCTTGCCTGCTTAGCTGCTTCTCTCTCACGCTCATACAGCGGGAGGGAGAGGGAAAGGTGTTGGTGGCAGGCAGGAGTAGAAGGAAGCAAGTGAAAGGAGGATGAGGCTAGAGGTTTCTCATTGGAGAAAAGGAAAATCTAATTTAAATCGGCTTATTATTAGGTGATTTGGCCTCACTAATGTCTATTTGTACCCTACTTCTCTGCCGTTCAATATTATTCGTTTCATCTTATGCCTTAGATTCCTTTTCTTTGATACTGTCTAAAACCCAAGTTTCTTCGGTCATGTGCTACACTGTACTCTTCCTATTATAAAAATAAATAAATGGAGTTTTTACTTTTTATTTCTTTTATTCCAAACTTTTTGGAGTTTGCACTTGCGAAGTTGTTGCATATCGGGAAACATTTTTATTTAAATTAATTCTAACTTAAATCTTAATTTTTCCATGGTTTAATTAAGATTTAAGTTAGAATTAATTTAATCTCTGGTATAAGGATACCTAATCAATAATCATGTTATGTTTAATTAGCATTTCACAACTCAAGAAATAAATATAAAAAAAAACATATTTAGTTAAAAAATATATAAATATATAACAGCTTTAAAATAATTTTTATGCTTTTACAAGAAAAAAAATATAAAAATGCACGTAGGTCCATTTATAAAATCATTTTAAGAGATTTGGAATTGAATTAGTTGTAGTTATAACATGAGAATTTTTTAAAAAAAAATTATCAATTTTTAATCTAGATAATGTTTTCAATATGTCTCAGTTATGGGGACCAGTTTAGGCAATTAAAGGAGAGTGTGACTATGAGGTTTGTTATGTTTCATCGATGTATATTATGGTGTTTCTCCTATCTAATAATATTAATTGCTTTATAAACATAGATAAGTTGTTAAACCATGCTAAAATGTTGTGCTCAGCGTTTAGGCAAAGATCAATGGTCTTATATGATCCCAACAAATGGTATTAGAGTTATGGTTATAGAAAAACCATAAGTGTTTGATTTTTGTAGAAAATAAAAGTTATCTAAATTGTTTTTTTGACATACCACTTTGAAAAGGAGAGGAGCACAATGATAAAAATTTTATGCAAATTGGAGCTCAAATTGGAGCTAAAACGAAGCTATACATGCTAATGAAAGTTTGCCTAGAAAAGTCAACTTGAATGTAATGCCACATCATCATTTCATGCAAGCAGCCAATTATTGCCATATCAGCATGGTCATGTCATTGAGTTGTAAACCATCAAGTCGTATATGAGTCGAGTCGAGCCTCAATTAAGGGTAGGTATTAAGTGTAGTTAATCCTATGTGCAACCGGATATATAGATCAATATGGACCATTCATTAGGCCAGAACTTTGTTGATCAAATTGGAGCCTTTTGAAATGTGATTTGATTGATTTCATACTTGTTTCCTAATAATTTAAATTTATTTGTTCTAGATGCATCAGTACGTTTACTTATTGATATTTGGATTGAAAATGGTGATGGTAATATAATGGGATGAATTGCCTAGGAAATATAGCATCTAATGATCATCTTGGTAGGTGATGGTGATGGTAATATAATAGGATGAATTGCCTAGGAAATATAGCATCTAGTGATCATCTTGGTAGGTGATGGTGATGAAGAAGTTGCACATGTTGGCCCAATACATATGCTAAATTGTTAAGTGATAAGCCAGCCTTATTAAAAGGAGTTTGGCATGACTTGAAGCCTTAAGAAAGAGGCAGAATTAGGATACTTTATACACCCAGTTATATGGAATATGAAAGATCAGGGTATAAAGTGAAAATTTATAAAAGACCAATCCTAATGAATCGATAATGCTGGTAGTCTCGCCAGGTGTACATAAATTAGACTAAAGATAACCCAGGATTTTCAAATTATTTGTGATAGAGTAAAAAATGAGACTTCATGACCAAGTATGCAATGGAAGAATTATCGAGAATAGTCGCAAAGACAGCTAACAAGTTAAAGTTATTTTTGAACGATGAAATTGTTCACATAAATGGTACTAGTTACATATTTGGAAAGACAATATGATGAATGAATATGGTATATGAAACTTTGTTTGAGGAGATTAGGTTTTAAATGAGACCATTTGTGACCCTCCAATCTTTTATGATAGCTTACTTAGTGAAAGTATTATTCGCACGATACTATTATTGTATATGCTATAGTTTGTGGTGAAACGGTGGTAGTTTATAAAGTTGATGACAAATAGATGATCGAGTTCTTCATATTCAATGATATGATAGAAATGTGATTTCTCTAGAGATGCTAGATTAACTATAGTGAAATACAGTAAAGAAAAAGAAGATCAGCACCTTATTTTGACGCAAAGATATGTGATAAATGGAGCTACAATCAAAAATAGGTGAGCAATAAGGGAAAATCACTAGTAGAGCAGCCATCTTAAAGAGCTTAGAAGACGATGAAATAAATTATTCCATACTTTAACACATGCATTTAGGCCATGTGAAGAGGCTTTGCAGGGGTTAATCAAACAAGGTCTATTAAAAAGCGTTAAAACTAGGAAGCATGGGTTCTGTAGGCATTGCATTCTTGAAAAATAGACAAGGATCAAGTTTGGCACCGTTGTACATAACACAAAATGGATTTTAGACTATGTTCACATAAATGTATATGGGACCTTTAAATAATGAATCTCTTGGAGGTAATTAGTGGTTTGTTACTTTTATTGATGATTTCTCATGACGAGTATGGGTGTACATGAAGAAATATAAAGATGAGGTCCTTGGTATCTTTTTTAAATGGAAGAAAATGATGGAGACTCAAACTGGAAAGAAGGTTTTTCGAACAGACAATGGTGGTGAGTACACTTCAGATCTTTTCTTTAAAGTTTTCGAGAATAAAAGGATCAAGCGATATTTCATTGTTCACAAAACACCTTAACAAAATGGAGTAGCAGAACGCATAAACTGCATATTGATGGAGAAAGTTTGACGTATACTATCACATTCAGGACTAAGAAAAGCATTCTAAGACAAGGCATTAAGCTATACTTGTCATATTTCTAATCAATTACCTTCAACAACATTAAATGGAAGAACTCCCTTGGAGGTATGGTCAAACTCTTTTGCTACTGATTATGAATCAATACGTGTATTTAGATGCTCAGCATATTATCATGTTACTGAGTTTAAGCTAAATCCTAGAGCCAAGAAAGCTATATTCTTAGGTTTTATTGGATGATAAAAGGTTATAAACTTTAGTGTTCTGAATCAAAGAAAATGATAATGAGTAGAGATGTCACTTTTGACGAGTCTAGCATGTTGCAATAAGAGAAATCATAGGAGAATGAGAAACAACCAAGTGATGCATAACATGTGGAGTTTGAGACTTTACTCATTCCTATAAAGACTATTCAAACAGTCAATTTCCCTATAAAATGAGATTCAGATGAAAGTTTACATGAAGAGGATGTTATAACTCTAGCAACCACATAACAACAAGAATTCATTACAACAAGTAAACTAAAAAGGGTTGTCGAGAAACTTGCTCAATATTGTAATATGGTAGCCGATGCATTTTTTATGATTGATGATGAAATCCTCTATACCTATAAAGAAGTAATATAAAGTACAGAAAATACAAAATGAAAAAAGGCAATGGATAAAGAGATGAAATATCTTAACAAGAATCAGACTTGGAATTTAATATAACTTCTTTAAGGAAAAAAAGTAGTTGGTTATAGATGGGTCTATTCCAAAAAGAAAAGTAATCTTGGAAAAAACAACATCTGGTTCAAGGTAAGATTTGTGGTAAAAGGCTATCATAAAAAAAAGAGGATAAATTATAACAAGGTATTCTCCCCAATTGTTAATCGTTCATCAATCTATATTATGTTAGCTTTGGTTGCACAATTTGATCTTAAGTTTAGCCCACCTTGATGTGAAAATCGCCTTCTTACATGAAGATTTGAAAGAAGAAACTTTTATGTCCCGGCCATATGGTTTCAAAGTCACCAAGAAAGAGAATTGGGCTTGAAAAGAAAAGGTCATTATATGGATTTAAACAATCTTTGTGCTAGTGGCATAAATGTTTGACAAGCTCATGGCAGAATATGGATACACACGAAGTTAGTTTGACTATTGTGTATATTTTTGTAAGCCCCTTGATGATTTTTTCATCTATTTGCTCTTATATGTAGATGAAATGTTGATTGTATCTAAGAGAAAGGTGAAGATTGATAAACTAAAAGCTCAATTAAGGAATGAGTTTGTGAAAGACCTTGCAGAAGCTAAGAAGATTCTTGGTAAAGAGATTCAAAGAGACAAAAAAAAAAAGGCACGATTTGTCTGACACGGACCCAATACTTGAAGAAAATTCTACGGAGATTTGGTGTAAATGGCAAGACCAAGCCTGTAAGCACACATTTAGCCCCTTATTTTAAGCTTATTGCTTCATTATCTCCACACACAGAGGATGAGCATAAACATATTGCTTAAATTTTGTATACAAATGCAATTGGTGCATTAATGTATGCAACGGTTTGTCCAAGACTGAAATTTCACATGCTTTCAATATGGTGAGAAGGTATATACATGATCTGAGAAAGGGTTACTGACAGGTAACAAAATGAATCACATGATACATTCATAGCACAACTGATATTGGTTTAAAGTTTAAAAGACATAATCATATATAATTTAGTTAGTTATATGGACTCAGACTATACTAATGGCTTGGACAAGTGTTGTTCCACTATAGGCTATGTATTTACACTTGCTAAAGGACCTGTGAGTTAGAGGTCAACGTTACAATCAACAATATCTTTGTCAACCACTAAGGCATAGTACATGGTAGTGACAAAACCCTTCAAGAAAGTTATCTGGTTATATGGGTTGATTAAAAAACTTGAGAATTGTTCAAAAGCACAAGGATGTCCATTGTGATAGGCAAAGTACTATTTATCTTGCAAAGAACCAGGTTCATCATTCCAAAGACCAAGCACGTCATTTTTTGATTTCATTTTGCTTAAGAAATTATAGATGAAAGGGATATTCTACCACAAAAAATTGGTGCTACAAATAATATAGCTGACATGCTCATAAAAGTTGTCTTAGGAATCAAGTTTCAACACTGCTTGAACATAGTCAATATCGCTCAGTGTTAAGTACCCTCGAGGTGCATGGCATCATATGACGTATTGAAGGCATCATTGAGTGATCATTAGGATTGGATGAAAAAATCTTGCAAGGTTAGAGATTTAAGGCAGTTTGTCTAGATTTCCCTCATCCTCTATCTTAATAATTATACTGACCTCTGACCACCAACTTCCACTCTCCAACTATCTCTTCAACTCTCCAGCTCCAAACCCCCAACTTCACACATAATGGCACCATTTAGTCCCTGTAAATAGAAGGCTCCCTCCATTGTTGAAAAAATCAAGTGAAAGTGAGATTAATTGAGTGTGTGAAAAGTGAGCAACTTGCAAGAGAGGAAAGAGATAGAGAGCTTTGTCTTGATTTTGTATTGAGGTTTTGATGGGTGATTGTATCATTCCTCCAATATAGTGAAATTCACTGCTCCATAAACATACCGTGTTAACAAACAGATTTACATGGTTCCTCAATCAGGTTCGTCCACGGAGCAGCAGATTTCACCATATTTTACCGTTGAAATCCAGAAGAAAATGTATCCAAAGTGGTGGCCAATCTGATGCTTGTGAAGAAAGCAAATTGGAAGTGGAGAAAACGTGTAGACTTTACCACCCTAAATAAAGCTTGTCTGAATGATAGTTACCCTCTTGAGAATTAATCAACTTGTGGATTCAACGATCGACCATCAAATGTTGAGTTTTTTAGATTTATTTTTCAAGGTATCACCGAATTAAGATGAAAGATGAAGTTAAAGAGAGAACGTATTTCATCACATATTGTTATAAAGTGATGCTTTTTGGATTAAAAAATGCTAAAACAACTTGTCAAAAATTGGTTGCTAAAGTCTTTTGGATTAAAAATCGGTCACTGTTCAGAAGCTAGAGGCCAACATTGATGATACGGTGGTTAGAAGTGTGAGATCAGTTGATGATAAATGGGATAGCGAACTCAGTCGCATCATACCCTTGCAAACTCAAAGCATCATGGCGAACTTCATTTTTTGGTGACTGGCCCAAATTTTTAATCAGATAATTAAGTAAATGCCGAAAAGGGTTTTTTTTTTTTTTTAATCGAATTCACAAAAAGTAATTGCGAATAAAAGATGCAGAAAATAGCAAAAACGCTATAGTAATGAAGTGTCAAACCTTTCTCATAAATAGCACTTAGTAGTGGATTCCTATAATAGCAAAAGAAAACATCTTTCATGAGATTAAAGCATGATTGTCATTGACTTGGACAAATTAGACCAACAGAGTGCATGCACAAGAAGGTGATATATTCTAACAAATTAGACCATCTAATTATATCATGACTAAAGAAAAGCTGACGTTATTTATAACACAACACTAACTCCAGATGGCGAATGAACATACTGAATGGTAACTCTCACAGGATAGCACAAGATGCCTTCCCTCCACAATACCATGCTACTGTCACCATCGCTCTCCTTCAAGTACCACTGCAATATCAATTACAAATTGAAAATCATATCAAGCGTAAAATTTGCACGTGGAGAAAGAAGAATTAAGGAGCTGCAAGACTAGTTGAAAACCTGTCAGTGACAACATCTTCCAGAAGATAGCAGCACATACTCCAGGACTAGAACGTAAAAGATGGCACCTATTCCAAAGCAATCTGACAAAACCTCCTCACAGAAACCTCTAGGATTTAAAATCCATGGATTTCTGAATGTTGATAGAGTTCGTAAGTTTCAACATTATCAAACTGGCTCCTTGAAGCTTCAAATATATTCTTATTGTCACTTATTGCAGCCCCAGCCCCAGTTTTGTTTTTCAGAAACCTCAGGCAGTGTTTGAACTAGTCAAACTGACAATTATTGCCCCAATAAGTGTTCAATAGGTTTTTATGATGATGAATCTGCTTAAGTACGTCGTATTGACAACACCCAAACACCATGGAAAATGATACAAGGCTGCAACCCACTGTGATGAACAAGATTACCTGGAAGATGCGTTCTTGCAATTCTAGTTATGACCATCAATTCTTGGCCCTAACAAGCTGTATACAGAGCTCTTTTCAGGTCAGAAAATGTCACATTTAAGGTAGCCTGCAAAACTCCTCGTATACTTAAATGAGTTTAAGGTTCAATGAAGATATGCCAACAATAACAAATGACATTCCCTCTAAGCTACACTGCACTCCAACCAGCTCTCTTCCCTATTCCCCTTTCCTTCATCAGTTCCCTTGCTCTTTCAGCCTCATCCCATTTTCCCATAGAACCATACATGTTGGAAAGCATTATATAGTACCCATCATTTTCTGGGTCAGATTCAATAGCACATTTTGCCACCCTTATTCCTATCTCAATTTCATTATGAATTTTACAAGCACTTAACAAAGTTCCCCAAACACCTCCATCAGGACAAATTGGCATTGACTGAACCAGATCTTCAGCTTCTTGTAGGTTACCTGATCTTCCTAGAAGATCTGCCATACAAGCAAAATGCTTTAGATTGGGTTTTATAGAATAATATTGCATTCTATCGAACAGTTGCTTCCCTTCATCAACATATCCTGCATGAGTGCAAGCTGAGAGAAGTGATAGAAAGGTAATTGCATTCGGTTTAACATTTGATTGCTCCATTTGTTGGAAAACCTCCATTGCAGAATTTGCATCTCCATGCAGTCCATAACCTGAGATCATTACATTCCAAGAAATGACATCTTTCTCCTTCATTGAGTTGAACAATTCTCTTGATTGTTCAAGTTGACCACATTTTGCATACATATCAACCAATGCAGTACCAAGAGAAACATTGAGCTCAAATCCTCCTTCCTTAATATATTGGTGAACCATTTTTCCTTTCTCTAAGGATGGGAGATGACAGCAAGCTGAAAGAACTATAACCAATGTTGCTGAATTAGGGTTTAATTTTTCTGAAATCATTTCATCGAATAATGTGATAGCCTCTGCGTAGTGCCCACTGTGAGTATATGATGAGATCAAGGTGTTCCATGTGACAACATCTCTCTGCGTCCTACAAAACATTTTCCATGCAATGGACAAATTACCACCTTTTCCGTACATGTCTATAAGTGAATTGGCGATTGAGACATCTTCATCCACTGAATTCTTAATTATGTAACAATGAACTGATCGACATAGATTAATCAGTCCCAATTTAGAGCACGAAGAAATTACAGAGACCAGGCTGTTTGAATCAGCTTCAATGCCTAGATCTCTCATCTCCCTAAATAATTCTATACACTTCCCTTCTATTCCCATCTTACCATATCCAAAAACCATAGTGTTCCATGACTCTTTACTCCATTCATGTACACCATCAAAAAGCTTCTCTGCGGGGTTTAAAGTTCCAAACTTGCAATACATGGATAACAAAGCATTGTCAACCGTATCGTCCAAAACATAGTTTCTCCTTACAATCAGTCCATGAAAGGCTTTTCCCTCTCTCACCATCATGGAATTACCAAAACCCAAAAGGATGCAACTTACAACAATCCCATCTGGATACACATCATCAACCTGCATATCCCAAAACAGTTTTAAGCACTCATTCATAAACCCAAATCTTGCACAAACACCAATTACTGATGTCCATGAGAAAACATCTTTATCTACAACTTGACAAAAAGAATTATGAGCCTCTTCAGCATTCCCACACTTGGAATACATTGACAAAAGAGAAGATTGAACAACTTGAGAGCACCCAAGTCCAGTTTTCACAGCTAAACCATGGAGACACCTTCCTGCAATCATAGCGCCCAAATTCCCACAAGCTTGATACCCACCTTCCAGTGTCCTAGAATTAACCTTCTCACCATCCCCGCCAATCCTATGCATCTCACAAAGACACTCCAAACCCTTCTCACTGTCATTATTATGCACATACCCAATTACAAGTGCAGTCCAAGACACCACATCTCTAACAACAATTTCATCAAACATAAGAGATGCATCCTCCATAACCCCACATTTAGCGTACATGTAAACAAAAGATGACCCAACCGCAGAATTTTCCGCAAAAAGGCCAGATTTTGAGACCAGCCCATGAATGTATTTCCCCTCTTCAAGCCACAAAAGCTCGGCACAAGTGGCTACAATCATGGGAATTGTAAATTGGTTTGGTGGGGTATTATCATACCGCATTTGGATGTAAAAGTCAAAAGCTTTGAAGTAATTCCCATTGGAAAAGTGAGATTTGATGATTGAATTCCAAAGAAAGGTGTCTTTTTGATTTGTTGAGTCAAAAACATAGGTGGATGAATGGGGTTTTCTGAAAGATGCATAGAGAGAGATAAGTTTTGATGATATAAAAACATTGTTTGCATTGCCAGTAGTAATTATGAGAGCATGGGATTTGTGTAGAGATTGGAGAGTTTGGGTCTGGTTAGAGAGAAATGAGTCTATGTGACAGTTAAGGTAGTTAGAAGATGAATGGTAAGAAATTTGAAAAGGAGAGGGAAAAAGGCGTCTAAAGAGATGGTGGGCGGGTTTAAGGATTACCATGTCTCTGTCTCGGATCGCAGATAGAGAGGATGACCGTATAAATTATTGTGCTGTAGTTGTAGTATTAGTCCTTTTTCTAACTTTTAATTGCAGGAGAGACACTAATGTCTCCCTTGGTCTTCGGATTTTCTAATAAATTAGTTTAAGTTATCCCAATTTATACATAGAATTCTTTGAGAAATAACAAATTGGTTTTGAGAAAGATTCAAGTACCATTTCGGAAAGAGAGCAAATCCCATTAACTTAGTGGCGCTGTTTTTCCTCCTTGTTTTTACATTTATAAACACAAACATATAGACTTAACTATGGATTTACATATTCATATAGTTTTTCCTCTTATTTAGCCTCTTCAAAAAACATTTTTACTTAACCCTGCCGGGAGGTGGCCTTTTGTGGGGGGAGTCTTGTTGTGAGCTTCCACTCACCTGCCTTTGTGAGCTTCCACACCTGTCTCTGTGAAGGTCCATGAGGTTTAATATGGTTACTTCCTCATGGACAGAGGAGGAACCTGGCCTTGGTTGAGTGGTAACTGCTAAACACAGCTCTTTCCTCTTGCGGTGACAAAAATAAACTCTTAATGTCAACTATGCAGTGCAATGGATAGCAAAAAAAATTTAGAGATTGACCCCAAAAGTCTTTATACGAGCTGCTGCCTTAAATAGCAGCACTAGGACATCCAACTGGGCTTCAGGACACAAAAGGAACCATGGCAAGGACCACATTTTACATCACATGCAAGGATACAGCCCAGGTGTTTACTGTTTAGCTCAAGAACAAAACATACAAAATAAAAATCCTCGAAAGCATACAACGATTGCTTAATTTCCTCCTTCCTCTTTACTCTGCCCTTTTCCTTCGCCAACCGACACATCAAACTCTCCATGGAAAATCTTCTATCGTTCAACATCATCGTCCTTTTGTTTGTTTGTGCAGTCAAAAAATCAATACCACTACGGAGTGCGCTACCTACAGCCTGCAGAATTTATTGCCTGCAGCCTGCAGAATCTATTTAATATGAGAGGGAGTAATGATGTTATTATATTTATGTGAATATATATTTATTATTAATAAATATGTAATTTATTTTTAATATTTATATATATTAGATTAATAAATATTTATGGATTTAAAGTAAAAATAAAATTTATAGAATAAAAAGATAATTATAAAATTATTATAATTATAAGATTTTTATTGTATCAAAGTATTGTTTCTAAAATATTTATGATGAATGCTCTCTTGTATACTGGACATTTATTAAAATTATAAATACCGGTACATGTTATGTTTTTTTATTTATGATATTATGTAAAAAATAGTATATTTTATTTATTCTCAAATAGTATTTATAGAAAAATTATTGGTCAAGGAGTAATAAAATTTGAAAAAAATTCTAAATTTTATTCAAACAATCAATAATATTACGTAAAAAATAAACATAATTTAATATAATAAATATATTTTATGTTTTAATATTAAATCAAAACGTTATTAATAAAAATATATTAATTATACTGAGAAATTAATCAATCAAAAATTAAATTAATTCACTAAAAACTTTTCTAATATATATCTATATCTCCATCGACCAACTATACAAGGAATAAAGCAGTTAAGCCTGGAATATAATTCATTCATGAGTATAACACTCTCCCTCCATATGCATTAGACTGATGGAAAGAGCACAAAAAAGACCTGAACTTAAGTGATCATAGCGATGAATGTGGTTTCCAAATACTTCTTCAAGTAGTTCCATTTACCATGTTTTCTTTCTAATAAAAACTGTTTAATCACTCTTCAGCTTTGACTCCCTTTTCAACTCCCTCAAATTCCTAGTTACATAATTCCTCACCATTCAAACAACTTCCAAAAGGCTTTGATTTGAGGTAGAGCAAAGGACTGTGAGTTCTACATCCATGCCTATGATGGTGTAGAAAAAGGGCAGTTCAGCTTTCATTCAGTAACATACGAATAAGCAATTTTTGGATAAGCCTATAATTAATATAGAATATAATAAATAAATTAAAACTAAATGTGCATATACATACAGAGATACAGAGGAGCATCCAAAACTCTGTCAGCAACAAAGGGAATGCAACAATCACAGAAAAATTTCTCCAGTTTTTGCAGTGCAAACTTTTCAAAATAGGAGATTGCAAGTGTTACCTAACCAGTTTCCTCAGAGATGAGGGGATTGAATTGATCTACTTTCTCGTCTCTCAATAATTAAATGAGTACATTTATAAGCTTCGAATTGTCCTCAGTGCACGCAAGTTGCAATCTAAATAGAGAAATCAGAAACTCCTGAGTTCTCCTCATCATTCTAGGTAGGTATTTCAATCTGACTTAGTACCGTTTCCATGGCTTGCTTGCTTTGATAAAGGATGACTGTCAATGAAGAAAGACTTTAAGTGCTTATACAGCTCCTTAGGCCTCTCTGCATTGAGCGCATGACCGACATTCTTTATTATCACTAATTCTGCATTATCTCCGATATGCCTGCACAGGTCAATGAAGAAAAATCATTAACTTATTATTGCATCAACTAGCACAGTTACTAACCACAAAAGTCCCAGTTGATTGCTGAATAGATGACCGTATCAGGAAGGGGAGTAGGCAGAGCAGGTTCCAAGATTGTTCAAAAGTGGATGCTTTTATGTTCTTTCCTATTAGATAGATATGAAAGCTTGAAAAGTACACTGAGCTGAACAGGTACTCAAGAATTGATTACCTTTCTAATCTGTGTGCCAATTCCAGGGGGAAAACCTGGTCATGTTCTCCCCAGATTATTAGTGTAGGCTGCATAGAGGAAAAATACTCCTTTTAGAAGGTGCTCAAGAAGATCAACAACAGCTAAATTTGAACCAGAAAATATTCACACATATATGTATTGGAATTGAGAGAGGTGTTAATATTACAGTACCTGAGTTATCTTAGGAAGATCTGACATCTTTCTATCTTTGTGTAATGCCTGGATTAATTCTTCCTTCTCTTGACGGAAATCAGTGCACATTACCTGTTCACAAAACAAAAATGATGACAAAACTTCCAAACACGACTCCTTCTACTTCAGAACAACTTACAGTCTTACACGCAACATAAACGAATAGTGTGCAAATTTGAGACCAAAAAAAAAGACGAAAATGAAATAGCACTAGATGTGACAGAATTCCACTTTCTGCAGCAACGAGATGTTTTTTGAGTCACATGCACTAGGTCAATGAACTACAGTCAACACACATCAAGGGCCTCTTTGAAGGCCTTTGACATGATGCCGAAGATGAGAATGGCGAGGCCAGGTGAAAAATCGAAAAACAAAAATGTAGCAACCTCTAGAAAAGACTAGCTATATTAATGAGAAATGTGCTAAGACATATGCAATTCATATTAACTTCTCAATCTTCAGGCCAAGTAGCATGGAATTTCAAAGCCCTCGCTATTCTTTCCAATTAACTTGAAATTCTCTTGCAGGAATGTCTTAGTACTACTCTTAAAGACCATCACCTCTGTAGCTTTGGCTTCTTTGGATATCATGATTCTATACAATAAGCAGCCTAGCAGATTTCCTAATCAGTTGTTTATGATCATCTCAAAATCACTCTTAGTACAATAGCTATGCTTCTTGTCCGAAAATGACATAACATCTGCCTCCTTGTTCAGGCACTTCCTGTTGCAGTTTCGACTTTATAAATGGACAATTTTAGTTTTATAAAACTGGAACGTGACTGATTGATCTTGCATTAAGAGTTGATCTTGAACGACCTCTTTAAAATATGAGTGGGATCTTCAAATGGGCATGTCAAAAGTAAAAAAAAAAAAAAGAACACTGCTCATTTTGCAGATTTACGAATACACTCTCTTTTGCCCCACTATTTTTCATGCCATGCGAGCTCTTTCTCTCTAAAATTCACAGCAATCAAATTATCTGCTGCAGGGTCATTCAGGGCCAAACTTTTTCTCACCCACGCTCAATAGTAGATACAGAGTTAAGCTGCATTAACAACTACTCTGTCCAGCGCAATGAAATTGTGACCCCCCACAGAAAAGGATAGGTAAGAGTCACCACTAGGGTCATTAAAAACCTTGCATTAAAACTGTGCCCACGCACAAAAGGAAAGGTCGGTAGACTAAAATGTGTACGCGTCATCGCTTACTCAATTAACAAGGTAGTTAGCAATTAAATCACACATTCAACTTCAATGAATATGACAATTTTTTGCTAAAATCCTAAAGAATTAAATACAACTATTTTCCTTTCCAAGTTTAATACACATTTGTTTTTAATCTGAAAGTATAATCAATACTCTTCCACACATGAATCTACAAAGTCTCAAACGTATTACATGTGTGTTCAAAGCAACATCTAAGATCATCATAAGATCATCATAACTTCATTGCTATGAAAGCATTGACGACTATGCACTATTGAAAGGGTTCGTCTGGCGCATGCTTGTGCTCTTAGGTAGTGTGGTTGTCTGTTTTTGGCCGTTGGTTCAATCTAAAAGTCCAGAATTCAGACGTGAATGATAGTGAATTTTTCAAAACGTTTTTATGAATATGAAGTGTAAACTAATTAAGTGCACATTTTAGCTTTTCTCACATCAAAGAAAAAAAGAAGATGCAAACTTTTTTTCTTCTTTTTTCTTAGTTTTAAAGCAAGAGATGTCATCTATCCAACTTTGAAGTGTGCACCGAACTCATGAAAGCTTGAAACTAACCTCGATAAAATCTTGAAGAAAACAAGAGGGCATACTGGATGGTGGTTTATAAAAAGACAACCTCACCAACTGTCTAGCTTTTTCAGGTGTTTGTGGAATCAAGACCTCAGCAGCTTCCTCAATACTTGTCACCACCTTAAACACTCCTCCTCCACCCACATCCTTCTCTTCAAAACATACCCCGGCACATCCTAGAGCCACGCGCCCCACGCGCTCTTTAAACTGTGCCGCCATGCTATACGCCACGAACCCGCCATAGCTCAGCCCAAACACGTCCATCTTGGTTACTTTTTGGGCTTCCATTAGGCTCATAACGCATTGCGCTTGGAACGACTCGGACCTTTCTGCTCTTGTTGTGTAGGATTCTCCGAAGAATAGGAGGTCCGGTACATAAACGTTGAATCTGGGCATGAACTGGGGGATTAGACCGTTGAATTGCCACATTGCGTTGGCACCGAAGCCGTGGATTAATAGTAACGTAGGTCTTGATGGTTTGTGTCTCTTTGGGATCCAACAGTGCATGATCGTGCCGTCGCCGAGGTCGGTTGTGGATGATTTTAGGCCTGCTCGAGTGAAGGAGTAACGGTAGCATGAGTCCTGTGTTGCAGCAAAACTAAAGCACTTTGCCATCGGGGTAAGTTTCTTTAGGGGAGGAGATTAGGGAGGGATAGGGGGTTCTTGTGCGGTTTTAGTTTCAGAAATATTTTGTGATCAGCTTGGTGAAAAATAAAAGATTGTGAAAGAATTATACGGATTCTATTATGATGAGAATATATGAAAAAACGTGACCGAAAGAGAAAGATGATCGGTGGTGGTGGTGGTGGTGGTGGTGGTGGTGGTGGTGGTGTCGTCTTCTATGGGGATGGGGAGATAAAACATTTTAAGTTACTCCAGAGGTGGTTCTCTAATTTCTTGTTTTGTAGATTTTTCTTCTTCTTTTTTTCTCTTGTAGAGGTGTTTTTATTTTTAGGCTTCTTAATAAGATAAGTAAAACTCTCTTCTTTTTACAATTACAGAACCTGGTTTTGCGGATCTGGTCCTTGTCTGAAACCATTTTTTAAAAACAAATCAACACAAAGTTAACTAAATTTAACCCAATTAATTGAACCGGTCAATTTACAATATAGTTAAAATTTAGTTTAATTGTTTATAAAAAATAAATGAATTAACTGGGATTAATTTGTTCAACCTGAATCTTAAACCGAAGATGATTATTTTTGGATTTTATAAATTTGTATTTTTTAGTAATATTATCTTGAATGTTAAAGGATTTTTTTATTTCATGGTCGTTAAAAAAATATCATTTTCAGTTTTTTCATCTAAATTGTACCTTTTTATGTTATATTAATTCATTTGGGTTAATATGTTTTTTTTCTTCTATTCAAGTTGAAGGCAATTTTTCTTGTCAACTTGTAAAAAAAAAGTTTTATTTTGCTTTTTTACCTGAATTAGGAAAGTCTTTCAATTTGATTATTTTTTTTTTTTGAGTTGAATGAAGATATATAGAATGAATATTGGTTTCAATCATGATGGGATTATCTTATTCTTTTTTCTCATTTGTTAATTTCAATTTAGTATATTTAATAATATAATAGTTTTAGATCCAAGTGCATATCCAATCATGCTAAACTAAAATAATAATTTAAAACATTTATAACTTTTTATTCGATTATGGTATCCTTTTTAAATTTTTATATAAGTTTTTAAAGGTTAAATTTTTTTTAAGTAGCTATGAAGTCAATACTTTGAGTATTAAATTTTTAAATTTTAAAAATTTTACAACGGGATTTTAATTTTGAAAATCTTGATAATTTTATGGTTTTTCTTATGAAATAATAGAACAATTAATCTTAAATTTAAATAAATATTACAATTAAAAACCGTGATATCAATGAAAAAAATTTCACGATTCTCAATACATTCACGAATACACTATCTTGCCAAAACTTTTGACTTAAATGTTATTGCACTATTTATTTATTTGCATTTTACATGCGAATTGCACAATTTATCCATTTATTTTATGAACCAATGAATGTGACCGGTGGAATTGTTCATGTTTTTGGCTTTTCTTGTTGTTTTTTCCAATGCTGACAGGGATCCATTGGATGATATTAACTTGTTGACGAGGAGAGGGCAATCAAGACCAGACGTGAAGGGAGGAGCTTTACAAGATGACATTTGATCTAACTCTATACATGTCCTAATATCATTGCAAGACCAAGGAAAATTAGGAACGAATGTTTGAAACACCTTGCTCCATAGTTGAATATTCGAAACATTTGACTTGAAAGCTAGATCTCGTGTTTCAAGCATTCAATCTATTATTCTTCCTCTTGATTCTTTTGGGGGGAAAAAACAGTCTGCGATGAAACTGGTCACATGTTCATCAGAAAAAATTAATTTTCCTTCCTATTATTAAGCGTATCAGCAGCAATGTAAGGAATAATTTATAATCAAGCACTGTATTCTCTAGAATCAATATCGATGGATAAGATGTTATGTTATAGAACACACGATCGATGACTAACCTCAATGAAGTCCCAGAGAAAACAAGAAGGCATGCTAGGTGGTGGTTTATAAAATGACAACCTCACCATCTCCCTGGCTTTCTCTGGTGTTTGCGGCAGCAAAATACTGACAGCCTCCTCCGCCGTTGTCACCTTAAACACCTCCATGCTCCCCGCGTCCTTCTCTTCAAAACAAACCCCGGCACATCCTAGAGCCACGCGCCCCACGCGCTCTTTAAACTGTGCCGCCATGCTATACGCCACGAACCCGCCGTAGCTCAGCCCAAACACGTCCATCTTGGCTACGTTTTGGGCCTCCATGAGGCTCATAACGCATTGTGCTTGGAACGACTCGGACCTTTCTACCCGTGTTGTGTAGGATTCCCCGAAGAATAGGAGGTCCGGCACATAAACGTTGAATGTGGACATGAAATGAGGGATTAGACCGTTGAATTGCCACATGGCGTTGGCACCAAAACCGTGGATTAATAGTAGCGTGGGTATTGATGGGTTGTGCGTCTTTGGAATCCAGCAGTGCATGATCGTGCCGTCGCCGAGATTGGTTGTGGATGATTTCAGGCCGGCTCGTTTAAAGCAGTACCTGTAGTATGAGTCTTGTGCTGCAACGAAACTGAAACACCTTGTCATCGTGGGTAGCAATGCGTACCTGTTTTTGGATTTTGGCTTCACATATACTAAGATAATTCAGGGGAAAAAAGGTTTTGTCATGATTGGTTAGTGAAAAGAGTGAGAGTGAGAGACAGAGTGATAAAGGAATTTATTTTTATTTTTCGGTGCTTAAAGAAGCAACGAGATTGCTTTTAGTGGATGAAATTTTGGGTGATGCAGATGGACCTCTAATTTGTTCTAACAGAGGTTTCTTCTTCTTCTTCTTAGGTTCTTAGAACACAAATGAAACAAGTATTTTCTCTCCAGTGTGGCATGAACTTCATTGTGCCAATATTTCATTTTACATACAACCTGAATCACAATATCAAGATAAATAAATAAGTAAAAAAAATCACTTTAAATAGACTTAAAATTAACTATTGAAATTAAGGAGAAAAAACTAAATTCATGAGATGAATATATAAAAAAAATTGTTAAATGATAAAATTAAAATAAATAAAAAAACTAAACAAAAAAAATCAAAATGTTGTTCAAGTTAATAGCTTAGCCACACATTTTAATGTTATGTTAATAATATATTTAAATCATTGTCTGTACTATGCTGTAGGTCGAATCAAATTTATTTTAGATGTAAAAAATATATTTGAGTGTTGTTAATGTATTTTTTAATAGAAAAAAATAAATTATATGGGAATTGACTTGATGTGATCTGATTGACTAGACAAGTTTAAAGACAACTTGAACGATTAATAAAAATAGTTTGACTAAAAACAAATCAAGACGATATCTTTTTTAAGATATTAAAATGACAACATATTAGATCGACTCAGATCAACTCAGGTTAACCTGCCTAACCCGCTACTCAGATCATGTGACCTTAATAAACTTATAAAAAGAAAATATTTTTTTATTAAACTTAATTCCCAATCAACTCGATGTTACATGATGAAATTGAAAACAAAACTCAACTAGAAAAATAAATTGAGTCAGCTCAGGTTAACATACCAAACCTGAGTTATGAGATCAGGATCAACTCATGTTAACATGTCTAATCCGTTACTCAGATCATGAGACCTTAATAAACTTATAAAAAAATAATTTTTTTATTAAATATAATTCTCAATCAACTCGATGTTACAAGATGAAATTGAAAACAAAACTCAACTAAAAAAACGAGTTGAGTTAACTTAGGTTAACATACAAAACTTAGGCTATAAGACCAGGATAAACCTGTAAAAAGCAGATCAAAATAAATTATAAAATTCAATTCTCAATCAACTCGATTTTAAATCATGAAATTAAAAAAATCAGTAAAAAAGGACACAAAATCACTATAATCAACTGATAAAAAACTCGTGACCTGAATCGTGAGATATGGATGACCTCATAGAACGTAAATAAAAATAAATTATAAAATTTGATTTTCAATCAACCTAATATTGAAAGATAAAATCAACTAAAAAAACAAAAATAAAACCCAAGTCAACCAATCTAACTCGCAACCCGAGTCATAAGACCGCGATAATCCTATACAAAGCAAATAAAAAAAATATGAAGCTCAATTTCCAATCACTCCAATGTTGAAGGATTAAATTAAGAAGAAAAATATCAAAAAATAACTTGAGTTAACCCGACTTAACCTGTCAAATCTGGGTTACAAAATCAGGATAATTTCTTAAAAAGCAAATAATAAAAATTAGAAACTTTAATTCTTAGTCATCTTAATATTAAAAAATAAAATTAAAAAAATATAGAAAAACTGAATCAATCTAATAAAACTCATCATTCGAATTATAAGATTGTAAACTTTAAAATAAAATTATAAAAGATTATAAAACTTAATACTTGTTAAATATAATATTAAAAAATAATATTATAAAAAATTAAAAAATTCCCCCAAAAAAAAGTTGATGATTACGGTGAAAAATAGCTAGGCATATTGGTATTTAGTCGTAAAGTAAAATGTTTTAGTATATTAATAATAAAGTAGACGTTAATGATGAAGAAAAGCACGTAAAAAAGAGAGGGACGGTGAAAATGACAAGTAAAGGGACTGTTTGGCAGTGCTCATAGAAAAGGGAAAATGTCATTGTCAGTAGTAGATGCCATTTTGAGTTAGTGTGTTTGCATTTGATTTGTTAATTTCGAGTTTTGTCAAAGAGTGGTCGCTGGTCAACAACCTTTTTATTAATTTAATTTATCTTCTCATGTGAAGGCCAAACCTGGATACCTACGAGGCTACGACTACGAGCATGCTGTCAATGCCAGTCACCGTCACAAGTCTCGGTCTTAACGTTTTACTGTTAATTAATTAATTAATTGTTTGATTAATCAACGAAACTGTGCGTTTCTCATGTGATTTCTCGAAGACGGCCATGAATGATTCATTGGACTCGCACGTGTTTTCAACAGATGAGGTGTTCACAGCCCACCAATGAAATGGTCCTTCCTCCGCTGATATATTAACATTATATCCTACCCTCCTTTATTGAATCCAAACATATATTGCACTTGAAAAGAAAATCAAAGGCAATGCTTCGAAAATCCTTTTTTTTTTTGTTAATAATAAATAAGAATTCAACTGAAAGAGATGGGTTAGACAGTATGAAAATGATTTATTGTTGCGTTCGGTATAGAATTAAGAATTCGAGGAAAAAGAGTTTATTTAGAAAAGTGGTTGTTTTTTAAAATATTTTTTATTTGAAAATATATTAAAATAATATTTTTTATTTTTAAAAAATTATTTTTAATATTAGTGTATTAAAAAAATCTAAAAATACTAAAAAAATATTAATTAAAAAAATAAAAAAAATTAATATTTTTAAAACAAAAAACAAGCAAGCAAAAAAATGTTAAGAAAAGTAAGATTTAAAGGTAAAGTATCAGGGATGTAAAAAAATGTAAAAAGCGTCACAGGGTATAAATTATAACAATATTTAAATTAAATAATATTATACTTACAATCCAAAATAAAAAGCGTAAAAAAAACCCCTACAAATGGTGTCAAACACGCGTGAAAGAGATGAAAAGTTGCCCTTTTAATCCCTCCCTGTCCCCGTACGAAACATTTAAGTGTTCTGCGTGTGTTTTTTAAATTAAAAATACATTAGAATAATTTTTTTATAATGATTAGATTATAATTTTTTTAAAAAAAAATATAGTAGAAGTGCTGTTAGAAACAACAGAAAAAATAGTTTTTTATATTTTCTGGAGAATCAAAACAGTGAAAGATTCTAAAAGTCATATTCTTAATATACGAGTTTAACTATGAATTATCTGCTTAAGACATGATAAAAAAAGAAAAGAATTTAATAATATAGGGATCATTCTGGTTGGGCAACGATCACTGGGCTGGACCTGATATTAATAATGTCTGAGCCGGAGCTCAACTCTGCCTCTCTGAGCCTGTTGGCCGGCCCATCTCCAAATCCCCGCCTCCCTGCTTGTTATTCAATTTTGACGTTTTATATATCTTCTTCTCTCTTCTTTTCTTCTTCTCCGGTGAGATTCTACCAACCCCATGAGTTATGCATGATTCATGCTCTCATTAAAGAGAGTTCTTTAATGCTACGGGGGAAAAAAGAAAGAAAAAACACCATGAAGATCTGCCACTCATTAGTAAAGTGAATGGAAGGACCCCATCAAGTGAGTAATTGGAGGTGGAAACACACTCTCACCTGTCTCTTTGACTTGGACTCGAGCTCAATGATTAACGAAAAGGTAGCTTGAAAGGCATTAAGTCTTTCTAAAAGATCCGAAAGTTACTATAGTTCTTCTGTAATTTGTACGTAACAAAGAGAAAAAGGTTATGGCCGCTGTGTCTATCTTGAGTGAGAGAGTTTTGGCTGGATGGCTTTCTTTTCTCCGATATTGCCTGACAGGTCTTAATTTTAATAAAATTCCAGTTTTCCAGTACCAGTCACATTCATACCGTGGAGCACGACGGTGCAGTCATCAGAGAATGGGGACACATGTCTCTGATCAAAGATACATGATCTTTAATTGCCTTGACTGCATAACTCGGTTTTGTATTGACCTAGAAGGATGACTCGAGAGTAACCCAGTGAGTCAGTGACCATTCAAGCAAATAAGCTCGAGCCAGGTCTCCCATACGAGGCCTGCGAGCGAGCGGTAAAGATAGCTCGGAAGATTTCTATCACGTAAAGTATATCCTGATTTTTCTGATTTTTTTAAAGTATTTTTTATTTAAAAATATATTAAAAAATTAATTTAAAATAAAAAAAATTAAATTTTTTAAAATACACAAACAATAAAGTAGTCAGTCAGTGCCCCCTTCATTTTCAATGAATTAACAACCCGTGGACCAAGCTATTATGATGTTTTGACTTGTAGAGTTCTCCTAACGTACGCTACTATGTTTTTATTAAAAAAAAAACAAAAAAGAAAAGAAAAGGTAATGGTGGGCCTTTATTTTTATATATTTTAATGAATAATGGGCGTCGTGGTGAGTTTTTTTATTAGCAAAGAAATGCTTGCTTATTTATTTGTTTATTGTCTCTCCATCTATGGAAAGCAACGATAAAGGTGCTTAACTGTTATTTAACTTTACTTGGCATGGTAGGTTGATTCAGGAGGAATGAGTATAAAAAACTGTTATTAATAACGTTATTTTTTATTTTAATTTTTTTTGTATAATATTTCTTAAAATTTTATTATTTAAAATTTAATTAGTTGGAGATTAAATTTCATGATTTTAAATAGGATGCTTTCGGTATAATAACATGGGTTACGAGAAAGCTAATACAACTTAATATTTTTATTTATTTTTTTACTTCGTCATTTTATATTGGATTTTTAAAAAAAAACAAATTTTGTAATTTTATTTATTTTTTTATCGGGTTATTTCAATATTATGATTTGAACTGTATTTTTTAATTAAAAAGAATTTCAATTTTTTTTAACATTATTTTTACAAAAAGATAAAAACCCGCTGAGTTATAACTCTAGACTGAATAAGTGTATCTCGTGTACCACTAACCCAGATTAAAGAGAGTGCCGTTGATGTTTACCGATTGAAATTGACAATTGCCTAAATGTTAGGCACTAGGCGGCCGCTTTATTCCACGGCTGCTGGTTTTGCTCTATAAATTTTTAGGGGGTGTTTGGTTTGGATATTAGTTTATATTAAGTCTTTAAATTAATAATAGTATAATAACTCTAGTTATAAAATTTGAATCTCCTGACAAGCCAATTCAAGACTTGACTGGCCCAGAGCATGGATCAATCCAAGTTTAAAAAATAGAGAAAGGTTTGACCTAGCCTAACTCGAAAAAACTTGAGTTGATTCGTGTCCAGAGTAAAAGACCTGTTGATTTGTTTTTTTGTTAAAAAAATGTTTTAATCATTTAATAAATAAAAGTAGGGCTGATCTCTTGTCACTCGTAACTTGGGTTTTGTCCGGAATCGACCTCTTGGTTGAGTTTTAAAATTATGATAACAACTACT
This sequence comes from Populus x sibirica, assembly GCA_019202695.1. Classification (NCBI taxonomy): domain Eukaryota; kingdom Viridiplantae; phylum Streptophyta; class Magnoliopsida; order Malpighiales; family Salicaceae; genus Populus; species Populus x sibirica. The sequence continues at coordinate 356,498 of JAGMVL010002072.1, read as the reverse complement.
TTTATCTTTATATGTTTTAGTTTATCATTTTTAAAATAAAAGTTTTTTTTACATTAAATATTTTAGGGATGAAAAATAAAAAATATAATTTTTAGAGATATGTGCTATCTTTAATTTTATGTTTAAAAGTATAACATTCACTTTAAATTTATTAAAAAAAATTATTTTTCTTTTTGAACTCTTTTGAAAGTTGAAATTGACAATGAAAGGAGAAGTATTATATTTTTGTTACAAGATCTACAACGATTTGGCTGAGACTAAATCCACTAACTAACCTTTCTTGTTGATAGCCAAATATCACTTTCCACTTGACAATGATCTCACTAGGTAAGGATCATTATTTGGATTACAGGGGTAATTTTTTATATAATTTTTTTTTAAAAATATTTTCTTAAATTAATTATTTTTTTATTTTTTAGACATGTAAAAAATTATATTTCTATTAAATATTTTTGTTATTATGATGATAAGATATAAAAAGTTATAAGATTTATAATAAAAATAATGATGATAAATACAAATAATTACGATGAAAGGATATATAATGATGGCTGTGATTGTTATAATATTAATTATAATAATGATGGCTGTACAATAAAAATTATTCTGTTACTAATAAAGTTATTAATAATGATTATTGTTGTAGTTGTGATGATATTATATTATTATAATGTAATAATAATTATGCCGGTAATATAATAAAAATGATGATGTTAATAGTAGTAGTTGAATTAGTTAAGTAATAATGTGTTGTGAGCTGGTAATATAAAATAAAATATTCTTTTTATTTTTAATGCGAAGATAAGTATATTTTTCTTCAAATTAACACGATTACAAATTAACTAAAAAATAATTTCTATTAACATTTTTTTTCAGTATTTGTTTCATACCAGGAAACGGTAGAAAACATTTCCTAGATATTTTTTTCAAATACAAACATACCCTTAATTTTAATGAAAAACTTAAACTAAATGATAAGTAACACCAAGTATTGGTACTCTCACATGGCCTCGAATAGGAGCCAATACTTAATTGATACATTATTGCTTTGTATAGACATGTTACAACAGGTTAATGCTATTAGTTTAAATTATATTAGAAAACAATTACAAATTTTAAATGATTAATTTAATAACTTACTAATAACCAAGTAACTTTTAATTTAATAACCTTTTGGAATAAGTTTTAAAATTTAATTTATAAATCGGGACCATGGTTTCACCTCAAGTATGTTTTTTTTTTCAAATATAGTCTATGTGTCTTATTAGTAATTATTTTCAAGTGCAATCGGGGTATTCTCCTATCAAAATCTCAAAATTACATGTATTTTTTTAAAAAATTTTATACACACCATCCATATGTTTAAGAAAAATTATTTTAAATTCAAATTCTTCATATGCATCTTTGCAAATCATTTTTTTAATTAGCGTGAGTGTCCGGAACAACTTGCGTGTACCTCGACTAATCCTATAAACCCTGAAGTTAACGATCATGCAAGCTTCCAGTGGCTCTAAGGTCTGTGAGACTCAAATCAGTGACCTCTAAAGAGCAAACCTAAAATCTGACTAGTTAAACTACACCCATCAGGGTTAAATTTTAAAATTTAGAGTGCATGGCCCATATTTATTGTTTTATGGAAGTATTTATTAGAACAATAAAAAAAAGTTGGTGTACCAAAAAAAAACAAATAAAGATCATATACTCGAATGAGAGAAATTAAAAGCTCGTGTACCAACATTGCAATTTGCGTTTAGTAAAAGTCAAAGTACATTGATAAAAACGTAGAGCAATTAATGGAGTTTGGATGAAGAAAGTACTTGATTAAAAACTAAAAAAAAGCAATTCATTTAAACAAAAAAGTTAAAATTTATATAATTAGTTTTAAAAAAGATGTTTAATGTAGTAATAATGCAAGTATCCTGTGTCGAATAGTAGTCAAATTTATAATACCATTCCAGGAGACCACAACTCTCTAATGATCTTCACTAAAGAAGTACTAATAATTGCAAAAGCTTGCTTCTTGTTAAGCTAAGCTAATGACAAAATTACACATCTGGAAACAAAATAACCCACAAAGAGATAGCAAAAAGACTCAACTTTCTTTCTAGATTTTAGCTGTTAAAAACAGAAAACAAACATCTGTAAGCGGAACAAGCACACAGACCCACTTTGATAGTTTGGCTAAAGCAGATAGAAGACAGCTCAATCACCGACACTCACAAAAAGCCCCAACTATGATTCGCCCTCTCAAACCCCATTAAGTACTTTACCTTTCTTGATAATTCCTCCGCTTAAAGTTTGGTTTTTCTCTCTCTTAAAGGAGGTAAGTTTGTGTTTTTTCAAGTTCACGGTTTCTGTGCTCATTTCATGAATCTGGTATGTTTTTTTTTTTCTTTTTTGGGTTTGTTTTTCTGGGTCTAGATTCTTTTGTTTTGGTTCCTAAGCTTGAAGCTTTGTTTGGTTCATGAGAATATGTCAGCACATATAAAAATTGTGATTTTGAATTCAATAGAATGGTTAGGCTTAATTTGAAAGACCCAAGAGTGTCTTGTATTATGTCATGTCCATGCTTCTCTTTTTATTGTTTTCTTTTCTGTTTAATTGTCTTGTATTAAGTGCTAAAATCCTTAGTTAATTGATTTAGAGTTCTATTTGGATGATTCTTTGCATCTTCTTCTGGAGTTTGAGGTAGTTTTCATCAGAAATGGAAATTATACTTTGCTTGATTTTCTCAGGCACTAGTTATATTCCATCAATACTATGTTATGACCTGAGAGAAGAATCGTTGGCTTAATTGCAATCTTGAGTTCTTACGTGAAAAATGATTTCTTAAATTAGTCAACTCCTGTTTATTTCTAGATAGATATTACTCGAAGTCATAAGCCCCCCAACCCTGTTATGATTGCCTCCTTGTTTTTGTTTTGACTGAATGACACTTTTCTCTCTCCTGGCAATGGCTTCAAAAAATCCCGTCTAACAATTAGAATGATTGCGTGGAAATATTACTGTTACATACACCTAGTTTTTGGTGACAATTTAAGTGTAAACATCTGTTTATGGAAGGACCAAGGCAATTAAGCTCATTCATTATCATCTTATGAACTCGAGGACCTCTCCTTGTTAGCAAAAGATCTGCCCATGCTAGTGTGTATGCTGCTTGATCTGCTTAATTTTTTCCTTGTGTATGAATGAACTTTCCCCCCAGTGCATTCACTATCTTGTAATCCAAACATTTATGACTCAAACCGATGCCATTTTTTCACAGATGGAATTTACTTCTATCTTCACTTGGGTTCGTGTGTTTCAATGGATCGAGCACCTGGGTTGATGTCATTGAAGATGGAAATGATCTTTGCAGCCTTAATATTGGCTTTCTTGCAATCCTTTGTATTGTCTGACCCACAAGGTATTGTGTCCCTTCTCTGATAAGCTAACTTGCTGTTTTTACTTGGACGTGGCCATTTTAACTTCATTAAGACAATGATAGATGAAGCAAACCACAATCTGTTCAATCTTTCTCTCCAAATTGATCTGACACTTAAGTAATTCTACAAACATCTGGACTGATGTCATTCCAGTTATCTGTATTTGTTGTTTTTGAGAATATCTTTATATGCTGAATTTATGTGGGAAGGATGAAAGGGCTAAACTAATACTTAAAATCCTTATGTGGTTGAAAGGGCGAGCTCAATACATGACCAATTTGTCTGATAATATGACCTCTCTTTGAGTGCACGCACATGTTTTAGATGTAAATAGATGTGAACTCGATGATTAGATGGATATAATGAACATTCAATGAAAATTGAGAATGCTGCCATTGATCCTCTTCTATGATTTAATTTCTGCACTAAGCTATTGCAAGTTTCCTTTTTCAGCACTGATTGAACAGGCTAAGATGATAAACTTACTACATGGTAAATAATACTGTTGGTTACAGGAGATGCCCTAGTTGCATTGAAGCTTTCGATGAATATTCCAAACAATCAATTGACAGATTGGAACCAGAATCAAGTTAATCCATGCACTTGGACGAATGTTATCTGTGACAAAAGCAATAATGTCGTTTCTGTGTATGTTTTCTTCAATGTGGTTTTACCTCTTCTTTCAGCTGTTTCCAGATGATAAATATGTATAAAATAATTTAGTGTTCCTGCAATATTATGTCCTTTAGTTGAATTACATGTTATCTTACACATTGGGTATACTTATATCTTACCTGTTTGCAGAACGCTATCCGACATCAACTGTTCTGGGACCTTGTCTCCTATGATAGGAGCTCTAAGGACTCTCACTACACTGTACGTATGGTGTATGTTGTATTGAACACAGAATTTTGCTTTCTTGATGAATTTGGTTTTTGTGAGGGCAATTGTTTCATTCCTTTTTTCTTTCCAAAGTAGGCGCATTTCATTCTCAAAAGCAATTTTATGGATCTTAATCAGCAGTGATAAAAACTTGAATCACACATGAGATGCTAACCCCCTGCATGCACACTTGCAAAAGAAAATTTCCAATAATACAGGATATCTAATGGAGTTACATAAACTATTGATTAGTGCTACTTAAGTTTGATTTCTTAACAATAAGAAATTGTTAGTGTCAAAGATCCAGCCTTTCTTTCCCCTTCTCCTGACCTTTAAGTTCTTATATTAAAAATGGTCACAGAAACAAACCTTCAATTGTCTGCGCAGATATTACTTTGATGCAAGGTTATTAAACCTGGCCCAACCCATGACCTGGCCTAACTACTGGGTCACGACTTGGGTTAACTCGGGTCAATTATTTAAAAAAAAATAATTAAAACGACGTGGTTTTGAAGAATTTTTTTTTAAAAGTCAAATTGGGTTTTGACCATTGCTGGTTGACTTGCCGGGTTGACTTTTTTTAAAACCCAGCCAGGGGACGGATTGGCTGTGTCCCGGGCTGGGCTGGGTATAATAACTGTGCTCTGATGCAGGAATGTGAACCTGTCTTGTAAACAGCTTTGTGACTTTAGTTATCATATATTTTGCTATCTGAAAGCTGAAACTACGTGTTCTCTTTGATATGTATTACTATATGTTCTCTATCATAAGCATTGACTTTGCCTCACCAAACACACTAAGATTGCCAGAAGGATGAGATGTCAAAAGTGATGATTTGGTTGGATCAGTTTGGGACCTTCGGAATTTTCTGGGAAATTGACAAGCTAAGTATATGATAGAAACAACTTAGGGTGCGAGAGGATAGTTATTATTGTGGATAGTTCTAATTGTATAAGGCCGTATGATTAGAGAGCATATACTACTTCACTAGTAATTGCGGGAAAGAGTTAGTTCAACCTTTTAGACTTTGATGGTCAGTCAATTTGGCATTTTATTTCTTCAGAGTGGTGGGAAAGAAATCTTCCTAGTTCAGAATTTCCATCTATGGTAATCACTTCATTTGGGTCATGGCATTACAGCTGTTGGTTTGACTCTTTCCCCTATCACATGTGCATGCTAACATACTCACACACTGCATATGGATCACCAATGGACATGGACATGAACATGAACATGCCCATGACATAATACACTCAGACTCTTTAATAGATATATACATGTAGAAAATGTTTTCACGTTAAACTTTGGATGCTTTCAAGGTAACATTGATTTTGTTGACGAGAAATTTTTATTTGTGTTTCATAAAGCTTCCCTTTGAATGGCTTTTTAGGGTGTTGATTGTAAATATTCAAATCGGATAATAATATATACTAGATTGCATTCATCATGCAGAACACTGAAAGGGAATGGCATAACTGGTGGGATACCAAAAGAGTTCGGAAATTTGTCAAGTTTGACCAGCTTAGATTTGGAAAATAATCGTTTAAGTGGTGAAATACCATCTTCCCTGGGTGATCTTAAAAAACTACAATTTTTGTAAGTGATACCCTTTGTTCCCCTTGTCCTTAGAGGTATATGAGATATATCTCTACATGTTTCCAAACTTCATCATGATTGATATGATTTTCTTATCATGCAAGCAGGACATTGAGTCAAAACAATCTCAGTGGAGCTATCCCTGAATCACTTGCTAGTCTTCAAAGCTTAATCAATATGTAAGTGATAGTGTCCTGTTCAATACCTAGATGATACAGGATGACTGAGTTGTCTGTTGACTCCAGATTGGGATATTCCTAAATTGTTCTTACAGTCCCACTCGAATCATATAGCTTTATATCCCTTAGAAGTATTTCAAGATTTTGATGACATGGGTGAAATTTTCTTTGCAGTCTGCTCGATTCAAATAATCTCAGTGGTCAAGTTCCTAATCATTTATTCCAAATTCCTAAATACAAGTATGAACGAATATTGAATTAGTGCTATTTCAACTCCTAATTTTTTCATTTAGACTTATTCCTTTTTGTTTCTTTCGTGGGTGCGCGCACACACGTGTGGTCTATGTCATGTAACTGTTAAAATTTAACTTAATTTGAATTTCTGTCAATTATTTCAGTTTTACAGGAAACCACTTAAATTGTGGTGGGCTGAATTTGCATCTCTGTGAATCTTATAGTGGTGATTCAGGTAATTGTACTTGTTGTTTTGATTTATTGGAGATGTTTTTTGAACAGCACTCGTTAAAGTTATGTTTTATTGCTAATCCTTTCATCTGTTGGCAGGTGGTTCACATAAGTCAAAGATTGGAATTATAGTTGGAGCTGTGGGAGGATTTGTAATTCTTTTTCTGCTTGGAGGCTTGCTATTTTTTGTTTGCAAGGGTAGACGCAAAGGCTACAGACGTGAAATATTTGTAGATGTTGCAGGTTTGAGTTGCCTTTAAGCACATAGCAAATAATTGCATTGCTGCTACTAGCTGCTACGTGCACAGAAATAAATAGAAATAATAGATCATGTCACAATTTTGGCCAGTCCTGTTTTGCTTTTTTTCTCTGACAATCTTTGCTTGTCTTGGCCAAATTATTGTCTTTGATGTGATAAAATTCCTTTCATTAAAGCTTCAATTTATGGCTCAACTAAGCTGACCTCATTTACACCAGTATGGAATTTGAAATTTAGTTTACACTTGTTTTTGCAAAAAATTTAATTGTAGTAACAAATAACCTTTTTTTTAACTCTTTACAAAGCTAATTTTTAATGATCATAATAATGTGATAAAAGGTTACAATAACAGGCTTTATACTTTATGTTATGTATCTATACTTCAGGTAACATATACAATTTACTGAACGACAAACAAGGATTAGTGAAAAATACTGTTTAACATTGGCACTTATTTTTCCTTTAACTGAAGTGTATTATTGGAATATATTTTCCATTTAGCAGTTAGTGTTTGATGAGTGGATGTAACATGCATGTCTTCTAGCCACTTGCTATGGGTTCATATTTGTTCCTAATGCAACTGCATCCACTCAGCTTAACTAGAGCCAGTCATTGAACATGTTATGAGAAGAAAAAAAATGAGCTTCCTTCTATTTAAATAAAAATCATTTTATGATATTGTTGAAAATTTAGCTCAAAAGAGCACATCAACAAATTAGACTGCAATCCAAAGAGAATGAGGTTAGCTGAATTCTATCATTTTATCTTATGAATTTTTTTTACTTGCCTATAATTGATACATAATTAGGCCAAACAAGCAGAAAAGCTCATAACGCTGCATATATTGTTTTAGTCTATGATACTATGGGATATTTGTTGTAACTTGTAGTATAATTTTGTGCAATTATAGGTATTACATAACTACTTTCCATCTTGGATGGATTTTAGTAAAAATCATTTTGTGTCTCATCACGAATTGAACTCTCATACTTATAGCCATCCTATAGTGATTCAGATAATTTGTCTAGGGTTTAAATTGTTCAAAAATCCTGTCTGCTTGAAAACTCTTCTATTTCAATGAACATTTCCTCTTGTGACTGAAAATGGAATCTAATATATGTGTTTATTTGTGATTGATTGGTGCAACTTCTTGGATCAAATTGTTGGCACACAAAGAAAAACATATGTTCTATTTTCTAGAAATCATGAAAGTTTGAGAATTTATACAAAATGTAAAACATTGTTCCTTTTTTTTTTAAAAAAAAAAATCACAATTAAAGAATTTAAGTTCCTCCACTTAATTTTTTTCTGAATGCCCTTGCCGTTTGTTTAGGTGAAGTGGATCGAAGAATAGCATTTGGTCAGTTAAAACGATTTGCATGGAGGGAATTGCAGCTTGCCACAGACAACTTCAGTGAGGAAAATATCCTTGGACAAGGAGGATTTGGAAAAGTTTATAAAGGAGTGCTTGCTGATAATACCAAAGTTGCCGTGAAGCGTTTAACTGATTTTGAAAGTCCTGGGGGTGATGCAGCATTCCAACGTGAAGTTGAGATGATAAGTGTAGCTGTTCACAGGAACCTATTACGTCTGATAGGGTTTTGCACAACGACAACAGAACGCCTCTTGGTGTATCCATTCATGCAGAATTTAAGTGTGGCCTATCGTCTAAGAGGTATTAGTTATTTATGCACAGGATTTTGAGAGGAACTGCTAACATATTTAACTGTTTTGTTCAATTATCTGCATCTGAGGTAATTGTCAATAATCATTTTCTGTTTAGCAAGTATGGTCAGTTTTATGGATTGAGACTGTCTCATGTTCATTTCTCTCATTTTTGTTGAATCTAAATGATTAAACTCAGAATGAATGGGCGTGTGTGTGTATATATATTATCATTTGATATTATATTTCTCTCACATATTTTAAATCATTGAATGCAAAAAAGTAGTGATATTTGGAACCTGACATGATTTTGTTTCCATCAGAGTATGAGAGAATTTAATTCCCAATTTTAGAAGCATGATGCAGGACAAGATGATAGAACAAAGAAGCTAAAGTAAACCCTAGCAATAGCTTGGCAACCTCCTTGATTTTTTTTATTAAGAGGGATAAACTCTAGTAGCAAATTCTCATTAATCATTCATCATACCTTTTTCCCACAACACAGAATGGATGCACTATCGGCACCAAAACTCCACCACAAAATAGGTATAGATATTCTAAAATGAAATCCAAAGTCAGCTACTATTTGGTAGGACATAAAAATTTATTTCTAGCTATTAATCTGATTAATGAATTCATCAGGTGTGTGCCCAATAGGAGTTGGATTTTCAAAAAAGATTAGCGATCATGAGATGCAATGACATCTGCCATTCATAAGTAAGTCAAATGTCACAAAAATAAAAACAGAAGGGTAACAGTGAAAGGAAAGTGCGGACAATTTGAATATTGTGATATTTTGGAGAAGCTTGTTTGTCAATTATGCAGCTTAGAGTTTGATATTTTGTAATAGTTATTGGTAGCATTGAACTACTTCTGGTACTAACCTACTGATGAGTAGGACAAGGATCAGCTGAATCCTTTGAACATCCAAATAGCAATAGTTTATGCATGTAGCATGCTTGATGAATATATGTACCTCTTTCCCTTGTAATATCTAATGTCAACTATCAAATATACAAATTATAGGCTAATGTATTGTTTTATAAATTTTTCTGTGGAATAAATTTCGAGTGAGGTTTAATTTTTTATCTTGACCTGCAGAGCGTAAACCTGAGGAGCCTGTTTTAGATTGGACAACCAGAAAAAGAGTGGCCTTAGGTGCAGCGCGTGGCCTGGAATACCTTCACGAGCACTGCAATCCTAAAATTATTCATCGTGATGTGAAAGCAGCTAATGTACTACTTGATGAAGATTTTGAAGCAGTTGTTGGTGATTTTGGCCTTGCAAAGCTGATGGATGTGAGAAAGACTAACGTGACTACTCAAGTTCGTGGGACAATGGGCCACATAGCACCAGAATACTTGTCCACTGGCAAGTCATCTGGAAGGACTGATGTCTTTGGGTATGGGATAATGCTTCTGGAGCTTGTTACAGGTCAACGTGCAATTGACTTTTCACGCCTGGAAGAAGAAGATGATGTCCTATTGCTTGACCATGTAAGATAACCATAGCTAATTACAGCTATCCATTATCATTTTTTGGTTGCTTTGCATGCATGTCTCTCTCGACCCCACCTTTATTATCTATTTTTTTGCATGGAGTTATGACATCATTTGCAGATGTCTATTCTTTCTAGCATGCTTTAATTTTCATGTCATGCAACTTTCTGACTTGCTAGTAATTCTTCTATGGATGTTTTATTATGAAGGTCAAGAAGCTGGAGAGGGAGAAAAGACTGGATGCTATTGTAGATCGCAACTTAAATAAAAACTACAACATCCAGGAGGTGGAGATGATGATAAAAGTTGCTTTGCTCTGTACCCAAGCATCGCCAGAGGACCGTCCAGCAATGTCGGAGGTTGTGCGGATGCTAGAAGGAGAGGGGCTTGCTGAAAGGTGGGAAGAATGGCAGCACGTTGAAGTTACAAGAAGGGAAGAATACAGCAGATTGCAGAGAAGATTTGACTTTGGAGAGGATTCACTTTATAACCAAGATGCTATTGAGTTATCTGGTGGAAGATGAGGTAACAAATTCTCCGGTGCATTTAAAGTATGTAATTTCCTTTTACATTAGCTTGATGTTTTCCTCGAATGAAAACAGATACATGAAAATAAAGGAAAGAATGTGCTTTCATAATTTTTATGACAGTTGCTCATGTAGGCTCCTCGTTCTTCCTTTGTGTGAGCTCCTATTTTGTCTGCGATGATCCTTTGTGTGAGCTCCTATTTTGTCTGCGATGAAACTATTTTGGCGTTGATATGGTGGGCGTCTGCAAGGTTTCTCCCACCTCCAATGTAAGTTCACCAAATTGTCCTGCTTCCGAAGTCAGATGGTCTCTACAACTCCCAAAATTTGAAAGCCTGTCTTTTTTTTTTTTTTTCCTTTCCAGTTTCATAATCATAGCTCTATTATTTATCCCAAGAAAATGGCATTTCGACTCTTGAGCTTCCAGCTTAGGCTTTTGCCTGCTGTATTTCCACCAATTTCAACGTCATTTCACACTTGTTTTCTAGGATTTTGCTCCGTCAGGCAATATTGAAGTGATTTTTTATGATGACGAAATGTAATATATACCACAAAGGATAGGATTTTCCCCTGTGCCGTTGTCGATGCTTTGACTGATAATATCTATAAGCTCCAAGACTCTTCATGAAGTTTTACCAGCCAAAATCGGTCATGGATAATCATTTATGTGATTGAAATTTTGTTCTCGGGAAGAGTGGTGCCAAGATGCAAAATTTTTACTTGTGATTGCCACAAGCTCCCTGAATTATTTACTAAACTCTCTCAAGGTTCCTGCTGGAGTATTCAAAGGCAAATTTATCGAACAAGAAAATTATGCAAGTGGCAAGAGACTACCAGTGGTAGTGGGAGGCAGTGAGTGCATCAACCTTTTCAAAAGTGCAGTCAGTGGTTATATTGGACCCATGAAGCCAGATAGCAGACACAGAAATGCACACGGTCCATTTTTAAGGTCTGCATTCTATTCAACCTCAATCAGAAACATTATTCCTCAGTATATTTCCATTAAAAGAAGTTAAACTACCCAAACAAAGAAATCTAAAAGAGAATTTTAAGCTACCATAAATCTGACGTCACATAATACCAAGTAAGCAAACCCAAAATTAATCTCAAAGTAGATGTTTTCTATTTGCAAGTGTTGCGACCCGAATTCCAGGTATGTAATTGTCAACGCAGGAGTAGTGTCATGGGAATATTTTATCTATACAAAGTCTCAAAATATATATATATATATTATAAAATGAATATATATAAAATTCATGCAACATTTTATAATCTTCAAATATTCCTTAAAACCAATAAAACAACCCATAATTCAAAGTACTTATTACATTAAATAAAATTCAATCTTTAAAATAAAAATCTAAACTTGAATGAAAACAATGTAATAATGGAGCGTCTAAAACATTGAATCATAAAAAATAAAAAAAAAACCTTGCAGAGGTAAGGCATACCAACAAAGTAGCAGGAACTCTCAATCAAAGGTTAACCTGCTAACAAAAGTTAAGAACTGAAATAATATTAAAATAAAGGGGAGCTCAACCAACTCAGTAAAAAAATACTATTTAATATATATTTCAGCTATTTATAAGTATAAAGATTGAAATAGATACACACATATACATTAAGCATAATAGCATATGATAATGGAATACTTGTCAGAGATCAAACAAAGCCATTGACTCAGCTAATAGACGAGGTTTGCGGCCACGATCACTTTTCGAGGATCAATCGTTATAGGTTGATGTCTCTCTCACCAGCTAGGTATACATAATACTATATACACATAGACTAACTACTTCCCATTAACATGGAGTTACTGACATGTATACCGATATCAAGATATAATAGATACTCATATAGTTATCAAAGCAAATAAATATCCTATCAAATAAAATTCATTCAACAAAATTTGAGTGCAAAATCAAGAATATATGAGTACTTAGAAAATAGAGCAAATATATTCAAGGATTTATCAATTGTATGATGTAATCAACATACATATAGTATTTATATTACATGCATATTAAAAATTATCTCACGCACTCGAAAAACAGAGAAAAAGACAAGCAGATGCAGAACCGAAGACTTGAGAATCGCTAGTAGAAACGTCAACAGAACCTATAACGGATACAGAAAAACACTAAAAAACAACTTGAAGTAAATAACATAAGAGACTGAAACTCTAAGCTTAGAGACCAAAACACAATTATAAAACTAAATTGATTCACTCGATTGATCTTGAATATATCCTAAATTAATCAAACCTAATATACCTGATTAACCCTTATTGCTGGGTCAACCAGTCGACCGTCATCACAAGCCAACTAGTCAGTTGATTCAGACCAACCAGTCGATCGATTGATCAGGATTTCTAGAATCCTGATATGCCTGTTCTTTTAATATGTAGATCCCAACACAATTATTCTGTTATTCAAGACCCTCAATTCTAATCATCTAATTAGTTCATTTTAAGCTAGCTAATATCCTAAAACATCAATTAAATCTTTTCAATTATTCAATCACCAAATCATAATAAAAACTTTGAATACTTCTTTTAATCCATGAACTATCAAATCCCTAATAAAAAAACAGCAGAAAAGGTAGTCACAACACTTGCTTCTTCTAACACTTTTCAAAACCCAAAAGTAGAAGTTAGATAGAGCTGAATCTTTGGTATATTTAGGAGAAAAGTTACGATAAGTGAGGGAGAAGAGAAGAAGGAAAAAACAAACTCCGTAGCAAAAATCCTCTTTAAATACACATGTTAGATTAGATTTTTGGGTTTGAGTCAGATGGCCAAAATATGAATCTTACCCAAGTATATATTTATTGTTCATGAAGTAGTTTGTCATTAACAAGCAAAGTGGCGGCTAGTAAAGATTGCAAGAAAAGAAAGCCTTCCTCTGGAACTCCCTTCTTCTCCTTGCTACCAGCATCCATGCATGCCCATCAAAACAGTCCATTTCCACGTCAAAATCACTTACTGTAAAATGAGAAAACTTTTGAAGCCCTAAACTTATTGTGGGCATTGAGGCAGACAGCTGCATCACCGAAGCTTCTTTTAATCGCCATGACTTGTTTTAATCAGTGAATTTTAGATGGTATGAAAAATAATGCCTCATAAGATTCAAATCTTTCAGGTTGAACTCAAATCCAATCAACAAAATAAAGTTGGCACTAAAGTTTTGAGGGCAAACCCAAAAAATGGCATCCAAATTATACAGTCTCAATTTTGCTTCCAACTATTTATATCAAATTTGCCCTAATGCAATTGTTTTAATTAGTGGTGTCTATGTGATAATTTCACAACACCTCAAACCATTATTTTATGATCTATATATTGCGTCTTATCATATTGTTTTTCCAGTCTTTAATTAAATAAAACACACACACACACTTCACAATTATTTTTTATTAATATATGATTTTTTCTCATGTTATAAATACTTTAATTTTGCCGGAATTTTCATTGTTAATAATTATTTTATATGGCCTTTCATACAAGCAGAATTATTCAAATTATACACACATATATAGACGAAAACCTAAGAAACTCTTTTTATTTCACTCGGCGTCAAACATACTGTTCTAAACATTGTTTGGAGTATGGAGACACCTAGAAATTAATTCGAAAGCCTCCAACATAATGTTACCACTTTTTTTCTTGACTCTGAACATTTGACACCCCATTAGTAACTGGACGAGCAGCTACTTTAGGCCATGCTTCCATCTTATTCTTGACTAGCCATTGCTCCACCATCAACTTATCCTTCTCATGAGTTTTCAACCCTTCTTCGCCTTGATCGGCTAGAAGATACTGGGGAGTACTCTTCTCGGTATCTCTACGCTCCCTCTCTTCGAGGCTGATGCCACACTCTACACAGTCCACACCTGCCATTGCTAGAGCTTCAATTGATGGCATGGCTTCACTTAAGCGTCAAGTGTTTCTCTTTGAGATCAAGTGTTTCTCTTTGAGATCAAGTGTTTCTCTTTGCTTGTTTGTAACATGAGAGTAAGATACATATATAAGTGAGCACTTAACTGGGGTGTAAGGTCACAGATGTGCATACGTTGTCCAATGGGGCCATTTCTGCAGTGATGTCACAGTGACGTTTATTTACGAATTTAAAGTGCTGGTAACGTTATCTCTGTGATCTCATTCACACTCTAGTTCATCAGCGCGGACACTTTTTTGCACTTTTATTATATGAAAAGGTGCTTTTATTTTTATCTTTTTAGATTTATTGGAAGATTTTTTCTTGATATGAAGTCAATTTTAAATCATTGCTTAATGTGAGTTGCTTTCGGCGACCGGTCAGTTGGCTCATGCATGATCATGAAAAGAAGGGCAGCCTTTAATAATCAAGATCAATGAAAAAAAAAAAAGGTAATCAACATGATATTGCATAATCTTGATCAGGATGCGAAGGGCGTGATTGTTCTTTTATCCTTTAAGGGTACTAGTTCTCGTACCTGTGTCCAATATTTGGACATTTTTTTGCAGGTCCTTGTATCCTAATTCTGTATCCAAATTTTTAGAGACTTGCCAGACATTTGAATAAATATAGTATTCGATGCTCGTACTCAGATCCTTTGCAACATAGTTGCAAAAGAAGCTTTCATGAAGATCACAAGTGCTGGGTAGAAAGGCTTTCGTTTGCATATTTATGTCATCTTGAGACTAGTCGATGAAAAAACCAGATCATGATAATTCTGTAAATTGAGGACTTGGATCTTTGAAATATCAGTCATAAATTCAAATAACCTTACAATGGCTATCAGCGTCATTTTTATGGCTATTGGGATTTCGACGCTTTATTAATTGGAACTACCTTCTGGCTTACTTTTGGATGGCATACAGGTGTGTCCAGCTCTCACAATAATTATCTTCCACCATTGTCTTTTGAAGGATGGATTGACCAGCCAAATTAAGTCACAGGAAAGTTATGCATTCTATATATTTTCTTGGACTACATTTTTTTTTTGCGAGTAAATTTTATGGAGGCTTTTTTATCTTTTCTTTAATATTTCTCTAAATAGTGCTGAAAACTATAGTATTTTCTTGTGTTTACAAAATTTGCTGGTATTTTTATTCGCTTTTAGTCTAGTTGTTTCTATAATTTTCATTATAGAGAAGGAATTTGTTGAATCCTGAAGGATAGTTTGGATAGCTTTGTATTGATGAAATATCTTTGAAAATAATACATGTACGTATATACCTCAAGTTTTATTTTGTTCAAGTTACGTCTTCATGGTGTTTTACTACAACATGATCTTCAAATTTTAATAATTGGCTTCAATCTTACGCTTCTAATTATGTTCTCAGCTAGCTCAGCCATGCTTCTTCATGAGGCGCTATATATATAGCTTGGGTAGGATATATAATTCAGAAGCCCCTATCGTTTCTTGCCATCTTAAGTTCGTGGTCGGAGATCATGAGATTTTTGCTTCACAAAGGTCCTTCAATTCCAAGCAGTTCCAGCTAGCTCTAAATTGGTTTGATAATCTCTTTTAAATAGGAAGTCAAACTCGTTGAAATGAACTATGCGAGTATGCGTTGGGCGTACCCCAGTTGTTGAGTGGAAATTGAGGGAATATAACTGACGTAACCTCATGCTCCAATTAATATAGCACCCATGGAAAATCTCTAGGCTGAGCTAAGTATCTTATGGGTGATATTCAAGTTGCTCTCCATGCTACTTGACCTGGCTTTGAATCCCGATATATACCTTTCTATTTTTCTAAGGTCATATCAGTCCAACAATGGCGATAAAAGTCTTGAATGGTGCTCCTTCCCTTGAGCCAACAAGGAGAGAATGCAAGCATAATAGGCCTTATATGGCTAACTATCTAAATATAGAGAAGCTGAGTGCAACATTTTAGATTTCATAAACTGGCCCTCATAATATAATTCAGAAGACACCATCCATGTCCATTTGATCTTTACTGATTAAAGTGTTGTTGTTGACTGATTCTGATAGGAATTGCTGGAGGGAATCCATTCTCGTACAAACTGTTGAGAGGTTCAGGAGTGAGACTCTAGGGTCTGTGTTACTACTTACATGGAAGGAATATCCCGTCGGATGTGACATGGTTTTTGAGAGAGCGATTGGGTTGTTTTGTTTTGGCTTTTCTGGGATAGTGAATTTGGATTGGATTTGATAAACCCTTTTCCTTTCTGGTTTTGCTTTTTTTGGTAGCCTCAATTTGACTCCTACAATTATATCTAATTTATCAATCAACCCACAATACTATTTTTATTTTCAATCACGCCCTTTATGTTTCAACAGTATTTCAATCGCCCAGTGGTTTGCCACATATTTTCCAGAAAAACTACCTTCTAAATTATAATCCATCTTTATGGATTCAAAATAATGCCAACATAGTTATTTTTTTCCATAAATCATGCAGTAAACCTAATTATCTAATCCATGGAAAAACTCATCAAACCCTGTGAATTTAGTTTTATCGTATATTTTTTTTTATAGAAAAACAACCATAATTAGCCTTATGCTAATAATTGTTTTGGTTAATTCCCACAAGAACGAAAAGAAGAGAGGGGATAATTAAGGAAAGGTTGAAATATAGGGGTGATTAAGAAATTAGTTTAGGGATTAAATTGAAATAATTGGTATATAAAGTATACTTAACCTTTTTCTTTCGATGCTTCTAAGTTGACCGGGGAACTCATGGAAAGAGCGCAAAGACTGGATCGTGACCGTCGAATATGTTGTCCAATTCACATTCAGCTGCAGCCGTGTACCATTAATACATAAATTGATCTTCAGTCTCCGTGGGCCACGTGCGTGCATAATAGTGTGTTTTTTTAAATCACTATTAAAAAAATAACCCTATAATCCTGTACTTTTGTCGAAATTATACTTTCTTATTAAATTTTAAAAGATTATAATTTGCATCCTCCATTTTATACACATGTTAATACGTAATATTTTCATCAAGAAAAAATCAACAAAAATTATTTGATTATTTATAGATTTATTATTATTTTTTATTTAATGATTAAAATGCTCTTATATTAATTATTATAATTTTACCATCATATTAAAAAAAAAAACTAACTATCTGCCCCTTACCACTGAGTTTTGGAATTGACTGGAGACTTTAAATCTTTATTTTCAAGTCAGTTCAATTTCAAAAGCTTAATTTTCCTTAAATAATTAAAAAAAATTGAGGGTCGTCAACATTTAAAAATTTTGGCAGAATAATACCATTTAAAAAAGATTTGATAAAATAACCCCTTACCACTTTAATATTCTTTCACCTTTAAATTTCTTGAGAGAGTAGAACCTATCTCAATTTTTTTTTTATTTTTAGGTTGATTTTTTGTTTCTAGATCATTTCTTAGATTACTTGAAGGCATAAACTATTTTATTGAGGTTTTTAGAGTTTTTTTTTATATATTTATGGGTAAAAAAAGCTTGAAAAATAAATTTTTTGGTGTAAAACACCTCTTGTTGATTTTCCAAGAACCCTTTGGGTCGTTGAAATCTAGGGACAATAGATGACACATCGTTTATTGTTCGCCTGCTAGATTTTTTTTAACAAGAATAGGTCTATCCCTTAAAAAAAATTAAAAAAAAATCATTGAAGCTCAAGCACACGGGCCTAGGCTGGCATACTTAAGTGCCTAAGCCTTTTTTCGTTAAGGCACAGAAGCGTTGGGCCACCCAGGCCTGCACATTTGAGTTTTTTTCTTTTTTCTTTTTAATTTTATTTTTTAGTATTTAATTTATTTTAAATTGATCTTTATTAGTTGTTTTGTTTTGCTTTATATTGAGTTATCGAGGTCTTAAATATATGTTATGTTATTTTGTTAATACTTGTTTTTGCAAGCGTTTATTTTTATTATTATTTCTTCTAGTCATTCAAATTATCTTTGGACTCATAAAATTAAATGAGTCATATTGAATTAACTCTCACATGAATGTTAGCAGTGCCTTCATTTTTTGGGTTCAAAATTATGATATTTAAATTATTATGAAATTTAAATGTAAAGAAAGAAACTCCAAATTAATAAGATTAGTTTGATCATTGCATTATGGAATAGCGGTACCACATTTAATATATAGTAGTTGAGAATATAGATTTCTTAAAAACATAATTAATTATTTCAATATTGGCGAGCAAATATCATGACAACTATATTTAGGGGGAAGTTCCCTCCCGTCTAAGCAATAGACCGCTATTGTTGTCTCATTATTGATACTTAAGAAAATCAACATAAGCAATGACAATGATGTTTGTTACCCCATAGCTTGCAAACGCCTCCTTTGTGATTAGGGCAACTCTTTATACAATACTTGAAGCATTTTCCAGATGGATTTTTATCGTCTTGACCTGGCAAGCAGGTGCCAAGTTCAAAATGTTCAGTGCAACACTGTTTCTGGGCAACCATCATATCACAGCCTAAAAAAAATAAATAAATAAATTAAGTATGACTTTATGTGAGGATAATGATTAAAACTACTGATTATGCACTAATGTTAGACGTGTATCGGTGTATGTGTGTGTGTACACAGAGAGAGAGAGAGAGAGTACACACACTAACACATACAAAAATTTATATAAAAAAATTAAAATGACTAATTATTACAAACTCTGTTAAGATTAATTGATTTTAAACTTTTCATAAAAAAATCTAAAATATAGAGAAAGCAATAAGATATGTGCATGACAATTATATATATATATATATATATATGTTTATTTGATATTGGAGTTGAATATTATTAAAGAGATAAACAAGGCAAACGTACCTATGAACAACAAGAGGACTAGCATAAGAACAATGGAAAAAATATTCTTCCTAGCCATCCCTTGATGAGAGTGGTGTGTAATGATGCCACAGATTTTTGAGAAGGTTGGGTGAAAGAAGATCCGTGTGGATATGTTATTTATATAGTAAATAATGGAATATATTTGTAGCTGGATTTTTTTATATTATTAATTAGGTCATAGAACTTAGCATATTGTCATTAATTTGTTCTTTCCATATTATTAATTAGGCATACTCTTTCAACTTATAGTGTCATGTATATAACTATATATGAATAATATTGTAATAAATATACTATTAAACTTTAATGTTGCATTTGGAAAGAAAATGAAAGACTTTAAAAGAAAAGAAAATCAGGGCAAAATAAATTAATAATTTTTCATCCGTTTGAGGAAGGTGGAGAAAATATATCTTTCTATAATACCTAATTTTTAGACGTTAGATTTTGTTGTATTTTTTCAAATAGGAATATTGTGATTTTTTTTCCTAAATAAATTACTTTTAAATATATCTATAAACCACGTAGACTATACCATATAAGTCTCGCACATATCTTATTATATATTACACACACACACACACTCACAAAAGAAAGGCAAGTTGTATCATACAAGGGAAAAAATTATAATATATATTTAGTGTCAGGTATATATGAATAATATTGTGAAAAATATACAATTAAACTTTGATGTTGCATTTGGAAAGAAAACGAAAGAATTTAAAAGAAAAGATAATCAAGGCAAGATAAATTAAAAAAATTTCATCTCTGTGAGAAAGGTGAAGAAAATATAATCTTTTTAATACCTCATTTTTAAACGTTAGATTATTCTGTTGTATTTTTTAAATAGGAATATTGTGAAATAAATCTCCTATATAAAGTACTTTTAAACATATCCATAACAATGTACTTTTAAATAGGAATATTGTTTTTAATAAAATATATTTTTAACATATTTATAAGCAATGTAATTTGTACTATATAAGTTTATCGAGATATCAAGAAGATATTACAACATATATATCTGTAAATTGCAACATATCTGTAATATTTTTAACATATTTATAAGCAATGTAATCTGTACTATACAAGTTTATCGAGATATCAAGAAGAAATTACAACATATCTGTAAATTGGGTATTTTTCCAAATTAGAAATATCATATTCTATGATTTATACTTCAAATTTATATCTTTAATACATGTAAATGAATTTTTGTAAAAGTTCATTTTGGTTCCTGAAAAAATTTCAGCAATTTGTTTTAGTTCCTGTATTTAATTTTTATGACACTTTAGTTCTTATTATAGTATTCCCTGTCCTCTAATTTTATTATACGTACCATTTATTTTCTAAATCAATTTTTTCACAATTAAGCCCTTACATGTAAATATTCAATTTTTTAATATGCTGATTTAAAAATAAATGAGTGATCAATAAACTAATAATTGATAATAAGAGAAATGAAAAATAATTAATATTTTTATCCATAGTATTGGGTAAATATGTTCCACCCCATTTTGCTTTACGGACAACTTTAGACAAGACAAGATCAATCCTTAAAATGTTCAAAATATGCGCTAAGAACTTCATTATAATAAATTTTGATGTGTTTTGATCTTGTTTTGTCCTGTCATGTCCAACGTAGGAATCATAATCTAAGAGGATTGATCGTGTCATTTTTTTCTCAGTCCATACCATTGTAGTTGTTACGTACAAATCATTTTCATTTTTTTTTATGTATTATACAAATACAACTTAGCTATCTAATATTTAAGAGGAAAGAAATTTAAAGGTAAATTACAATTATAATTGCTTTAAATTTAAATTTAAAAGATTAATTATTATTAAAAAGATTTAAACCGAGATTTTTTAAAAATAAGAGAGAGGGTGTTGATTAAGATTTAAATTAAAAAGGCAATTAATGAGATTTTTTTTATATAAAAAAACAAATGATTAATTAAAAACATGAGGATCATTAAATCCGAAAACTAGAAATAGGAGGATTACTCCTCGCTTTCAAGTTTCTTGGATTTATGGAAGCATTGACTAAATACAATTATTTTCCTCTAAAGAAAAAAAAGACAATGATTTAGGTATTTTATTTTCTGTTTATTTTTATGTTTTAAAAGTTTTTTTGAAAAAAATTAAATTTTTTTAACTTAAAATTAATATTTTTTTAGTGTTTTCAAATCATTTTGATGTGCTGATATCAAAAATAATTTTTAAAAAATAAAAAAATATATTATTTAATATATTTTCAAATAAAAAATATTTTAAAAAATAATTATAATTATACTTTCAAATATGCGAGGGCAACATCACCAACTAAAAAAATATATTACTAAATATATTGTTTGATGGATGACTTGGATTCAGTGCTTGTTACTACCGTCATCAAGACCTACCTGGTCATTTCAATTCCTTTACAACCTCCCGTAGTCCATTGTTTTATTCTTCCTCGTAATTTCTACAAATGGGCTGAGATATTTGATAATAAATTCATATTGTGATTAGTGATAAATAAGGTTCATTCTAATATAAAAATTCTAGAAATTGATAAACAAAGCGGAAATTAAAAGAGACTATATATGATGATCTTATCGATTAAAATTTAAACAGCTTCTCTGTTCTAACTAGAATGCATGCAGAATCTAAACTCCAAGCCAACTAAAAGCCTATCAAGAGAAATTTAAGTTTCAAAGTATTTAGAAATAAATAATGAAATCTAAAACAAAACAAAACAAAACTTACTGTAATGACTTTTTTTTGTCGTTCATAAGAAAAATTGATTGTCTTTGAATCAAGAATTATTTTTATATTTTTATATGGTGCATTAATCATTATGGATTTATTTAGAGTTATTTTTGTCTATTTAATATATTTATGGACAATAAAAAAACCAAAATATACCTGGAATAAAAAAAAACTAACACCATAGGACAAAGATGATGTTATCTTTTTTTTTTTTTAGAATGCAGTAAGATTGCATATATGACCTTAGAAATAAAAAAAATTAAGCCATTCAAACAAGGGTATTGCGTCTTTTTATCTCGGTTTTTTTTAATTATTGGTTTGGTTAAGCATAGTAATATAATTTACCATTTAATTTATAATTTTTAAATAAAAAATAGTTGTTCTCGCATGTCTTGCATGTGCTAACGCCTAGAACTGGTGTTTCATAATGGTTAAAAATAAGTTTTTTCCATCTCATTTGGTTCTCCTTTGTGTCCTCTTTTTTTATTGGTGGCGCGTGGCATCTAAAGGTGGTTAGTTTGTCATTGGTGATCCTTTCTTTTTTTTTTCTTCATTTCTCTCTCCCACCATAGAAAATCAACTCCAGTTCTTATTGTTGGTAGTGTTTCAGATTTAGTACTTTTAATTTTGATTTTTTATCTTTGTCATTTTTTTTTGTTAACGTTTTATTTGTTTTCAATTTAACCCTTCAATTCTAATTTGTATATGTAATGCTTTTAATTTGGTTCTTCTACTTTTAATTTCTTTTTTTTCTTTGCTTTTTTGTCAAAATTTTTATGGTTTTCAATTTTATCACTCACATCAGGTTTTTTATTTTTGATTTTCAATAAGAATAATACTAATTTTAATTTGGTCATCTTTATTTTGATTTCTTATTTTTTTTTTGTTAAAGTTTTTATGGTCTTTAATTTTATCCTTCAAATCAAGTTTATGTTTTTTGTTATTTCAATAATAATAATAATAATAGTAAAACATTCTAAATTACCATTCTAAATTATAATTTAGAACAATAAATTCTAATAAATTATAAATTACATTTTTAATAAATTATCAATGAATATAAATTTGAATTCTATTCAAATAAAATGGAATAAAAAATTAAATGTAAAAAAATATTATATAAATTAAATGTATTATATATATATATAAATGTATTAGATATAGTCTATTTATTAAATATAATAGGTAATTAAATATAATAGAAATATATTAGATAGATAAGAGGAATATAATAGGAATGGTACTGAAAATAATATATAACGTAGCTATTTACAAATAAAATCCTTACTTGTGTGTCATTATCAAGGAAAAAAAATCATGACATAAAATTCAGTGTTATGCATCATTAAATTCATGATAAAATATGTTTAAAAATACAATGTAATTTTTATTTTTATTTTTATTTTTAGATCCAAATTCACCTGTTAAAGAAATAAAATAATTCATAACATAAAATTCAAGATGATAAAGCAACGGGCCTTAAACCCATATCCACCTATCACATCATACAATATAAATACAAATTTGAGCCCATGGCCTAATTCTATTTTCTCTCAGAAAAGTTTGCAAAGATAAATTCGCTAGCGACACCTAAAACACAAATAAAAATAAAAGGAAATGAAAAAAAAAAGAGATAATAATAATAATAATAATAATAATGATAATAATAAGAAGGATGATGTTATTCCTACTCGTATTTTAGTTGTTCTCACTCCATTATTTATTATACAGACTAAAATAACTTTATTTAATGTATTTATTCTATTTTATTGAGATTTTAAAGGTAATTAGTCTTTCTTATATTTTTTTCCATTCTCACACTCGATGTGATGTTCGATGGTGGGCAAATCAATGTACACACCACACTCAGCCAGTTAAAAGTTTGTTACTGCAACCATCTAGGTGGTAGCCCAGTGGTAAAAGCTTGAGACTAAGGGGTTTGCTCCCTCTTAGGTCTCAGGTTCGAACCCTGTGGTTGCTCATATGATGGTCACTGGAGGCTTACATGGTCGTTAACTTCAGGGCCCGTGGGATTAGTCGAGGTACGCGCAAGCTGGCCTGGACACCCACGATAATCTAAAAAAAAAAAAAGTTTGTTACTGCTTAACGAGAAACCTCTACATACTTGTTCCTCGTAACTGGTTACTTAGTTTCTCACAATTAAAAATAGACATGGTTACATCGCATTACTGATAGAATGTTTGTTTTTATATTTCATAATTATTTTTAAGAAAATTTAATTTTTTTTATGTTTTTTCTTTTCAAATTGCATGTCAAGAATAGATTTAAAAAATAAAAAATATTAATTAAATATATTTTTAAGAGAAAAACATTTTAAAAAAATAATCGCTACTACAATACCAACTGGATTGTAAATCTTGCAACGATTAGCTTAAAAACACGAGTAAATCTCAAATATTAATTAATTAATTAAAAAACAGAAGAGTTGATCATGAAATATTATTTATTTATTAAAATATTATTTTTTTTAATTTTATCCTTCAGATTTATTGGAGATTTAGTTTCATAATTTGTTGTGATTTGTTTTTATATGGTTATCTCAGTCTCATAACTCATATCATGAGTTTGGTAGATTAACTCGGTTGTCTTTAGTTTTTTCTCCTCTCTTTTTTTAATTGATATTTTTATAATTTTATCTTTCAACATTGGTTTGATTATGAAATAGATTTTGTCATTTGTTTTGGTTTGTTTTCTATGAGGTTATTTCAGTTTCATGACCCGAGTCACATGTTTTGCGAGTTAACTTGAGTATATTCAAGTCATTTTATTGTGTTTTTTTTTTCTAGTTTTCATCTTCCAACAATAAGTTTATTAGGAATTGAGCTTCATTATTAATTCACTTTTATTTTAATAGGGTTATCCAAGTTTCATAAACGGGGTTGCGGGCTTGACATGTTAACCCAGATTGACTTGGGTGATATTTTTATTTACTGTTTATGAGATTATCCATGTCTCGTGACTCGGGTCATGAGTTTGGTGGGTTAATCTAAGTTGACTCTAATTGTGTTTTTGTGTTCTTTTTTTATTTTTATTTCCAATTTCATACTTCAATATTGGATTGATCGAGAATTATATTTCATAATTTATTTTGATTTATTTTCTATGTGATTATCATGGTTTTATGAGCGATTCGTGAATTTGACAGGTTAACTTTAGTCTTATTTTGTCATTTTTTAATTATTATTTTTTCAAGTTCATCCTTCAACGTTGAGTTATTGAATTTCATAATTTATTTTGATTTTGATTTATTTAGGGTTGTCATGATCTCATAACCAGAATTTGCTTGTTTATTTTTTTAAACTCATATCTTTTCAGTTTCATCATTCTATATTTATTAAGCTGGATATTGAGACCCATTTTTTTTATTTACTATCTATTAGATGTTTTACTGATTTTAAAAATCACTCGGGTCATAATTTTATTAAATTTATTTTTGACGAGGTTAACTCGATATTATAACCAGGTTGTAGATTTTTCATGTTGACTCGGGTTGAGTTTTTTTTTTTTTTTTTTCTTTTTTGGATTATAATTTCTTCTTTAATTTTGTCTTTTAATATTTTGTTTACTATAAATTGAGCTTCAATTTATTTTTATTTACTTTACTTTCTATGAGGTTATTGCGTTCTCATTTATTTTTTTCTTTGTTATCATATAAGATCTTTCAACATTTAATTTTTTTAAATAATTTTTTATTTCAATTTCATCATTCATCGTATGATTGATTAAGAATTAGTTTTTGTGCTTTTGTTTTTTAGTTTCTTTTCTATAGGATTTTTCTAATGTTATACTTATAATCACGGAGTTGACAAATTAACTTGGTTTGACTCAAATTTTTTTTTATTGATTTAAAAAATTATTAATTTTTTTTATTTTTATTTTTTGATATTGAGTTATTTAATAATTTAATTCTTTTTTTTTTGATGAGATTATTCGGTAAGACAACCAATTTATACATTTAGAGTAATAATCTAGATGGGCTTAAGTTGACTTTTTTCATTGTTTTTTTTTTTTCATTTTATTTACTTCATTTTTTTTTTGATGTTATTAAATCATCGAAGCTCGTTAAATTTAACAGGGTAAATAACTAGAATCTCATAATTTTTTTATATCTTTTTAAAATATTTATGTTATTTTAATATATTTTTTTATATTAAAAAATTAGATTGTTCCGCAGCGACGGGTTATCTAGTTGAGAATATTGTTGTCTGTTATTTCATAGTTTTGTCACAAAAAAAAAAAAACTGTAAAACCCTAGTAGCTTCCCAAACCCCCTCTGCATCCATCCTCATAATCAGCACCTCTTCGAGAACCTTGAAGAAAGAAAAAAAAAGGGGGAGCAAAAAAATGGTACGCAGCATAAAAAATCCAAAGAAGGCAAAGAGAAAGAACAAGGTCTCCATCAATTTCTTACAATCAATTCCTTCCTTCATTCTTTGAATTGGGTTTCCTTTTATTTTTCTCTAACTTAACAAAAATTTATTTGTTTTTGGCTTTTTGCTAATATAATTAACTTGAATTACTCACAGAAAGGAGATGAGTCATCTTCTTATTCATCAATACCATCCATGCCTACGAAGGTCTGGCAACCAGGTGTCGACAAGCTTGGAGAAGAAGAAGAACTTGAGTGTGACCCTACCGCTTACAATTCCCTTCACGCCTTTCACATTGGCTGGCCCTGCTTAAGGTTAATACACTTCTTTTCTAGTCGTTAAAGCAAGCTTAATTTTAATCAATTGTTTTTTACAGTTTAAGTTTGAAAAGAAAAGACCTGAACTTGTAGGGTAAGTAATTCTGGGCCATTAAGAAAAAGATAGGAAAGTTTTAGTGTGAGATAATTTAGTAACGTTTATGTTTATTCTTATGAGTTAAGTGTTTTTCTTTTGCAGTTTTGATGTAGTGCGCGATTCACTTGGTTTGCTTCGGACTGATTTTCCACACACAGTGTATTTTGTTGCTGGAACTCAGGTCATAAATCCATTTTTTTTCCGTAGTGTATTGTTAGTCACTGGAGAAACATGATTATATTTTTGTTAAGCTGAAGATTGTATTTCTCTTCATTCTTGTCCGTTACTCTTTTTCTTATATATAGGTAACATCAACATGAATAAGAGACAAACTGTTATAAGGGGCCTAACTTTAGTTACTCTAGTAATTGAATGAAAAGGGGAAAAATTTAACTAGAATTAAGGAAAAGCTTTATTTGGCGAATTTTGTTTCCTAGAGGGATAAAATCAGTCCTTGGAAAACGTTAGTGCATGTTTGTTAAACCTTTTCTTTAATTCTCTTATTGTATATAATTATGTAGTGTAATGTCATTTTTGCAGGCAGAAAAACCTGATTGGAACTCAATTGGAATATTTAAAGTATCTAATGTTTCTGGAAAACAACGTGAATTGGTGCCCTCCAAAACTACAGCTGGTGACTCTGACATGGATACTGATAATAGTGATAGTGATGAAGACAGCGAAGATGAAGAAGAGGGAGGATCTGCAACACCAGTTTTGCAGGTACAATTTGCATTCTTGTTTTCATTATTCATCTCTTCAAATCATGCATCTCTCTCTTTCTCTGTCTTTCTTTTTTCCTTTTCAGTGTGCATTTTCATATTTGGGTTTTTCTTTCACAGTTGCGCAAGGTTGCTCATAGAGGATGTATTAATCGTATACGTGCTATGACACAAAATCCCCATATATGTGCTTCTTGGTCCGATGCTGGTTATGTTCAGGTTGAATTCTGTGCTTACTATCTAAAGAAGTTCTTGAAGATCTTAAAAATATTTCTTGCAAACATATTGCCATCTCAAAGGGTTGTACAATTCTTGATTTTGAACATAATGTCATAAAATGGTGAACTGGAGTTTTGAACTAATCAGATTACTGTGAAATTTTAGATTCTAGGCTTCTGGATCATCTTTTATGTGCTTTCAACCTTACATGCAGATATGGGATTTCAGCACTCATCTGAATGCTCTGGCAGAGTCAGAAACAGAAGTTCCCCGGGGAGCTTCTTCAGTTTTTAACCAGGCTCCATTATTTAACTTCAAAGGGCATAAAGATGAAGGCTATGCTATAGATTGGAGTCCTCGTGTTGCTGGAAGGCTGGTAACTGGTAATATGGAACGTTACTTTCTCCTATTCAGTAGCCTCCATTGAAGAAACTATAATGCTCAGCTGCTTGATACATAAAATGCTCTAATGCTGGAAGATCTTCCTAAATGTTTGAAGGTGACTGCAAGAACTGTATTCACTTATGGGAGCCCACATCTGGTGCAACATGGAATGTTGATGCTACTCCATTTATTGGTCACACTGCGAGCGTAGAAGATCTACAAGTGTGTAATTTGATTCTGAATCCAATACAAATTATTTTGATTTTTCCACTCCTGTAAACTTTCTGATTGCAACTTCTGCTTATGCAGTGGAGTTCCACAGAAGATCATGTGTTTGCCTCTTGTTCTGTGGATGGGCATATTGCAATATGGGATGCACGTCTGGGGAAGTCACCGGCTATTTATTTCAAGGCACATAATGCAGATGTAAACGTGGTTTCCTGGAACAGGTGTTTGAATCATTAGGATATCTTACTCATCCTCCGTAGTAGCACCCTTTTGATTTTTATTTTTTTATATATATGACTGATCAATAACTTCATTCATTGTGATAGGCTGGCTAGTGTCATGTTGGCATCTGGAAGTGATGATGGAACATTTTCTATTCGTGATCTTAGATTGTTATCACCAAAATCGGTATGTTGTGTCTGATGTATGCATTATGAATTTTTGCTAAAAGAATATGAGTTCTCATGACACATTTTCGGACCCTGAAGAAATCTTGTTCAACAATGGTGCTCTCAATTTCACGTGTTCCAGATCTGAATATCTTTGGTCTCATCCTTAGTATACAGTTGCACTTTAGGATTATCCTAGCTGGATTTTACACTGTCCTTGTAAGCAGTTAACAGTTATAGAACCTTTCTCCCAGGGTCAGTTTTTGGTACTTTTGTGTGCCATTTGCTATTAGTTTTCTAAAATGGCGTCAACATTTTGTACTTTTATATGCCATTCACTATCAGTTTTCTCCGGGTTAGTGTTTTATACTATCAGATGCCATTTGCTATTTGATTTCTCTAGTTGCAGTCTTGTCATCATATATCTTTTATGTCAGCAGGAAGAAGATAAATCTTTAGTGGCACATTTTCAATACCATAAGCACCCTATCACATCCATCGAGTGGAGTCCACATGAAGCCTCCACATTGGCAGTTTCATCATCTGACAATCAACTGACGTAAGTAATACTCCATACAAAGAGCAACGGATGAAAGCCTTTTAATAGGATATGAACAATCTTTACATCAATGTTTTTTGGTCCTTTTGTCCGGGCACTGATTTTTTTTTTTTCCTTGAAATTTACAAGAATATGGGACCTTTCCCTGGAAAAGGATGAGGAAGAGGAAGCAGAGTTCAAAGCTAAAACAAAAGAGCAAGTAAATGCCCCAGCAGACTTGCCGCCTCAACTTTTGTTTGTTCATCAGGTATGTTTTGTGAAACTCTCATATCAAGACATTTACTTCAAAGTTCAAAATGTTCCCTCATCAGATCCTTGACTTGCTTTCATACTATGAGCAGGGACAAAAAGACTTGAAAGAACTTCACTGGCATGCTCAGATTCCAGGAATGATTGTGTCTACTGCCTCAGATGGTTTTAACATCTTGATGCCTTCAAACATACAGAGTACTCTTCCCTCTGAAGGTGTTTGAAATTTTAAGATTTTGTAAACAGAAATCTGAGCAGGACAACCAGCTTGTGTTTGAATGGCATTGATGTTGTGCTCCCTTCTTCTTCCTGTTCTCAATGTGCCTTTCTTCCTCCTTTTAAGGAAGATTGATGCTGTAAAGGTTTCTTCAAAAAGCAAGTAGCTTCATATATATATATATATAATGTCTGTTATGGACGTGCTTCACGGGAAAGAGTAGCTGCCTCATCGCGGAGCATTGAGCTTTGGCACCTTTATCGTTGTTGAAGTCCTAATAACCCTTCCGGCTGGATGTTTCCAGAGTATTGCAGATAAAACCCATGTTGGTAGTAAGCCTATAATCCACAAAGTAAGAAACAAAAATTGAATTATAGCAGCATTGTGGTAATATGAATTATGAACAATTGATTTAGTTATTCTTTCAGCCAGTGTACAAGTGTGCGGCTGAAATAGCAGGACATATCTTGGTTTTTTATTTGCATTGCGAGCGGGAAATCGCTTGGTGCGGCATTTGCATTTGCATGATGAATGTTGCAATTTTATTCTTTGCCAATGTAATCTACAGTCTTAGTTTCTAAAGACAACTGGCTTTTACGTTGCTTGAGAATGCCGTCTTGCTTTTCATCCCTCTGTTGTTACTATAACTAGCTTGTTTTTACGTCTATATCTTTTTAGTTGTTTGAAAATTGTTTTTAATCCATTTCGTTACTGTTACTGCTGAAGTAATGAACTTGATTTTACCTAAATATTTTCACCTAAAGAGCCATGGGCCGGCACGTATTCAAATCCCTTCACGGGCAGTGTCATAAGCCCTCAAGTTACCCTCTAGCTAGGCTGCTAATGTTCTACAAGCTGACACTAGTGCAAGTGGGAGCTTCTTGAAGTTTTGTCAAGTACTATTCAAAGCTTTTCGAGTACCTTTCTTGATTAACGTAAGGCCCAATGTCTTTTGGTTATTACAACTAGTTTTTAGCAGCATAAGTTATAAAACCTGATTTGTTTCAAGATTCGGTTAATGGATTGGTTGCGTCAATTCAAATTAATTTAAATAGTGTTATTTTAAAAAAGATAAAAATAATATTATTTATATTTTTTAAAAAAATTAAATTGAATTTTAGTCTAGTTTTGATAGCATTAACATGATCGTGGATTGATATTTTATATATTCGTCGAATTAATTTTTATCTATTTTAAATCGACGAGTGATTAAATTAACTCGATCAGATTTAATAACTTTTTTTTGAATTCGAGAAAACCCCACCTCTCGGAAAGCGTACTTTGTGGGCCCAGGTGATCAGCGAGTAAAACCCTGGCTGTCCTAGACTCTTACAAGAGGTGTACGCTCTGATTCGAACTCGAGACCTGTTGTGCATATCTCAAGCCCTTTACCATCACGCCACGCCCCTTAAAAACGATCAGATTTAATAACACTAACATGTAATTCAGATTTTCCATCCCTTTGGTTGAAGTGGGGATGCGATAAATACCGAAAAGAATTGAAGTCTTAGCCACCAGAGTATTTCTTGGAACTAGCTTTCTCAGCCCCAAAATCAAGTATTCTTACACACAATCCACACGCTTGTGGATGCAGATCCATCAATTATGAAGCTGATAAAATAGGAATATGTGCTTCACTCATCCTTCCAATTTCTTAAGCAAGAACACAATTATTAAGTGATGATCCAACACTATCATATATTTAATCACTGGACTTGGATTATGATTTATGTCTAGTGGTATTAAATATAGTTATCCACAGGGCACAACCACCTTATTTTATGACAGGAAAAGAAAGCAAAGAACATTCATATGCATAATCAAACCACCAATGAGTATCTGAAACCACGTTATTTATGTAACATGATTGGATGTCTCACCAAGAACCTGTGGCCAAAGACATTCCACCAAAGGTTATTTTCAAGAAGCAAATATTCAATTGATTGAATCTCAATGCCAAAAAACCAATTAGTCAATTGATTGGTTATTAGACTGAGATGGAGTTGATGAGACAATAATTGGACATCCCTTTCTCATTAATAGCCACGCCGCCGCCATCATTTCCTCCTCCTCGCCGCCACCAACTACACATGCATGTACTTTAAGCTGGTCCTGTGAATGGGCATTGTCATCGGCCATGGTACTATAGAAATGTTGACAGAAAATATAATATTAAGAACTTGGAAATTAACTCGAATTCCACTGCCATGTTTTTTTTTTATTTCCTTTCTTTTTGAAGTCCCTAGTTAATGTTTAAATGCACGTTTTTCTTTTCTTTTTTTATTATGATTTGACCTAAGTTACTTGGAACAATATCCAAGTGATTTTAATTACTAGTACTCACAATATTGAATTTAATTCTTCTGTCAACTGTGGCTGTTCTAGATAGAGTTTAGTGTATCTACTTCACCAGAAGATAGATTTTGGAGCTTGAGTAACGTAAGAAAAAGGTGCAAAAACTCTCGACTTCTACATCAATTGTTTCCGCATCTGCTTTTCTTTAGAAGCATTAATTCATATTCCTCTATGTTCTAGAAACTTAATACTATATTAGCAGACTTAATATATAACTGTATAGCAAATGAATGTACGAGATATTGTAGTATTTGTTGTTTTTTATAGTTAAAAATATATTAAAATAATATTTTTTAATTATTTTTTATATCAACACATCAAAATAATCTGAAAATATAAAAATATATTAATTTTAAACACAAAAACATTAATTTTTGTGAAATGTTTCTAGAACGCAATTCAAATCAACATTTAACGAATATTTAAAGACATACTACCCGAATAATGGAAGAAAAAATGTAAGTCATGATCTCACTTGTATTACCAAATCTTTGAAAACAAAGTTAACCTACATTGGTTTGTTTGAATGAAATCTTTCAATCTTTTAAGCGTCTCTAATCCTTGATCAATAGGGTTAGACTCTTCCTAATGCTACTAATCAAAGTCATGAGCGCATACTCAATTTGTCGTTTACGATTTTTGTTTTCTCCTCATCCTTTTTACTACATTTAGTGTAAAAGTCTTACGAGTTCAATATTAGTAATTAATATAGAGATCATAATTAAGCACTTTTAATTAAGCTAATAACTCTCCATTTGTAGCCATCTCATTTGATCGCCTTCTTTCCTTAATTAAGAGCTATACTAGGTCTACTGCTGTCTTCATCCCTAGATCATAGGCACAATAGGTAATCTCATAATTTCTTCCTCGAATTCGAATATATTATTCACAACAAGACAAAGATTGGCTGGCAATAAAGTGTTTCTCAAGGCTATATGAAATTTTTTTAATTTTAAATAAATTTTATTTGTGTTTTTAAATTATTATCGAGGTTAAAAATATATTTTTTAAAAAATATTATTTTGATATTTTTAAGTAAAAAATATTCATAAATAGGTTATAAAAATAGTAATTTCACTCTATCAATTAGATATTCAATATCACTCAGGCATGGTTGGGTCAAAAACATGTAAAGTAAAAATCTGACCCGGCTTTCACTTGGTGCGTAGCTTGGAGATGTGATTGATTTTTTTTTAAATATATAATTTTTTTAAAATATAAATCACATCTCGTAAAAATAAAAAAATACAATACTTTATATATACATCCCACCAAAACAAGTCGCTACCCCTCCAAGCCAGCACTCCCTTAGATTGGATTCAAGGTGCTGGTAAAGGATTCACCTAACACGGTATTTCTACTATTTTCAATTTCTTTAAAATATATAATTATTATAAATCCTATAAAACAAACCTTATTATCTAATAATCACTTATTAACTAAGATTTACTCAATAAATAACAACAGAACATTTTCTTTAATTTCTTAATAACTATTCTTTATTTTTTAATATATATTTATTATAATTATAATATTATATTGCACCTTGTAAAAATAATAAATGATTATAACATTACAGGAGAGAAGAAGGAAAAGAAATAGAGAGAAACTCACTAGTATAGGACTATAGGCACCTGTTTAGCATAGCGATTATTTTTTAAATTTTTTTTAACAACTCTTAATAAGATAGATTTTTTATTTTAAAAATAGTTTAATTGATCAGATTTTAAATTTATTTTTTAATAATTATAAATTTAATTTTTTTCAAATCACTAAAAATTTACATAATTATTAATTTTAAAATTTATAAAATTAATTAAAATACACAAAAATTAATCACATCTACATTAATTTTTTTTAAAAAAGAAGACCTTTTTCTCTACACCGACAAAAACAAGATGCACCTCCACCACCACAAGAAACAAAAAACAATAGCTGGCGGCAACCATGGTGGAAACAACTTCAGATTGGTAAAATAGTAAACAGCACAAAGTCCAACACACTGCCAAATTGCCAAAAATTAAAGGAGCTCCTCCATCCACGCGTACCCCCTTCTGACCCAGCTCCTCCTCCCCCACAGCTACAGGACCGCAGCTTGCTAGTAGCAAAAACCTCCATTAATTGCTTCACAACGCCTCTAAGGCTTCATCGCGTCACCCTGTCATTTAGAACTCTCTCCTCCACATTAATTAATTAATTAAAAACAACCGATCAGCCTTTTGTAGAGACATTTATACTGTACACTGGGAAAGGTTTTTTTTTTTTTCATTTAAAAAACTTAACACTAGTTTTAAAGAGAAATAGAAGTTTGTTTTATATAGTTCATTTATTATTTTTTAGTTGACTGGAAATAAATAAATTCTTCTCCATATTAATTACACGATCTAAATATTATTGGAAGTAAAAAATCTAAACTTGGTGTAAAGAGATATTTTTATATTTTCAAAATAATTTTTTATTATTATAATTGAAATTGAGAGATAATTTGGTATTTAAACAAATAAAAAATAAATTAGTAAAATGTACAATGAAACTATAAAAATACCATTTTAAAAATTAAACATGAGGTTAGGATTTTTTTTTTGTTTTCACAATAGTTTTTTTTTATAAATATAAAGTTAGTTGAAGGACAATTCAGCATTTGACTAAAAAAAAAAAAAAGGTGTGCATGTACGACACCCGAGAGCATGTGCGACACCTCCTGGCATCCAATAATATCCTTTCACCATGTTGTTAAAAGTGTCGTCGTCTTTCTTTCTATTGGTGTCTCATGTTTTTGTTAGTGGTTTGATTTGTCATCGACAAGGTTTTTTTTTTCTCTCTCCTCTCCTGAAAAGTACAAATTGGCTATTTTTTTATTAGTATTTCAAATTTAATTCTTATTTTTTTAATTTCTAATTTTTAGCTTGACTCTTTTAAAAAAGTTCTAATTGTTTTCAATTTCATCATTCAATCCAAATTTACCAATATATTATATTCTCCTAATTTTTTCTCATGCTTTTGATTTCTCATTTTTTTTCCTTAACTCTTTTGTAAAAGTTTTATTGGTTTTTAATTTTATTCTTCAATTCAAATTGATGGTATTATATTTTTCAATTTGGTCCTAATTGTTTTGATGTCTAATTTTTTTCTTGCCCTTTTGTAAAAATTATTATAGTTTTCAATTTCACCCTTCCATCAAATCACTGTTTTTATTTTTTTTTAATTTTCATCCTCTTTCTTTTGATATTTTTTGGGTCTTTTTGCTAAGTTGGTTTTTTTTTCCAATTCCACCTTTCAATTAAATAAAAAAATTATTCCATTGTTCAATTCAAATTGATGGTATTATATTTTTCAATTTGGTCTTAATTGTTTTGATGTCTAATTTTTTTCTTGCCTTTTTGTAAAAATTATTATAGTTTTCAATTTCACCCTTCCATCAAATCACTGTTTTTTTTTTTTTTTTCATCCTCATTCTTTTGATATTTTTTGGGTCTTTTTGCTAAGTTGATTTTTTTTCCAATTCCACCTTTCAATTAAATAAAAAAATTATTCCATTGTTCAATTTTGATGTTTTAAAATGCTTTTGTATAGCTGATTTTTTTTAATTTTATCATTTAATATTTAATTGATTGAAAATTGAATTTTATAATTTTTTTATATTAAGTGCTTTGGGTCTAATGACTTGAATTATGAGATTGAAAAGTTAACACAAGTTTTATAATTCTTTATATTTTTATTATTAAGTTACTCAAATTTTTTTTATCTAAATTGTAAATTTGATAAGATATTCTAGGTGAGCTCAAGCCTTATTATTAGAATTATAAATTTTTCATGATTGATTTTTTATATTATTTTTAGCTCATTTCAACACCTAAACATTAATTTTTGTTATATATATATATATATATATATATATATAGCCTAGCCACGCGGCAAATCGTGCACACCAAGGCATCTCCTATTCAAGCATCATCCATTAGCAAACAATTAATTCAAAGTTTTGACCACGTACATCTGCAAATATTTATTCGAGATTTACATGTACGTACTTAGCTACTAGTAGGACCAAATGGTCCAAAATCTTGCGTTACTATTAAAAAAAAATACCAAAAAAGATTTTTCAAAATCGAGATTGTTTATCTAAAATTCAAGCTGGTATTATATTTTGCATTTGACCGTATATGTATATTTAATTATAAGAGTAACCTATATATCACCATATATATATTGTTCTTAATTTCATCTTACATTCATGTGGGGTACCAACTACAAACCGAAGATGCCATGGTAATTTCTTAAAGAAGTGCTGATCGGACGTCATTATATGTAGAAGTAGAAGGAGCTAGCTAGGTGGTAAAACTCTTAGATTGATTTTTAGTTATGACTTTTGTGAACCAATAAACTAATATTATCTACAGCATATGTTCATGAATTCTCACATACACATTGACTTCAATCAGTTTCCATTAATCTTTTCCATGGCAGCTCGAAATTTAGCATACTCAAAACGACTTGCGATCAATTTAACTGTTCTGCATGTACAGCATTCGTTACAGTCAATCCCTTGTTGGAAAAGGAAGAAATCCCACCTACTCACTTTGGAAATTCATTAGTATTCCTTTAGATTAACCATCTTCAACTTGAGAGACGGTTGCTAGCTGCAGCATTATTTTAATTTGCTATTTGGTCATTGTTTTACTAATCCTTTAGGTTACTATTACTTTACTCTTCCGTTAAATCTCTTTTTCTTGGATTAGATCAACCTATCCATCAGAACGATTTAGAGCCATGAGAAGTCATGATATAGAACTTTCGTTGAACCTTTGTTTGGAAGAAGATACAAAAGAATGGTAACCTAGCAGTTGACCCACAAAATCTGCGAGGCAGAAGTGCACAGATTAACAAAATAAACAGTGCTTGTTAATGCATGGTGTCCATGAATTCATGATCTGTTTCAACCTACTACGTTGGAACGACTGGTCTCAACTTGAACAAGACAGTCGACATTGCAATACTCCGACAACACATCACTTGCCGTTTGATTATGAGGCATTGTGTCTCCTTGTATCTTCAGAAAACTTATTATATGTAAGAAGAAACTTGCTTGAATCCAACCACTTATATGGCCACAACGTACAGCAATAATCCATGTGTATATCTCTTCTGACGGTAACAAAGTCCCCACATTGATCCTGCTACTCCTATATTTTGCATCAGCTATCCATATATTTCCATCGATTAAATTTAATTATGGCTCTATGATTAAGTCCCCACATTAAAATTTAATTATGGTTCCATAATTTTAATATTTATTTTGATTTTTTTTATTGTGTATGTAGTGTTTTTGAAAATTAATGTAATTTAATTTTTGGAATTCATTGACTTAGTGTTGTACTTTGCATGTATATTTTTTCAATAAATATGATAAATTACATAAACATAATTGTAAACAAAGATAATGATGGTCAACAACATTTAAAGTAGATAAATGATTATGAAAATATCTAAAAACATTTATTTAATAATCAACAATAAATAAAAGATTTGGTTTCTATTTTATTGAATAAAAAAATTGTCCTAGAAACCTAAACATAATTGCTATACTAAGTGATTAAGCCCTATATCATAATAAAATAGTAGCGATAATGGTAATAAATTAATAATAGTGGTAGTACAAAGTAAAGTATTGAATAATTGAAATAACTTGTTAGACTTAGAAAGTGCATTATTAAAATGTATATGGTTGTTTTGGGACGTGTACTCCATTATTCAACTATAAAATGTAGATTTATCACATTGAAACAGAATTAACTTTTATAATATTTGAAGATGTCGAGAAAAAGTTCGAAGAGAGTTGTTGCAGGTTCAGCTAGCATGTGTGTCAATGATCATCCTGTTAATTTATGTATCGATCATAAAGAGGTACCTAATGAACATGATACCGATCGAGACTCATCCACTTCGGGCAATAAAATTATTGAAGTTATTCTAAATCACTTATGTACAATCTCAAAGTGGGTACAAGAATAAATTTATTAGTGTTAGGCTTGAAGCTACTTGTGTTGTTATGGATGTTTATGTTGTGTTGTGTTAATTATATGCAAGAAGTTAGCGAGATGAAATTTTAAATGGATCCCTGTATAGGAAAAACTCTGCAGAAATTTTATTATAATTGGATAAACTGTTGAATTTCACCTTCATATTTGTGAACTTATATATGAAAAGAATTATAAATGCTATAATGCACGATGAGGGATTTTCCAATAATAATATATAAATTGACAATACAGGTAAAAGTTTATTAGGAAAGTGAAAACGAGAGTGTGGTTAGGAAAGTGCAGGAAAACCATAGCGCAATTAGGTAAGTATTAAACAATTAACAAATTTTATATTTGAAATTGTAATCTAAAATTTCTAAAATCTCATGTATATTTAACAAATATTTTTATACCAAGTTGTGTAATTTGTGGTATGATACCCATAAATATACAAAAAAAAACCCAAGTCGACTCTAATGACGTCGATTTCTAGAAGTGTAGACCAAGTCATGTCAGAGGATAACTTAGAGAAGTTTCAAGAGTTTGTGACATCACAAGAATTTTGAAGGCGATTACAATCCGGGTCACATAACCAGAACAAAGAAACACATGGTTCGGTGAAAAAGCACACCCGTATATCTCTCTCATTTCTCCATCATGCAAAGAGCCTAATAAAAGTTTCAATTTTTTTTTAATATGATGTTTATTTATTATGCTTTTTTACAGCTTATTTATTTTGTAGGAACAACAATTTGGGGGCTAATGTACGTTGATAGGGTTATATAAGGAAAACAGATAAATGGGAAAAGGTGGAGTTTATAGATAGCAGAGCTAAGGCATTCATTGTAAGTCTTATTTTAGAATTCTTGTAATTTTTAGAATTTTTTTAATTATAATTGATTTATTTTATAGAAAACATATAATGCTATAATGTTTGAAAAACATGGAGAAGACACTTCCACTCATCCTTCTTATGTTTCTCATTTATGGCCGGAGGCTTGAGAAACAGATGGACCTGATATGAATCTGGTTTATATGTGGGATGCCTATGACATTAACTAAAGAAACGAGGTCGAGTCGTATTACTTCAACTCTAGGCACACAACAGTTCGACCCAAGTCAGTCGATGCTAGCTAGAATTTAAATGGAGGGTCCTAGAGCAGGTCGAGGAGCGAATAGTCAAATTAGGAAAAAAAAAAAGGCCATATTAGAAGAAGAAAATAGACACAATTTGGAGAAAGTGATGGAATATATGACTACACATTATCCAACTCTTTATTCTGGTCCTTTTGGCTTAGGACCCCCTATCACCACCTCCAATTCATCTATGTAACGATGTGTTTATTAATTGTTGTAAAATTAATATTGTAATGAATATTGAAATTAATAAAATTTTGATGTTCAATAAAATTGATAGTGTTTGATTTTATTATATTTTTTCGTTTTTAATTTAACAACTACATAACTAAAACAACAAAAAAATACTAATTTTATAATGGAATCACTTATGAATAAAATAATTCAATCAATGATTCCATAGATAATAAAAGTATTATTTCATCATAAAGTTACAGAATGATTAAAAAGTTTTAGAATTTCTTATGAAGTTAACGAGAACATTTTATTGTCAATTTCATCATTAAATCTATCGGCAATACTTAAATTGTATCGATGGGATATTTCATTAGTTATTTACCAACATAATATAATTGGTGCATTTTATTTCTTTGACACTAATATTCTATCGTTCTTTCAGTCAGGAATTTGTAACACCGATAAAGATGCTAAAATATAGTAAATCTCTAATAAAACTCTGTCCAAAATACATGTTTCTATTAATAAATCCATCAAGGATATAAGAACAATGGAATAGTGTTTCGTCGCGAATAAAATATTCCATCCACGTTTTTTAATTTTCTAGTGGTGTCAATACTTACCTCCAGACAAGGAAAACTTGACTTTTAACTCTGTAACAAAGGCAAGCAACAAGCATTACGGTGAAGCTATCCAGGCAAGATTTTGAAAACTGAAAAAATTCATGCATTCCTGGGTTATATTAGTCGTAGAACCAATCAGTCGAATGTTATTACTGGTCACAAAATTCTAGCTTTTTAAGTTTCCTAACTACTTGGGGTCCCTCATCATTGAAGGATCCTTTCACGTCACTTTTTTGACATAGAAGTTTTGGTCAACTCTCTCTCTCTCTCTAGAAAATTTTTAAAAGCACAAAATATCTTGCAGTATCTTCCACAGCTATAATTTATGTGTGTGGGCGTGTATGCCATTTTAAAGAACAACAAGATAGTGATCGACATGGAGTTTGGATCCACTTTCTTTAGAGTGGTTGGCTAGGGCATATCAAAAGTTTGGTCAGTTACTTAATTTGTTTTAATATAATCAAGAGTAAATTTAAGAGACATTAATTACCAA
The DNA here is from genome assembly GCA_019202695.1 of Populus x sibirica. Classification (NCBI taxonomy): domain Eukaryota; kingdom Viridiplantae; phylum Streptophyta; class Magnoliopsida; order Malpighiales; family Salicaceae; genus Populus; species Populus x sibirica. The sequence goes on along the minus strand of JAGMVL010002072.1, from coordinate 315,875 downwards.
AGAAACTGGAGGCAAAAAAACCCTTTCTTATATATGCATGAACATCACAACTTCTGATCGTAAAGCTCAACAAATTATTGGAGTACTGGACCTATTTTATAAAATTACTTATTTTCTAGGTTTTTTGTTATTCTTCATGCTTCTGTCAATTGCTTGTAAAAGACCCCACACAAACATGAGAAATGGAAAGTTGAAAATTTTGGTTCGATGTGTTTTATTTATATAAAATAAATTGCAGGTGCGTGCTTCTTCTAAGATTCCAAGATGTTTTTAAAAAAAATGAAAAGTTCTATGCAACTTCAAGGCAATTGTATGATACATAATAGATATGTCAACACGTTTCAAGACAAAGAAAAACATATTCCCTGTTTGATAAGAAAAAGGGAAAGTAGAATATAACGTTTTAAGTAATTTAATTAGTCTTTAATCAGTAGTACAGATGCATGAAATAATTTTCATAACCTACCTGCCATGAAGATCACTGGTCATTCATGCAACATTATTCCTGTATGTTAACTACCTTGTGAAAGCTATAGCTAGAAAGTTCTTCAATGAAAACAATGGCAATTATAAGTCAGATGAGATCTTTCAATAAAATCAGTCCCTTAATTGCATAAAATTATAGTTGGTAACACTCCATGATGAAAAACTGTTCCAACTTACATTCAAAAACATGCATGCAAATCTATCTACCATGATGAGTAGTGCAATGTGCTACTGTGTGTATAGATTATACATGGAGTTATGAACAGTATATATGTTGTGGTATTATACAGTGAAGTGGTGGTGAAACTCCAAACCTTTCACACACATGAAAAGTTAAGCTAAGCAATATCATGAAACAAAGGATTTTCAAGGATGTCATGCCAAACTGAAGGAGCTTCTCCTACATAGCTTGAAGTGCTAGAGGCATCTCCCAAGTTGTTGACCATGCCACTATTCTGTGGTACAAGTGGAAATACTGAAGGAGGAGATGGAGTTGAAGATGAAGGAAGCTGCCATGGAGAATTGGGTGAGTTCTCTCCTTGACTAAACACTGTCAATTCAGGAGCTTGATCAAGCACGTCCTTGTTTGGTGGTGTTTGATAGTTGCAAGGGATTTGTAAGTCAGGCAAATGAGAGAAGGGCATTAAATCATTGATCCCTTGAAGAGAGGAAGCTGATAAATCAAACTGGGATAAACTTGACACTGGGCTATCCTTGAATGAAGCAAGTGAATTCAAGAGATTAAAAGCTTCCATTTCACCAATAGTACTGATATTGTTTAGGTTGTTTGAGCTTGTTGCATTATTAGAAGCTGCAGGAGGCTGAGGTTGAAGGAGATACTGCAAATATTGAAGTTTTGCCATTTGTGCAGCTTCTGTTTGCAGTCTGAGAGCATGTTCTTCCAATGAATGATGATCTATGAGTTCCTTCAGGTTAGCTAGGGCAATAAGATGAGGTAAGCTTGAGAATATATCAGTTCGAGGCCGGTGAGTCATAGGATCAAAACCCATTTGAATGAGTTTTTTCTTCAGGTGGGTGTTCCAGAAATTCTTGATTTCATTATCGGTCCGCCCCGGTAGGTGACCAGCAATTGCTGACCATCTTGTAAAACAGCAAGCAAGACAAAAAAAAATGGACGTAAGTATAACATGAATAATCCAGTAATTAAGAGGCAACAAAAAAGATGATTGGTGGACTGGTTACTTGTTGCCAAGGATGGAATGGAGATTTAGAATTGTTTGTTCTTCTTCTTGGGAAAATTTTCCTCGCTTGATATCTGGCCTTAAATAGTTTGTCCACCTTAACCTGCAACTTTTTCCACATCTGTTAAGACCTGCAAAAATATACTGCTTGTTAGAGCCAGAGAGAGATAGAGATGGAGCTGTGCTACGTACAGAAAGATAGATAGACATATATATACCAGCAAGTTTAGGGAGGGCTCTCCAGCTTCCATGGCCATGCTTTTGGATATATTTGACGAGTTTTTGATCTTCCTCAGGGGTCCAGGGACCTTTCTTGAGGCCACTCTCGTCACAACAAGGAGATCTTCCCATTTTCTATTAGACAGTGTATCTTATGTCTTTCCCCTTAAGATTTATCTGCCTCCCTTTGATCCAACCATTAACTGCAGGCTTGCTATTTATATCCGTTCCATGTTTCTTGAAAGGCTGATGTGGTAGCTTCCCATTTGCTAAGCAAAACAACGATGACCTTTTTCTTCTTAAAATGTCAAATGTGCCCTCTCTGTCTCCCCCACTCTAGTCTCCAGGTAGTTAATTAATCGATTGGCCATTAAATTTTGAGCAGCCAACAAAACAAATAATGGTTCAATAATCAAGACAGCTCGTGGTCGAGCAGTCTGTTTTTGGATTCCAAACACGCCATTCGAAATTGGTCTAGCTCTAGCCTCATTATAGCAGAAACATCTTCGAGCAGACATCTACTGCGGGACATGAATAGTCTTAAAAAAACATTGGGAAATTTCCATTCACATATATTTCTACAAATATTATATGAACATGAAAGAAATGACAAGGGTAAATTTCCACTTTTCCCCGTATATTTATCAATATCTCACTTCTATTTTTATAATTTAAAAGTTTCAATGCTACCCATTTTTTAGTGATAGCTCGGTAATTGCCAAGCCCAAATACGATAATACAGCTGCCATTCCCAAGCCACCCTAAACAATGTATTCCACCCGAGCCACCATCAGCAGTTAACCCGAACCACTGTCTTTCCCACCCAAGCCACCACATCAAGTCCATAAACCACCGAAACCCTCTCATTACCAAGAAATTATAAAATATATATGGAAAAACTAATGAAAAATATACCGTCAATAAAGTTCGGTGATATTTACCGACGGAAAATGACATTATTTGTTTATGTTGGTGAATACTGAGGGGATTACAGATGAAAATCAAGAAGTGAAAAAGATGGGGGAGGTATTCCCTCGTTATTTCCATCGGAAAATATGATGTGTTAGTATTACAGATGAAATTACTGATGAAATATAACTATCGCTAATATCCGTTGGTGAATCCGTCGGTGATATTTAAATTATAACATGCATGTTAGATACCCTCCCCCCTCCCTCATTTCTTCTTATTCTTCCTTTTTTTTTCTCTGCAAAAAAATCACCCTTCCCCCCTTTATTTTGTGACAAATCAAGCTCTCATTATCACAAATTCGGTCACAACAACACTCAGTTTGTCAGTATCTTTGTTCTGGTTCAATTTTTTTAAAAGATTCACCACATCAAATAAGTAAAGCTACCTATTTTTTTTATTGTGAATCATTCTTGTATGTTAATTTTTTAGCATTTTTATGTAGAATATATAGTTTGTTTGTGTGTTTACTTGCTTTATAGCTTTTTCCTAAAGAAATTTGTTGTATGAATGTATGATTTGTACATGTTAGAGTTTGTTTGAGATTTTAAAAAAATATATTTGTTTGTCATTTGATGAAACTGAGTTTGGTTTTGCAACTTAGATGTTTTATAATGAAATAAATAATAGGTTATTTAATGGGTACGTTTCATATTTTGTCAATTTTATTGTTAAATTGAAAGTTTAAGTAAATTTGGACAAATTTGAATTTTTTGGAGAAAATTGATAGTTATTAAAGGTTACTATTAAAATAGATTCAATAATTTTGAATTCAACCAATGATAGCTAATTAACTTAATATCAATAATTTGTTTAATTAACATTATTAGTTAAAACATGTTGTCATCAATATTTTATATAGATTTCATATAAGTAATGAATGACCGTTCTTGGATGTATCGAGCCTCACCTGAAAGTTTGCGCAAGATGAATTATTGTAATAGGATTGAGGGTTTTATTAATTATACACTATCTAATTTAAAACATATCAGTGGAGATGATATTAGATGTCCATGTAAGAGATATAAAAATAAAAAGTTTCTTAATCTAAATGTTGTTAAGATGCATCTTCTATAAAAGAGATTCATGGAAAAATACTTATGTTGGATGACACACAAAGAACCGTATGTTCCTTACAAGACCATGGTAAAAAGGATGGTTGGGTCAACTTCTAGTTCTAGCAACGTGCATGGAGTTGTAGATAATTATAGTAATTATTATAGGAGTATGATCATAGATGCAATGAGAATGAATCAGGATTATACATGTGATGAAAAACCAAATACATATACAACCAGGTTTTTTAGACTTTTAAAAGATTTTGACGCACCATTATAGGATGGGTACACAAATTATAGTAAAGTATCGCTCATTACATAGATGTTCACCATCAAGTTAGTTCATGAACTAAGTGATGCTAGCTACGATAGAGTTATCAAATAGATGAGAAGCATTTTACCTGAAAGGAATAGGTTTAAAAAGAACTTTTGTGCTGCTAAATCAATGATGAAACCCCTTGACTTAAGAAACCAAAAAATTCATATATGTCCAAACTTCTGCATGTTGTATTACCTTGAAAATACAGATTTAACCGAGTGTAAAACTTATGGGCTGATGAAGATAGGAAGTTTTAGAGAATTGAGCTAATTGATAAACTCCAGAATAGTATTTGTTTCATTATTTGAATAATACAACTGTTAACATATATATACACGGATTGCGGGTTTGAATTTAGAAACAAAGCTAAGATTGCATCTTAGCATTTACACCGCATTTACATTGAAGATTTATTTGCCGTTACAAGCTTGATATTAGGCTTGAATGATGGTTGCACAATCACGTGCAGGAGGCAAGGAATTATTTGCTGAATCTGTGGGGATTTCCTTTATACGCTCCCGCAAGATGGATGAGCCATCAGCTAAGCCAATCTTGAGCAGTAAAGAATGCAGACGTTGGGAAGACAAAGGCTTTGTTAGAAAATCGCGCCTTGGTCATCGAGTGTTGACATGCTGAACATTGAGAATCTTCCTCTCGAACCATATCACGGACAAAGTGGAGGTCTATCTCGAATGTGTTTCATCCGGAATGTTGAACTGGATTGAAGCTAAGGTGTGTAGCTCCCAGGTTGTCACACAGCAGTCTTGGTGGAGAAGGAATTGGAAGACAAAGTTCTTTGAATAGGGACAACAACCAGATGTTTCAGACGTAGCAGTGCCGAGTGAACGATACTCAGCTTCAGTTGAGGACCTGGCGACAAAGACGTTGTTTCTTAGAGCTCCACGAGATGAGATTGATCCCAAGAAATGTAATGTAAGCTGAAGTGGAGGTGCGATCATCATAATTTCCAGCCCAGTCGACATCGACCAAAGGTGGTAACATCAAGTGAAGACCGACGATTTATGTGAATGCCAAGGAAAATGGTTTTCTTCGATAGCGGAGCAACCGTTTGGCGGTGACCAATGAGTGACTGTGGGTTGATGCATGAATTGTGACAACTTATTAACAGCGAAGCAAATGTCAGGACGAGTAAGGGACAAATATTGTAAACCACCAATGATACTTCGAAATTCAGTGTTGTTGCAGGGAGCTGTGCCATCAATAAGTTTGAGCTGGACTGATGTGGACATAGGAGAAGAGACATCCTTAGCACCCTGCATGTTGGTTTTGAAGAGAAGATCCCGTATGTATTAATGTTGTGATAAGAACAACCCGGTTTTGATGGGTATAACATCCAGCCCCAAAAAATAATGAAGTGTGCCCATATCTTTTAATGAGAATTGGATGCCAAGTTGATGAATCACGTGAGTCAGGAAGGATGGAGTGTTACCAGTGATGACTAGATCATCCACGTAGACCAGCAGATAACACAAAACAGGTGCACTGTGATAGATGAATAGAGAAGGATCGGCTTTTGAGTTGTGAAATCCCAGTTTCAGAATGGCCTGTTGCAGAGCAGAATACCAGGCACGAGGGGCCTGTTTGAGGCCATAAATTGCCTTGTTTAACCGAGCGTACATGATGTGGAGTTGTGGTGTCGTGGAACCCCGGTGGCTGTGACATATAAACTGTTTCATGCAGGTTTCCATGCAAAAAAGCGTTGTTTACATCTAATTGCCGCAAGGACCAGCCTTGCATGACAGCCACGGTGAGAACTGTTCTGATGGTGGCAGGTTTCACAACAGGGCTGAACGTTTCACTGTAGTCCAGTCCAGGCGTTGATGATATCCTTTTGCAACCAATCGGGCTTTGAACCGAGCTATGGAACCATTAGGATGTCGTTTCACCCGAAAAACCCATTTGCACCCAACTTGGTTGGCGGTCGGGGAGGAGGCGGTACCAGCTCCCATGTACCATGCCTCATGAGAGCTGTGAGTTCCTCAGACATTGCTAATCTCCAATGTGGCTCACGAAGAGCCTGTCCCACACAAGTTGGCTCTGCAGTATTTGGGAGGGGGTGTTTTGTGGTGGTGTTAACTTGTTTGGGTCTGTAAATGTTATTCATGGAACGGGTGACCATTGAGTGAGCCCGGTTGGGTGCATGATTTGAGGGATGAGGAGGTGAGGTGGGGGAAGCTGCACAAATAATTGATGAGGGTGGGTTGCAGAGATCTTGCAGTGGAGATGAGGCAGGCTGAAAAATACGAGGAGCACAACATGCTGGAGGAGAAGATGAAGATGTGAGTTCACGTGAAGTAAAAGACAGAGTGGGGGATTCATTACCTGAGTGAGCGGTGAAAATGGGTATCCGTGCCGAAGTCACCGGTGGAGGCGCGGAGGAGATGAAAAACTTCTATGAACAGGGGAGGCACTTGTCGGGCTAGGTGTGGAAAGTTGGTGGAGGAGATACCATTTTCATTTTCATGAAAGATGACATGGCGTGATTGGTATAGACGGTTTGTCAGGGGATCAAGACAGCTGTATGCATTTTGTGTTAAGGAGTAGCCTACGAAAACACAAGGAATGGATTTTGGTTGTAACTTGTTTGTGTTGTATGGCGGATAAGAGGAAAACAAAGACAACCAAATTTTTTTAGCTTTTTATAATTTGGAGACTGTGTAAATAAAATTTCAAATGGTGATTTATGTTGAAGGAGAGGTGTGGGCTGACGGTTAATAAGGTATGCAGCGGTGGAAAAGGCATAGGGCCAATATTGTAATGGAAGGGACGCATCATGTAGTAATGTGAGACCGGTTTCAACCAAGTGACGATGACGTCGCTCAGAAACACCGTTTTGTTGCGGTGTATGAGGAGCTGTGGTGTAATGACTGATTCCATTGGTTGTAAAATAGTGTTTTAAGGCAACAAATTCACCACCATTATCAGAGTAGACAGATTTAATTTTTAATTGAAACCGGTTTTCAACAAGATTTTTGAACTGGGGAAAGATGATGCGGACACTTGATTTTGTTTCCATAGGATAAAACCAAATGTATTTCGTGAAATGATCAACAAAAATTAGATAGTAACGAGCCCCAGTGATGCCAATTGCACTTGAGGGACCCCACACATCAGTATAAATTAAGTCAAGAGGAGCATGACTCAAGAGACTATTTTGACGAAATGGTTGACGGTGAGCTTTATTAATAGAACATGATGAACAAAGAGAAATATTTTTTTTGTTGATTGTTGGAAGGGAAAAAGAGTTGATAAGGTGAGTAACCAATTTAGGAGATGGATGCCCAAGACGCTTGTGCCATCCGTCAATAGAAATTCTTTCATGCACGTTAGCAACAATGGTAGGAGAAGACTGCACCATTGACTTCGGAAGGGTGTATACACCATTTTCACACGCTCCTCGAAAGCAGAGCCGCTCCCGTGATTTGGTCCTTAACAAGAAAGAAAGAGGGGTGAAGCTCAATAAAAACATGATTTTGACGAGTAAATTGATGAGCGATATGAGATTTTTTTTGTATATTAGGAACACAAAGGGTGTCATTTAAATGGAAAATACGGTTGGGAGATTGAAAAAGTAAGGAGCCAATGTGGGAAACAGGCAAACCTGAACCATCACCAATAATAACTTCGTCAGTGCCATCATATTCTGAATGAATAGATAGATTAGCAAGATCACCAGTAATATTATGAGACGCGGCTGAGTCTATAAGCCATTTTGTATCCTGTGCTGGTGAGGTGGAAGTACAGTTCTTTGTCGTTGGTGTGTTGTCTTGAAAACGACGCAAGTGTTTTGCAGTATGACCCATGCGGTCACACAGTTGGCACTTGGGAGAAAAACGACGTGGTCCATAATTTTTGTTGCTGTCTCTCGGATTGCCAGACTGGCGATAGTGAGCTGGAGGTTTGTTTCTTTGGCCATATGACCTGTCAAAGAAGTGGGGCTTTGGGGCAGATTTAAAAGACTGATTGTCTTGACCATAAGAAGCCCGTCTGTGCGTGTAGTTTGCAGAAGCAATCAGTGGATGGGAGGAGGCTTCAAGGCGACGAAGATATGCATCATGACTGACAAGGAGATCATGAAGTTCCTCAAAAGTGAGTGGTCGTTCTCGGGCGCGAATAGGACCTGCAATTTCACGAAAATCAGTTCCCAGGCCATTTAGAATATAGAGTGTTAGATCATCTTCAGAGATTGGGTGATCTATGAGGGAGATTTCATCTGCCAATGATTTTACAGAGTGAAGGTATGTTTGAATTGACTGGTTGCCCTTCTTTATCATTGTGAGTTCTTCCTTAAGTTGCATTGCTCTGGTTCTGGACTTGCTTGCATACAGAGTATGTAATTTATGCCATGCATCCTTTGATGTCTTGGCCATTGAGATGAGAGGAGTGATGACGGTAGATGTAGATGCCAAAATGGCACTGAGGATAAGCTTATCTTGCCTTATCCAAGTGAGTTCGTTGGACAAAGACAAATTGATGTGCTGGTGGGTATGGGACAGATTTTTTCTCCAGTGACATAGTCAAGAAGATCATACCCGATGAGTAAGGCTTCAAATTGAGCGCGCCATTGAAGAAATGTAGAGGGGGTAAGTTTATCATTTATCTGGGATGTGATGTTCAAGGCAATCAGAGGTGTTTCAGTTGGAGAGGGTGGAGTTGAGATTGGATTTTGATTGTGAGGGATCGAATTCTCGTTGGAGATTTCTTGCTCTGATACCATGATGAAGATAGGAAGTTTTAGAGAATTGAGCTAATTGATAAACTCCAGAATAGTATTTGTTTCATTATTTGAATAATACAACTGTTAACATATATATACACAGGATTGCAGGTTTGAATTTAGAAACAAAGCTAAGATTGCATCTTAGCATTTACACTGCATTTACATTGAAGATTTATTTGCCGTTACAAGCTTGATATTAGGCTTGAATGATGGTTGCACAATCCTGTGCAGGAGGCAAGGAATTATTTGCTGAATCTGTGGGGATTTCCTTTATATGGGCATACTCGGTTTAAACCTAAAAGTGGCAGGGAAGGACTCTTATTGTATATATAAAACTGAGATATTTCTCAGTCACTCCTAGACTGCAAAGGTTATTCATGTCTCTAAAGACTGTTGAGCATATAACATGGTATCATTCACATGATGCAGTGGATAGAGTCATGGTGTACCCTTCTGATGGTGAAGCCTGATAGCAGTTTAATAGGGTGCATCCTTAGTTTTCAATGAAACCACAGAACATACGTGTTAGGTTATATACATATGAATTCAATCCATTCAGGTCATTTGTTGCACCATCTTCTTATTGATTAGTTATACTCATAGTTTACAAGTTGTCACTTAAAATATGAATAAGGTCGGAGTTCATGTTTTTATCTATGATCATACCTGGTCTTAATAATTCTGGTATGGATATAGATCTTTGTCTTTGATCATTTATTGGTGAGTTGGATTAGTTGTTATTATTCAGGACTTTGACGTATAATGTCTTGAGAAAACAAAAGGTTTAGATTGTTGGTTGAATTAGTTTTTAATTGAGGATGAAAGCTTTTCAAAGGTTTAGATTGCTGGTTTTCTCATTTAAATTTCACTTATACTCTAGCTGAGTTTTGGAATGAGGTTGATGATATGATACCTCATTGCATTAAGATTATTAAAAAGATCAATGCCCTTAAAGGAAAATTGAGGATTTGGAACAAACAATCTTTTAGAAAATAGAAAAAGCATTTGAAGGATTTGGAGTTAATTTTCTATTAAACAGTTAGAGCCAAACATAATCTATAAAACTTACTGAAGATGAGGTATAGTGACCCTAAGTATCATTGGTTTAAGACGATGGCAAGTGAATTGGAATGTGGAATTCGTTTAGAGGCAAAAGGCTAGATTATCTTAGATGAAGCTTGGTGATTGCAGCACTAGATTATTTTTTTACATTTTAGCATACATTCGAAGGAGTAGATATTTATTACACCAAATTACCTTAGATGGAAAAATATTTTGGCTATCTTATGAAACAAAAGAATGAGCTAATTCTTTATTCTCTAAGTTGTTCTCTCAATCATTTATATCCAAACATACAATGGGTTCTAATGGTTTTAATAAGATGAGTGCATATTTGGTGGCTTGGTTAGAAAAAGAAGTTACTATGGAATAACTTTAAAAAGCTAGTTTCAGTTATCATGGTTCAAAAGCTCCAGATCTGGATGGTTTCAATTTTAATTTTTTATAAGAAATCATGGATATTGGGGTTAAGAAACCATGAAGGTCATAAAGATTTATCAATGTAAAGTACAAACCAAGATTTAATGATGGTTTGCCTTTGTTTTGTAAGTGTCTGTCCTCCATTTGATCATGTATTTACTCAACCATTAACTCTGGTGATTTTTATTGCTCTGAGAGGTAACAACATATTTCAAGTAAGAAATGGTGTTTTGTTCGATTTTGGGATGATGTTTGGGTTTGTGACAAACCTTTGTTTAAGCTTTATAGATGATGATTAATGTTGTTAATAACAAGGGGTTTTTGGATGATGATTACTAGCGGTGGAATTTTTAATGGAATTGAGATATTAATTAGAAGCTCTAATTTGGGTCATCTTGATAGTTTAATAGAGACCCTTAAACACATTCATCTGTATAAATATAAAGAAGATTACACAATCTAGATTTTAGATAGCAAAGGCTCTTAGTTAGTCAAAGTTGTGCTCCATCATCTTAGACCGACTTATGTATCCTAAATTAAAACTATATACTGTAGTCATTTGAAAGAGTGTCTTACCATCAAAAAATGAGATGTTGTTGTGATTAGCATTGCATAATAGGTTATGTACTTGCTTTTTCTTAGCTAAAAGGAATATGTTATCGATACAAGAAGATTTATGTTCCTTTTATAATTTTATCTTATTTTAATGCTCAATGTCTTGGGATTTCTATAATAGAATAGCTAGATAGTGGGGTCTTTTGCGATGTATCCCTAAATCCTTGGACAATTTATTTCAATAACTAAGAAGGCTTGGTTTATGTAAATTTCAGCAAAAGGTGTGGCAAGGATTCTTCTATGGAATAGTCTGGCTCATTTAGCAAACTAGGAACAAAGTCTTATTAGAGGATATCAACCCGGACTGGGATTATGTCTTTGCCTATTCTTTTACAAAACAAGATGTTGGATTCATTCCTATAATAATAGGTTCAACTACACTGGTATGGATATGTTAAGGAGTAAAGAGTCTATTCTTTCTTGGGGTAATACGAGCCAGTAAGTAACTTCTAGTCTTGTTACTTTATTTTATTTAATCCCTTTACTGTATGGTCTATTTTCTTTGCTAGTTTTTCATCTACTAGATGACCAGCCTAATAAAATTATCTCGTCTTTTATAAAATAAAATAAAAAATTCCAATGCTACCTTTAAATTTTTAAAAATTTTGAATTATCCTTGACCAATTAATAGTTAATGAAATCCTGCTTTATAAATTATTTTTTTAAGTGTTTTTATCTATTTAGGTTTTAAATCATTTTTCCCCTATATTTTAGATGTACAAGATTATTATTTTTTTGTAATAGTCGAAAGTTTTATTTTAAAAAATGGTTACAAAGATAATAGTCTAACTTATATTAGATGAACAAGCAGAGGAAAGGAAACAGAGAAAAGGAAAGCACAAAAACTGATGCATGAAACAGGGGAGCGCAGCAATTAGGGGGAACAAAAAAAACATAAGAAACCAACTCCTCCCTACTGAACATATTCTATATTAAGCTCCAAAAAGCTGGAATCAAGCATGATCAGCCATAAAGCAATACTTAGGCACACCATGGAGAAACAAATTTGGAGGTTAGGGCAGCGTCATTAAAAATAATATCATTTCGGTGGAGCCAAAGATTCCATACAACACATGAGAAAAGTTGTCATGAGAGATTCTACTGCTTGCCTTTAACCATGGAAGATCATTGGTAGCACATATCGCCAACAGATTTTGAAAAAACACTGCAAAAACCCCGATTAGAAAGCAGTTTCATCCATATTCCAAGTGAAGTGGTAGTGAATAAAATGACTTGAAGATTCCAAGTGCAGTAAAAGAAAATTACAAAAAAAGGGTTAGCTTTGAGCTATTTAACAATGATGAGTAATATGGAAACTTCTTGTAACACTACGAGGATTGCAATGGAATAATTTAAACTATTGGGAGAGTGAGTAGATTATTGATAAATTTGTAGGGTTAATTAAAAACGAAGAAATGAAGTAACTTTAATAGATATGAAATTGTAACTAGCGTGTCCGGAGATGAAGCCTGTCTAATTCGTCAAATAATTAGAGACTAATTAATGTATAAAATGCATGAAATTAAAGTTATGTTATGTGACATTCTCATTATGTATGGAATGTATTTCTTGTGCATCCAACTAGCTTTATTTACAAAGATATCTAATTCTCGATCCCGACATAAATATAACATGGGGCGTTCCAAATAAATTCTAAACCTAAAATGGCCAGGATTTGGCAAGCATTGGCAAGAAGTGGTGAGGGCAATTTTGATATCCATTAAATGATTAAACGAGAAAGACCTTACTTTTTTTTAGAGTAAAAAACAAATTAAAATTAAGAAAAAGGTCGGCATCAAGGAGCGAGATGGCATGTTGTCGATGGTCGAGTATAGGAATGCAGTCCATGCCAGCACGCAACAAATCAGCTGTTTCGTCACCGTGCATCGCAATATCTCATAATATAATTTTTTTTTACGTATATATTTTTATTATCATTATTATAGATGAAACTGTTGATCACTTATATGAAGATGGGTCTCGTCAGTTTCTGAGATTTCTGGCCACCTTTCACATTCTCAGCTTAGTTTTTAAGTACCCAATTAGCCCGCCGCCCCCTCATTCTGGAGGAATGAGGGTGCGGTCATTTTTACATTATAAGTAAAATTACGAGAGATTAAATTTTTTTGAACTCAAGCTCTAACTACTTAGATTCTATAAACTACAGCTACTAGTTACAGCTTTATCTCAAAATTCATAATCATTACAACTAAAAAAAAAGTTTGACAATTTATGTAAGTGATGAAATTCAAAGTTCAATGTACATAAAACACGTTTGTGTTGTTTTTCGTCTTCTTTTTTCGATCTTTTCAAAAGAGATGGAAAGAAAGAGTTTATTGAAAGATGGAGAGAAAGAATTTGTTGGGAGAGAGAGTGTGCGTGTGTGTGTTTTTAATGATGAGGTAGTGAAAACAAGATGTAACTAATATGATTTGACTAATTACAACTTATGTAATATAAAATTATATATATATATATATATATATATATATATATATATATATCAGACGTTATGTTTACCTGATCTCGCATAAATATAAAACAAACATTATGTATAATATTCTTGTACGATGATGATTTATTTATTTAATTTTATTATATTCAACTTCAGCAGATCTTATGAAGATAGTGTTTAGTTATGGATAATAGTTATTTTTTAAAATATTTTTTATTTTAAAATATATTAAAATAATATTTTTTATTTTAAAAAAACTTTTTTTAATACTAGTATATTAAAACGATTGAAAAAAAAATTAAATCTTAAAAAAAGCAAAAGACAAGCCAGCTCGAAGTTAACTCAAGGAAAGTTCAGGAAGCACGCTGTGAGAAGGAGAACGTGATTTAAGTCTAGTTTACTTGAAGTGAACGGAACGAGGTAAAATGCAAACCTAACATATATATATATATATATATATTTGTATACCTTGTTCCCAACAAATCGATACACATAGGTAAGCTTGAGTATCCTTTTTTCGGGGTTTAGTTTGATTGGATACATATGTACGTTTGCTTCTTCCAAGACATTGAAACCTCTTATTGATCATGTCTGTCCCCTGTATATATAATTAAGCACAAAATTAGTGAATATGTATAGCATTTTTTTATATATATAATTAATGAGTGAATCAAAGTAACAAAAGAAACCAATAAAAGTGGCCATTTCCTAATAAAGGTGGTGACAAGTTGAGTGGTTTCATTTAGTGCCTGATGCAACGTAGGCCATATGATCATTAGCTAGTCTTGTCCTTCATTGTCTTGAATATTTTGAGATGAGCGCTCCAGTGGGATCTTGTTCCAGCTTTAAACATGATGAGGTCTCTTTCCACGTGTGCTTGATGATTCTGCACTCTAACCAACCACGTTGCTAATAGGCCACCTCTCTCTCTCCTTCTCCCCACATCCGCTTCCATTTGATAATTTTCTAAGACTTTGTAGTGGGGACTTGGGGGATTAATTCCATGCATAATCATACTGATCTCCATTTGATTTGGAATAGAAACACTGTAGAATATGAACATGCAGGCGTCAATATTGCAGATAAGCGCAATATTCACACATTGATCAGGTGTATTTTATATTTGTGTCTTGAACTCGTGAGATTTAATTTGGGTGGTAATTAGTCAGAGTTTAATTAATTATTTCTCGTGCTGGAGTTTAAGAATGCATCGTGTCAGGATTGTATTGTAGAACCTTTGATTCAGATTCAAAAGGAGCATAATTAATCACCAAATGTTCAGAATTAAGGCATAAATGGTTGTCAAAATACTTGGGTTTAATCATAAAACTTACTCTCGTGAGAGATAGGGACGTGATGATGAAAAGGACATGAGCCATTTGACCATTGAGGGAGCTGGTTAGAGGAGAAGTTGGTGCAGCAAACACTGAATTTCCACCATCTTTGAAACCTAAAAGACGTTCTCCTTTAAGTTTAACCCTGATCATGAGAATGCGTCAATGGCATTTGTCGATGCCTCCGTCCTTCTTTCTTCCTTGGCCTTTCCTTTTATAACACACAACATAATAAAATGCTTAAAACTAAGAACATATAGGGCCTCGAAATACGTAGTTTCATGCGACATAACTGGTATATACACCCGCAGGCTCTTCTGCTGTCTCTTCCTGGATAAATCAAGGATAATCTTGTTGGTAATCAGTATGTTCATGGAAAACAATTCGGCACAAAAACTTCCCAATCTGCAGTAAACAATTAAAAGCATTTTATTATATAATAAATATGTTCTTCTTTGCTCTCGGTGTATGATTGAATAAATTAATTAAGTTTCCTATTACTGTGTGTCTACAATCACGATTTTAAGTGGCAATAAGAGAAAAATATATACATATATAGGTTTCTTTTAAGTTTGAATATTAATTTCTCAAAAACAATAAAAAAATCTGTATAAGAATATTACTACATATATAACTAAGCGATATCTTTTAACCTAAACACGTTCTCTTAAAATAAATTGAAAAGAAAAAATAAACATATACAAAAGCATCAAATCAATGGCCACATAGAGTCAAAGCAACACGACGAGAAGTGAGAATTCATTAAATTTTCTTTTCGATTCTCCTTTTTTCCTTCACTTGCCTCGTATATATTACTGTCGGCAGGGATTTTATTACTCCTAAAAGAAATAAAAAGATTCTCCATCTACTTAGATTTTAAGAGAGAAAATTAAAGACACCCCATTGCCACCTCCCTCACGAAAGCTTGTTAAAGATTTTTTTTTTTCACAAAGAGAGGGGAGGGGAGGGAGATTGCTTCTTCAACTAGGGTTCCTTGTCGGGTGGACCACCCTCCTCACATAGAAATTAAAGAAGCAGGTTTCATATAGAATTTAGAACGGGAGTGATGTCACCTAAAGTTAGTAATTATTTTTAATTACGATTTATAAAACATCATAGTTGTGTCAGCTAAACAACTAAATTGCTTGCTCTGTTAAGTTTCTACCCAATACATCTAAACTCGGACTTTCTATGCTTCCCCATGGACTTTCTATGCTTCCCCATGCCACGTATAGGGTTTGCTGTTGCTCCATTTCCATGCAAAAGAAAAGCAGCCCTGCTATACACACACACACACACACACACACACACACACACACACACTTAGCATAAGAAAATTATAGAATATAAAGGGTGCCTTATTGTTCTCGGAATAGTCGAGAGAGATTCAGAGAAATCGTCTTTGTTTAACAGTTCAAGCACCATTCTTTCTTTCTTTCCACGCATTCTCTTTGAGATAATATATAAACAGTTCTGAAAGATTATGGACTCGTGATACATATTGTCTTAGAACTCCAACAAATAGACTCAAATCAAGTGCTGGATAACAAACAGTACCCACTCGTAGCTCAAATAAATTGGGTTCGATGAGGTCGTCTAGCTAGATCCTCAAATCATGGTATTTGGCTTGATATATAGCTAGGCAGATTGACTGGAAGAGCCACTTGCAGTTTCATCAAAAGCCACCATCGGTAATAATACATGTGGCTTCCTTAGATAACCTATAGACTTGAACAGTCATCCGTATTAGTTAGAGAGAAAAGGATTGATCAAATTGAAGGGTTTTCAATTGTCTCCAGTCATAAATAAATGAGATAAGAAATATAAATTGGCTTGGACTAATGAGGTTATTTCTTCTACTATGGACAATGACAGTTACTTTAAGCATCATTATGCACTTGATTAAAGAAAAACAAGCAGAAAGGACAGAAGAAGCAGCTGCTTATATATAAGAAAGAGTTGTATTACGTACAGTACACGTGAATACTATTTGTGGGCATGCATCGAACACCAACTTCAACCCTTTTATATTATTCATGGCCTAACAACCCTAATTGCTAGAAAACAAAAACAATTCATGTGGGGTATGAGAAATCTGTGCTAATTTCATCGCATCTTTACCATTTCAATGATAATTTACACGTCAAAATGTGTTACTATATATGTCGTTTATCATGTCAGGAGTTATATAATTATATTAATTAAGAATATATAACTCCTGACATGATAGAATTTATAATCAAATAAAATTGCTCAAATCTTCTTATTTACACCTGGCTAGTATTAATTACTGTCATTTAGCATCCATCTACTGATCTGTTTTCTCAACCGTTATGGCCAGCTCTATGGGTTAGGAGTATGATATATTAATTGATTGATAAGCAATATCATCCAAAAAAAACTCTTTAATTTGAAGAATATTTTTGTTTATAGGGAAATTTTTAAACTACCATGTCTTAATTTGTTGGCTTAACTTCAATAGACAATGACATCACATATACAGCTAAGGAAAGTGAAAGACAATGAGACTGATAGTTTGGTTAATTATAATGTTAATTATCACCTAGAATTTATAGAATACATGGAAAATCATTTAGCTAGTCATATAGACTGATTAATTGTATGCTTCCATCAACTTTTGACAAGGAGATTAGGTTCAGAGAACACCATGAAAAAATGACATCAAATTATGGATCGATTCGGGCATATGCCTTTCGTAAGAAAATAGTTGAGTTAATCCTACTTAGTTGAGTTCCGTAATAAACGAAGGGAGAGCAAGGAAGGCAACCCCCTTCCCCAGTACGCACAGTCCCAGACATCAAATTATGGATCGATTCGGGCATATGCCTTTACAACTTAGTAGTTGTGTGATCATCCCATATTGGTTTTTTTCATAATGTACGATTTGTAATAGAAAATCTATCCATTAAAGGTGTGTGTGTGTGTAGTATCAGTTTTTTGCATAAGAATTGTCTATTTCATGTGGGAAATGACTGTTGATTAGATAGCAGATGTTCTTTAACCTTGTTATAGTAATTTTCCACACAAGACACAAACAGAGACTCTAAGAATACTTTAGCTTAAGAGAATTCATAAGAAATAATCAGCGAACGTGTTAGATTAAGCATACAAACAAACACAAATGTGAAATTATGAAACAAAGAATTAGCAGGAAATGTTTGTACACTAAAGGGAAACTAATAAAAAATCATTTGAAAATAAAAAAAAAACAAAAAAAAACAGCAGAACGCTCTATCTATGCAAAACCAACCTCTGAACCCAAGATAAGATAGTAAACATAGTACGTAAATTCAAATACAACAGATTAAACAAAGAATAACCCACTAGTAATGAAAAACAATATTCTCCATTTAATTTTAAAAAAAATCACATAAAGGGAAAATCAGGTGAGCCAATATAATAATATCAGCGACATGTTTGTTCACCAGAAACAAAGTCATATGTAAACATTTATGCGAGACTCATCTTCTGGGTTCCTAGCCCTAGTTACGTCTCCCTGTAATCCATCTTAATCATGCAAGCAGTTGATATACAAATGCCATATTCTCTTCGATGAGAAATCATAAGCGTATGGCATGCCGGAATATTGCAATGTATCATTTTAAACTGTCAACAAAAGTATTTTATGCTAAGCATCATCCGTGCACTTGTCTTCTTTTGCTCGTTTAGTTGCCAAATAATATATGATTCGACCTTAAAAGCATTCCTACCTGTTCCTCCTGTTTTGCAAGGAAAGCTAGCCTTGAAATCCGGTTGCTCATATGATATTTAATTGGACTTTAATTTTATTTTACATACATATATAGGATCTCTCATATATATATATATATATATATATATATATATATATATATATATATATATATATATTAATTTTGCTTGATAAGTACATATGCAATTTATAAATAAAAACATTAGAGATATAAAAAAAAATAGATATAGCAACTAGTGTGCAGAAAAATCAGCCCTAATTTGAATATAAGCAACATGCATGCGCATAGCCTAATCTATAAATCCAGTTAACCTTAATACGTATCTGTACCGTATAACAGACCTAGGTCAGGTGGGATTTTATATGCTTAAAAATACTAGATTCGCGAACTGAATATCTTTTAATTAGACTTTGTTTTTGTTCTGATGATATGAGCTAACACAGTGAGGCCTACTCTCTCTCTCTCTCTCTCTCTCTCTCTCTCTCTCTCTCTCTCTCTCTCTCTCTCTCTCTCTCTCTCATCTCTGATCTTGCTAGATTAATGAGTGCAATATTATGATATTTTGAGGAGAATACCGACCTTCATCAACCAAGCATCATTTAAATTTTAGAGTAGGTAGACATTAGCTTCTTTCTTTTTCTTTTTCTTTTTGGAGGGGGGAGTTTCTGTTTTAGAAAGAAAAAGAAAGTGAAAACCTGCTTAAGAACGCATAAAAAGAAAAGAAAATGAACAGAAATTTTCCAACCCATCGATACATTCGAAGAAGGAAGGTGCGTGTAATCCGATTCATGCTGAAAGCAATTCAACTAGGATCTCCTATGAAGGCATCCGAGCCATGCAAGAGCCTTGTACACCTATCAAAAGAAGAGTTCTTATTCATCCACAGTCCAGATTTTGTTGGGGCCTAGTGGTGAATCTTGGCCCGCTATATGAAATCGTGAGTGGCCCAATTACCTAGATTTCACCAATCAATTCTGACAATTAATTATTATTATTAAAAAACACTAAAGGGTGTCATGGAAAACACAGTGAATTGGAACAGTTTTTTTTTTCCCTTATTTTTATTTGCTTTAGTCATTAAACTATATCATTGTTCGCATTATGATGTGGTTTAAATCAAAATGTTTTTGGATATAAAATAATATTTAGGTATTATTAATATATTTTTTAATAGAAAAAAATAAATATTTAGAAATTGACTTGACAGGTCTAAAAAAAATGATAACTCTATAAAAAGCAATTTTCAAAAAAAATTATTAAACTCAATTATCAAGAAATCTAACATTAAAAAATGAAATTAAAAATAAAACTCAACTAAAAATAAATAAATCTAGTTAACCTAGATTAACCGGTCAAACCTAAGTCATGAGATCAGCATAACTTCATAAAAAGTAAATAAAAATAAATTATGAAGCTCAATTTTCAATCAACTCAATGTTGAAGGATGAAATTTAAATAAAAAATAAATAAATAACCACCGAAGTCAACCCGAGACAACCAACAAAACTAGTGATCAAGGCATGAGACTAAGATAACCTCATATAACATAAGCTAAAATAAATTATGAAGTTTAATTCTCAATCAACTCAATATTAAATGATAAAATTAAAGAAAAAATCAATTAAAAAAACAAAAAAAAAACCAAGTCAATCAGGCTAACTCACGACTCGGGTAATAAAACCATGATAACCCTATAGAAAACAAATAAAAATAATTATGAAATCAATCATCAATAAATTCAATATTGAATGATTAAATTGAAAAAAATAATTAAAAAAATTACCTTATTCAGCATGGTTAGCCAACAAAATTCATGACTCAAGTCATAAAACTAAGATAACTCCATATAAAACAATCAAAACAAATTATAAGATTCAGTACTCAATAAACCCAATGTTTGAATATGAAATTGAAAAAAAAAATCCTCAAAAATTTTAAGGACTAAAGTATTGGCATTTCACTATTCATTGCTAGAGTGAAAATGTAAAGGCCTTTCAGTATATGTTAATTTTTATTCTTTTTAATTTCATTATTTGAAATTGTGTTCATTAGAATTTAAGATTAATGATTTGTTTTGATTTTTTATATATAGTTATTGTGGCCTTAAAAAATATCCTGAAATCATATTGATACTCAATTTCACAAAAAATGATTTTATTTTCAAGAGATTAAAAATGAGAGGACTAAAATTGAACAAAGAAAAAATGGTTGCACTTTTCTTTTTTAAAAAACAATGGTGTCAATTCTAGTCCTTTATCTTTCTTTTTTTTTGCCTTCGATCATCAATTTTTTTTCTTTTCATTTTTTTTCCTTTAATATTGTGTTGAATAGGATTTGGGGTTGATAATTTGTTTCAATTTAATTTTTATATGATTATCTTGATTTTAAAAAAAAATATATTGTAACATTGGATTAGTGCTCGATTTCATGAAAAAAATTGATTATATTATTTGAAAATATAGAAAACAAGGGGTTCAAAAATGAAACAAATAAAAAATAAGAGCCCTTTTAAAGAAATAAAATACACTAGTGAGAGCCTTTTTGCTTAATTTTTCCTTAAGATATTTTCAAATTTTCTTTTTGGCACTTTTAGTTTTATAATTAAATAATTTAGTCCAAAACTTCATTTTATTTACTTTTCAATCCTTGAGTTAAGAGATGAGAAAGAATCATTGAAAAAAGATGAATTAGAGAGAAAAAGGAAGCTAGGTTGGTTTGATTGTGATGACAACAATAATTAAATATGATGTCAAAGTGTTCTTGACTAGATTAGAGTGTTTTTAGGTATCCAAATTGTCAACAAAAATAGATTGGGTTGAAAGAGAGATATTTTCGTGTTTAATTTCGTATTTCTAATTGATTTTGAGGTTTTTTGAGTTGAGAAATTAGTTTTTTAAGGTTATAAGTGTATTTTAGGTGAAAATAGTTTAAAAACTGGATTTATCCAGCTTGATTTTCCAACCACCTCTCTGGTGGTTAGAGACTAGCTTTGCAGACAATATGTCATTTGTTGCTACAGATAACCTGTCTTCTGCTTCTTTTTAAAATATTATCTATTCAATTTGAAGAAAAAAAAATCTCAAATGTGAGCTTGGAATGGCAAGCCATTAAGCCTAAGCTTTTTTATATGGCCTAAATGTGTTGCGCCATCCAAACTCGCAAGCATGGTTTATTTTTTTATTTTTTTTTCAAAAAACTAATTCAATTTCTTAAAAATTAATTAATTTAAAAAACATCGTATTTTATTTTAAAAATTATTAAGTCAAATAAGAATATATTTTAAATATTATATTATTAAATTTTATTTAATTATTGCTTTGTTCTCATGTGAGATAATAAAAATATTTTTTAGTATTAGCATCCTTTTTTTTACAACCCATCATAATCAATTTTTTTTATATTATTTGGTTGTTTTACTGCAATTGCCTATTAATACTCTTGTTTAATTAAATAAAAAAATTGTTTTAAAAAATCAAATTTATTAAATCAACTCGGATTCATGACCCAAGTGACAAGCTTGGCAAGTCAACTGGTTAAATCTAAAATGTTGTCATGCCAATGTTAATAAAAAATATTGGCACATCAATATTTATAAAAAAAAAAAGTCTTGAAATTTTTTTTAAATCAATACTATATTTTTACTGATTATCTAAACTATTCTTTAACCCATTAAATTAATTAAGTTATATTTGATCAATTTTCATATGATTTAATTTAAAATTCGAGTTGGATAAGAATTTAAATTGAAAGGTTTCAAAATTGATTGATAGAGTAAAATATTAAGTTAATTTTTCTTACTCTTGGAAAATACATAGGCAAACTTTTTTTATGGCAATTATCAGGCAACCCCTAAACTTAATCACTCTGCAGCTAAATCATGTCAATCATGCACGCGAATCAACGACGTTTTCTTTCAGGCCTTTCAATTATCAGACTAGTTTTTACCTTCGTTTTTCTCATAATCAAAATAGCATTTGAACTAAGGACTAAAATTTGCACACAAGCACTGACAAACATGTACAGTTTGCAGGTGATCTTTCTTGAGAAGGCTCTTAGATTCCATTTCTCAAACCCCTGTCCCTGGATCCAATTCCTACAAAGGAGATGAGATAAAGATGAACCAACCTGCACCTAACCAGCTTGACTACATCACACAAAAAAAAACCTCAAGGTCCAACATGCTTAAGTGGATTCATCCTAGTCTACCACTTAAGTAGATAAGCCCTATCTAAAAGTTAGCTGGTAAGCTTAGCACATGATGTAAGGATACGAAAGACATAATAAGTCAAATTAGGATGAACAAAAGTCCTAACAATTAAGACTTTAGATATTCATTAAAAGGTCTTAGATTAAGATATTTGAAGGGGTGGGATGGGGATTTAGCATTTAGGGAAGGGAGGGAGAATGCCGTCCTCCATAGCTGTGTATTGGACCTCTTGTTGAGCGTTGAACATTAGTGTGTCCAAAAACTTAAACAGGTTCCGCTAATCATGCACCTAATTTAATTAAAAAACACGATACTCTGCTCACCAAAAAGTAGGTTTTTTCATCATTGGATTAATATTGTGCGCCTATCTTCGTTGAGTAGTGGATATTATTTCTAACAACAACAATAAATTAGTGGTAATAAAGTTTACAGAGCATGCCAACAAGGCAATGGAAACTACCAAAAATCAAGACAAGCATACTGTGCATTTAAGCAAAAAACAATCAACGTGTTTTTAAGAGCATATAGCAGTCCTAAGAGAAATATGCAGGAAGAACTGAAATTACATAAACCAGGTATAAGGTTTCTCGGAAATTAAAAAATGAAAAGATATAAATTCAATAATTGAAGTCTGTAAAGAAATACTTGCAATTAATAGTTACTAGAAAAAACATACCTTCAGAATGATATCAACCTGTGAATACTTGTCGTTCTGCATGGCACTCAAGACTGCACCATTCACTATGCAGAAGTGGGATCAAGACAAATGATCCAAGTACATTGGAAACGAACTTTAAAACCTGAAAATAAACTTGTTCTCTCTACAAGATCGAGAGAGAGAGAGAGAGAGAAAAGAAGGAAGGGGGATCGAATTATCCAGGCTTGCTCATGGATATCTTAGTTCCTAGATATAGAATACGAGAATCAAGTAACAGGTTAAAACAACGATGCATGCAGAGCTAGGTCACATGGTTGTAGTTGAGAACTGAATGAATTGGATCATCAAGATCTATCCACGAGCATACAGCCAGATTGGACCTAGCCAGAGAATCAAGTCAAAGCTTGAAAAAGAAAATGTTTATGCCCAGAACTAAATATCACATAACAGGAGTTGGTGCAAGAGAATAGAATATAGAAAAAAGAAAACCAAAAACGGATAATGTGAGCTACTCAGCTACCACTAAAGCATCCTAAGATATATACTATGGATGACACCTCTACTTTCTAGTGACTTAAATTCAATTATGGCAGTTGCTTTGTTTTGGCCCACGCAGGAATCCTGAAATGTGAAAGCAGTATGTTTCTAAAATCTGACATTTAAAGTGATACCTACCAGTACCACATTCATATGAACTGCTATTAAGAAATTAGTACGCCAATCATGGGTTTGCTAATTATAGGGATAGTGAACAAATATTGCTCTTGTCATAACCGCAGTCCAAGATAACAACTATTAAACTGTTGGAAAGTAGAAAAATCTAAAAAGGTCTCCTGATATGCCTTCGAAAGATGCAGGATAGAAGTAAATAGAAGACTCTGCATGGTGGAAATTGCAGAGCAGGTAGGTTTCTGCTGCCAAATGCCAATCACATTTTGACAACGCCAGGAGGGAAATAACAGAACATTTGACAAGACCCTTGCCGAACAACTTTCATCAGACACCAATTTCAAGATTCAAAAGAATCTTTGATTGGGTATTGAGAATAAATTCGTATCAGCTATTAATTAATTGAACTCTGGAAAGCACTTGGCTTCAGGTAACAATAAAAATTGGAATTGGAATAGTTATGGTAAAACTGGCAAGATCCCATCAATAAGGCCAAATGCCAGCAATTAAGTCAAAGCATAAAGTCAAAACAGGTATAGTTGTCAAAGGGGCCCCAAATAGTCCTTGTAAAATATATAGGTAATGATTATTTAACCTGCTTCTGCTTATTAACCACAGTCAATAGCCACCAGTCCATGATGGAAAAAATAAGCAGAAGGGTACATGAGCTCAAGAACAGCCATGATGTCTTTAAAATAAATCTCAAAAAGAATGATTGATGATAGTTCACACTTCTAAATCAATATGCCTACAAAAAAAAGAGATGATAGATCTATGATTTTCTTAGACAGCAAAAAGTGGGATTTCATTAACAAAAGTACAAAACTAAATGAACCACTACAAGCATAGCATCCCTGAAAATCCCATGTCATAGCCTTGTTTAACAAAAAAATTGCAAAAAGAAACAAAAGTGCTACCAAATACTCATACTAAAACAACTGAACAACAAAAGTATAAGTTGACCCACCCAACAGCACTGTACATGCAAGTAAATCCCATCTGCAGAAACAGCAACACTTGAATCATCATTGGACTACAAGCAATCATTGGAATGAGTTTTGGAAGCATTATTAAGGTGCCAACAAAAGATGTAGCATCAATAGAAGAATAGAAACGATCCACAGAACACATCCAAGTCAACAGCAATAGAGAACTAGCTTACAAACTGAATTTTTTAGCTTCAATAATGCTGTAGTAGGCATATATCCCATAATAACTTGTCAGACCAGGTACTCACCCAGCGAAATATCAGCATCCAACCAGAAAACTATGAGGACAGCCAGTAGGCGATGGCAGCAACTCACATTCAGCAGGTATTTCAAGGATTTAAACATCCAGAGAACAACCTGATCCTTGAAACTGACCATGTTAAACAGCAAACTTGACCACAATCCAGAAAACATGTCACAGAGCAATAATATTCAATAGATGAACCCTCCGCCTGCAATTGTATAAACAACTGTTGTCATAGAGCAGAACTAACTGAAAAGGCAGCAGATAAATTCATATATATAATTGCAGCAGTATCAGAAGAAAACCACTTGTAGAATACAGAAGTAACTAGAATAGAAAGTACACAAGAAACAGCAATATGGAAGTACAGGGTACCATCAAACAGATTCCCCACGTAGCAATAGAGACTGTAATGAGTAGAAGTGGGAACAATCATTGCAGCCAGAAGGGAAATAAAACTTGCAACACAAAGCCAAGCTCTTCCATTTAACTGGCAGAAAATTTTCAGCAATGCAGCAAGAGGTTGAGGACTATTTAACACTATAGGAGGAACGGCAATCTATTAAGCCACTAGATTGACAGAAGCCATTAGACATGCATTGGGCAAACCAAACCACAAATTCACTTTATCAGAAGTCCAATAATAGCTATTCCTGTTACCAATCACATAATAAGACTCAAATCTGCTTTCCATTGTCTCAGGATGCAGTTAATGCAAAGCTCCTTAAGTAGGTTTGGGGATTGCAAAAAAATGGGGGGATGTTATTAGAAGAGATACTGAGTCCATGATGGAAGAAACCAAAATGATATTCATCAAAAACTATAAACCTACCAGAAAACTAGTACCTACGACTATGTTTAGGAGTGGTCAATTTAACAAGATGCCATGATGGATTAACAAAATAAAAAAGGACTAACATCAAATTTCATAACAATCAATAAGGATTAAGAAAATAGTTCTAAAACAATACAAATAGCGTTTTTAATTTCACCCCTTGGAAGTTTAATTCTGATAGCCTTAAGATGAGGCACACCAAGATCTTTCTAATGGGTAAAGATTCCAAGAATAATAGATCTAAAGTTTTTGCTGCCACTCCTGACATGATGTCTTTCATTTCTTTGCTGGTGTGTTTCAGCACCAAAGCACTAAAGCAATATTAGAAGCAGTTCGGCAAATTTTTAAATATATATAGATACCCATGAACTTCTTTTTAAAGCATTTGTGACATGCCTCTTTTGTCGATTAACTTCTCAAAAAACTTATAATTATTATGGATGATGTTATACAAGTTTTTACTCCAAATTTATTCAGGTCTATGGCCCTCTCACTAATCCACATAGACTCTAAGGTAAAAATGAGCATCTGTTAGGCGATCTTTACGAGTATCAATGGTAAATTGAACAGACCGGAGTTTCTAACCATTATTATGCATTCAGGAGAGAGAAGTTCCATGATGCACTACCCTGCCTACATTTTTCACTAAACCTTATTCACAGTATCACAATTAACATATGCCCTAATTCATGAAGCAAATTATAATAGAAAAAAATGAGAAGCAACAATCAATACGTACAAGCAAACATTTACAGCTTCATTAAGTAAATGCTCCAAACCCAAGAATCCAGTGCATAACAACAAAAACAAGCGCTACCAACACTACCATTTCCACTCTTGATTCAAACTCCAATAACAAGAGTAACTAAAACACATAAATCCATGATAACAAATAACAAAATCCAAAATCATTGGGACAACAATAATCAAATAGCAGCATAACATCATCTCCCACTTTTCATTCAAAATTCCATAACACTTGGCATCTGAAATACAATCAACCCACAAAGAATACATAGCAAAATCCCAAAAAATCATATTACCTGAAGTCAGAACTAGCATAACAAACTATTGAAATTCCGCTCCCTAAACCCCCTCAATCTCCATTTCAGCTTCACTGCTTCCCGAATCCTCAATCTCCACACAGCCAATCCTTTCACTTTCCTCCAAAACTGACCAATTCGGTGATTTCACTGCTCTCAACCACTTGAAATCATCCACATTTCCCCAATTTTCTTTCTCCTCTTCCAACCCTGCTTTCGTCAAATCCTCCTCAATGCCCACATACCTCAAACAATACGGCGCAAACCTCACACCTCCACAATCTTCAATTATCGGTCTACTCCTCACTCTCAAATAAAAATCACAACTTTTCGCATAATGTATCCTTATCTGATGCGATGCTAACACGAACACGCAGTTCTCGACTTCCTCTAACAAAATTGAACCAATCACAGGTCCCGTATAAACCCTACAATTCCTCAATCTGTTAACAAATAATGCGTTAATGCAGCCGATCAATCTCACTTCACATGAATCCAAATCCGATAGCGTAAACTCCCCAATCTCTTTAAAATTCTTGAAATTTTTGCTTAAAGTTTGGTTTTCTTTGTTTCGAATTCCAGGTGAATCGCGAATTGATTGAGGTATGTGAGATGGATTTGGTGGGATTGGATTTGTATTTGAATTACCGGGATTTGGTTTACTAGTGGATTTGTTTTTGAAGGAGAATTTCTTCTTGGGGAGAAGTTGAGAATTCAAATTCTCTAGAGCTTGTTTTAAATTCTCGATGCATTTGAGAGAGGAGCGGAGTTCGTAAGAAGGGAGAAAGTAGGAGCTTTCGGCGACGAGTTTTTCGAGGGAGGAGATGGAAGAGGAGATATTAGCGAGGTGAGATTTTAGGAGAGTAGGATCTGGTGTGTTAGGCGAGTTGTTGAGTTGAGATTCGATTGAGCGTTTGGATTCTGTGAAAGTGGAGAGGAAGGAGGCCGTGGAATCAATGGTGGTGGAGGTGGTAGCGGTTTTTTGGCGGGATTGGTGGCGATTGGAGAGACGGTCTAGCATTACTTGGTGCTTTTTTTGGAGCGTGGCGTCAATGGAACTGGCTGGGTTTGGACTTGGGAGATCTGACTGCAGCGGCGGCAATTCCTCTTCCATGGTTGTTTGTGCTGGTGGAAGGTGGAGAAGGGAATGAAACAGAGCGGGAGGAGTGAAATGAAATGAAGGAGCACGAAACTGCAGCGTTTAGGGATAAAACAATATTAACAAGACACATTCTCTAGTTTTCTTTTTGGCTTGACGAGGATCGCTAGTCTTTGGTTAATACATCGTAATATAAAGTAGAAGAGATGGAGAAAAAGAAGACATGCTTTTCTATGTTTTTTATTTTAAAAATACAAAGATTCAATTTAAAATTGTTTTTATTATTAAAAAAAAATTATTGTTTTATATTTATTCTTTCCATCATTATAATTATATATATATATATATATATAAATTAAAAGAGTACTTCATATACTCATATTTCAATATAAATATGCATAGTAAAATAGTTATTTTACCTTTCACAAACAAAATCCATTAACTTTTTTTTGGGTAATAGTTCTTTTCATGATAGTTCATATATTATTATCAAATTAATCAATAATAAATTGATTTTAATATTTTTTATAATAAAATTATTTATTTATCTTTAAAAGCAAAAATATAAAATTGCTCTTAGAAACGTTTAAGTCCTTTGTATTATTCTAGGCATGGTGAAATAATCTTGTTACTTTTAAAATTATAAAATTATTAAATTAATGTAAAACGATATTTTTATATTTTTATTAAGGTTTTTTTTATTATAATCATGTTGATTTTTTTTAAAATTGATATTTTTTAACAAATATAAAATATTATTTCAATAAAAAAATGGGAGCACCTTAAACTTTTTGAGTGAGGCGTGTGACCTCCTACAACGGCTAAAAATATTCAACTATTATACATACTAAGGGTTGAGTGGCAACGCATCTAATAAGATGATGCATGTAGTATTATGAGTGGCGGTGGAATTTTTCCTCCTTTTTTTCTCTTTACACCTTGGGACTTGTGCTGGGCCAGCCAAAATAAAAAGTTACCCTCCCATTTGTTTTTATTTCAATTGTAGTATTTTATTTATTGATTGTTCTTTATTTGTTTTAAATTTTAATTTTTGTTTTAATTACATTCTTTATCATTTGATTTTATTTTATTTTTATATCAAATATGGCACTCGTTCTTTTGATTTCTATTTAATTTTTATATTATTTTTTAAATTTAATTTATTATTCAATTTTATCCCTTGTCATTTTAATTTATTTTATTTTAATGTCAAATTTGATCATTGTTCTTTTTAATTTATGCTCTTTTAAAATTGGTTTTATTTTTATTTTTTCTCGTCTTTAACATTTGATTTATTAAGAATTAGGTTTTCTAGTTTTTTTTCAATACGATGATCTTAATCTCATGACCCGAGTCACGAGTATGAAATGTTAACCATAATTGATATGGTCTTTTTATATATATATACACCGATTGTTTTTAAAAATTTCATTATTTAATATTGAATTTATTGAAAACTGAGCTTCTTTATTTTTTTTATTTGCTTTCAATGATGATAATCCGCCCTCATAACCTAGATCACGAATTTGACATGCTAATTAGAATTGGCTCGAGACTTTTACATCATTCTATTTCATTTTATTTTTTTGTTGAATTTTGTTCTTATTTTTTTAATCGTCTTTTTTTTTTTGCTTTGGATCTGTTTTTTATAATTTTATATTTTTTTAATTTTATCATTCAACATTTAATTGATTGAGAATTGAGTTTTGTAATTTTTTCAATTTGGTGATCACGATCTCATAACCCAAGATCATGAGTATGAAATGTTAATTCAGATTTCCATCAGTTTTTTTTACACTGATTTTTTTTCAAACACTGGGTTTAATGATCATCCAACTTCTTTATTTGTTTATATTTTGCTTTACATGAGGGTAGTTAACCTCACAACTCGTGTCACATGTTTATCATATTAATTTATATTGACCCGAGTTTTTACATCATTTTATTTTAATTTTATTTTATATCAAATTTAGTTTTTATTCTCTTAATTATTTTTGTGCTTGGGATTTTTTTAATTTTTTTTAATTTAATCATTCAATATTAAATTGTTGTAAATCGAAGTTTCTAGTTTTTTTAAGGTAAATAATAATAATAATGTTCATTTATCCTTTACATCATTCTCAATTTTCTTATAAACGAAAAACAATAAAATAAAATTCAAAATTGCTTGAGCAAAGCCTGCAAAAATTACACCGAGTAGTCTTTTACTGAATTTTAAATTTTCATGGATGAGTAGAACTTGGTTGCTCCAATCATATTCAAGCTGGCTATTAAACTAATCAGTGCTTTGCTGATGAAAAAAAGGCGAAGTCTAGGACAATACAGGGTGAACAAACAAGAGAAGGAACAGAACTGTCAACAAAATTAAGCAATCAGTTACGGAGAATGCTCCTATGTCATGAAAGCACACCAATATTCCTTGAGGAATTATATATCGAATTTGGCTCAAGCAGATTTCTCAGCTTCTGCAGCTGCCTCTTCCTCTTGCAATTTCTTCAAAGATGGAGGTGGTCTAACAACAATGCTTCTCTTCCATTGCCTGTCCAGCTTTCTTGACAGCCTCTTGCCGACACCTTCCACTATCTCTCTTTCCCGCTTAACAGTAAGCACGCGAGCAATCTGCGATCCATGGAACACCCCCGAGGGAGGGTACTACTTTAGCCTACTCCCATATGTAAGATGAAGCATCAACAACAAACTTCACAGCGAAAAGGCTCATCATTCTTCAAAGTCAAAGGCTCAACAAGTCAAATGAACCTGGGACGTTTTAACATGGAGAAAAGGTATTAAAGTAAAATATGGGAAAGGGGAACCAATATACAGCAGGCACTTTATCTAATCTTAGTTACAAGTAAAGGTAGCATTTAGGCATATCTCTAACTAGCTTGCCGCTTGACTACACAAACTAGTCCTTAACAAGGCATATATCATATAAACATATCTTATGGGGAAAAAATCACTCTAAAGCACTGTAAAAGGATTTAATATTTATCCAGTGAAATAGGCAGCCGCATATGTGTCAGCAAGCGAATGAATTAAAAGGGATTTTTATTGAATGATAGTGTCATGACCGTAATATGTACGGTTCTAACTTCATGCCAAATAGTAAATAAATAAGACTGCCAATCTAAACACTTAAGTTAAAGTACACACTTAGAGGCATCATCCTGCCATTAGTCAGTCCTGTGGGCCATTTATGAAGTTATTCCAAGGAGCATCACGAAGTTATGGCAGCCTTATCCCAGCCATTTGCAGTCAGTCAGACCTATTTCACTGTTCTGCAGTAATTAGGGATATATTACATGGGCCATTTATGGTTCAGTGGGCATGCAACCAAATGACCAATGACACTCGGTAGCAGAATAGCTACACAAATTGCAGGGTGTAGTTTTCACTCCTTAAAATATTCCTTAAACTGGATGCCCTCATCCCATAACACATTCAGGAGCCTCATCCTGTTCAACATATTATCAAGGACGTGAAATAAATGATAAAATAAGCTTCTGCCTTGCAGTCCAACATATATTGCAAGGACTTGTGCTAGTGACCAATTGGATGTCCATCCAAGTGCCAAACAGTCAATTCCTAGAGCATTTCTCCTTTTGTAGGGGTACACATATAAGGATTGGACTCAGATAGTTTAAGTTGCCCTGCAGAAATATTTGACCAATTGCCATGATAATTCATTCGAATAGCAAAGATCTTACTATGCTCATTGTTTCAAAGAAGTTACCTGATTACTAGATGGCAGGCATGGCAAGAATAACAGCATTTACAAAAGCATTATTCCATGTTGCGACGAAGGTAACAATATACTACCAAAATCCAGCATATTGCAACCCCAACACTTGAAACAAAAAGGACTTTGATGATAATGGAAATAGATCTATAACCAAATGAAACCGAAGTTTCCAACTTAATCATTTACACAAGAATTCCGCTGCAAGAAATTTACTAATGAGGACATACAAAGCCATTGTGTTAGGTCATGCATACACTCAGCATATGTTTTTAAGAATATATGCCTAGTTATCAAACAGAAGAAATGCGTGAGAGAAAAACAACAAGTGCTCGTATTTCATGCATCTACAAAAATTTAATGCTTTATCCTTTATCAAATATATGAAATGTCAGAAGGTGATATAAAACAAAAGGACGCGTTCCACATGTCATGGATACACATGAATATGCATTGCAATTCTTCTATTTCATAATGCTGAGCCAAGAACATCAGTGAGTAAAATAGATTGATAATATCCAAATTGGAACCGAGGCTCGACGATTGCTGTGACTAAAATTCTGCTAGTTAACCTTGACAAGATAACTGGACAGCTAAAATCCACCATAGAAGTCACACTCAAGCTATCCATTGACATTTCTACAAAATACAAATGAAACATACAGGCATTCACCTCAAAAACCAAGACTCCCACCTACATTCTAAATCCTTTACTTTTCTTTTTCAGAAAATTCCCTGTTTATTAAATTATAATTAACATCCAGAACATCAGTCCAAATAGAAAATATTTCATACATGACACTTTTAAATTATTACCATGCAATACAGTGAAATTTCCTAGTCCCTCCACAAAGAAAGGCTTAAAATGTCTCAAAAAACACAAAAACCACATTCTCTTCCTCTTAACCATTCTTGTTGCCTTTAGCAACTCCAGATACCCAGAATAAACTTTCTCCAATTAATTGATCAAACCAATTTGACCTAGCAAGCAGGGGAAAACATATAAAACAATGAGAAGGTGGGTGTTGTATATTAGAAAAGCAGGAACCTTGTATTTTATGTGTCTACCAGAACTTCTGAGCTTCATTGTCTATTGAAATATAGAAAAAAATTGCGAGGAAGGTCTAAAAAAACACTAAAAGGCACCATTCACATTTTCCTGGCTCCACAGTACGGTATATCAAACTTCCTCTTTTCACAAATGCAGAGCCATAAACATCAAAAAGTAGAATCAAGTTATCCGATTTCATCATATGACCTCATTGATTACTCCAATCATCATTTAAGCCTTAAAACTCAAGTTGTGCAGCGATTATTAAGCACAGGGGTTCACATCAAAAGTAAAAAGCCTCTCATATCAATCACCCACTAGTAAATGAATTGCAACGAGCATCCACAAGCACTGCAGTCCTGATGTTCTAATTACAAATACAATGCCACCAGGGAGCCTAGTCTCCCCCCCCCCCCCCCACAAAGAAGAAACTGAAATATCCAAAACAACTAAAAAGTCTCATTTCCTTCCTCTTAAGCATTCTTGTTGCCATTACTGATTCCAATTCACTCGTGCCTTATACAAGAAACAATTAAGAAATCAACAAGATAATCAAAATAAACAAAATTTCAGGCATTTCAAATTAAATTAAAGCGAACACGGAACAGATATATCATGATTTTAACTAACAAGCAAGAAAGAGAAGACAAAAAACAATGGATAAGGAGAAAGAAAGATACCCTTTTGCGCATACGGCGAAACTCACTGGACTTAAACATATTGCGTGTAGATTTCTGAAGGCGAAGCATCAAGAGTTCACCTTTAAGATCAATAACCTCTTCGTTAATTTCTCAGTAGTCTTAGCCCTTATTTCCTTCAATTCTTCTTCTCTCTTCGCCATCATTACTACAGATGACCGTGTCATTTTGATGGAGGGTGCGAGAACTGAAATGGGACAATTGTGGCGGATTTGGATGCCGGGGAAGCTTGATTCTGGGATTAAATATATGGGCTTTGGAGGGAAACTAACTGTGCCAAGGCTCAGCATTTCTCTTTTCTTTTCTTTGGGTTCGCTTGTGAGACTGGCCTTGCTCCAGGGCTTCCGGGGTACAGTAGATAAGACGTTTTCCTTGGCAAGTTAGTCACTCAACTATAAATAATTTTCATCTTAGTCCATAAAGAAGTTTTTTTTCTACTGAGATACCTAAAAGTTAAAAACATTTCAATAAAATCCCTACGAGGTCCATCTTGCATCAAGTAATTTTTTTAGTCCCCAGCTATGTCTTGGTTCTGATGAAGAATTATAGGATTTTTTTTTTATTATTATTATTATTAATGTGGGTGTTTAAGTCAACTTACGTATACTTTGATTAATTCCACAGGCCCTGAAATTAATGACCATATAAGTCTCCAATGATCATTCCACAGCCCTGTTTTCTTTTCTGATGGAGAATTATAGGATTTGTTTTTTATTTTCATATGTAATGGTGATGCATGAACTACAAATAAATTTTTTTACAAAATTCTTCAACTATTATTGATGGATATTTATGTATTTTTTATTAATGTTTTTTATACTCTGAAAAAATAATTTTAAAGTTTTAGGAAACAGTGTTCAAAATCATATATAGTTGAATAACTAATTTGAATTCTACCCTTTTTTTTTGTGTTTCCCCGTGTATTGGAGAATTAAATTCATGTATTTGCCATTGAGAAGTCGAGATTTACTCTCTTTTTTTAATTATGGATAGGATTCCAAGTGGATTTTTATATAGTTGAAAAAATATATTAATATTATAAATGTGTTTTATTATATCATATTGTTTTTCAATTAGCAAATAAGAAGATGCCATTTATGTTTACTAAAATAAATTTAAAAAATAGATAAATAAATCAATTATGAAAGAGTTGTTAATACTGTTAAGTCAATAATTTTTCTGAAAGTAGCTTGTAAGCGATGATGTAAATATTCAACACTTAATTTTCTTTTGAATTTATATATTGTTTTTAGAAAAATAGATCAGATAAATATAGTTTATTTATATAAGATATAAAAAAATATAAATTACAATAATCTCCTTAAAATATTATAAAAATACAAGAAAAATAATTACTACTCATCTACTGCCTAGCAAAAAAAAACAAAAGAAAATTGACTTGGGCCAACTACTCAGCTACGCATGTATGCCACGTGCCCTTTTCGTCATTCATTACTTCCTTCTTGTTATTACTTTTTCCATAGTTATCGCACCAGACCGAGGTGATCTGGTTAAGGAATCGGATTCTACGTTACTATGGTTGATTTGGGTCTATTTGTATTAATCTAGAATATTTTTAAAAGAAATTTAAATTTTTAATATTTTACATGAAAAAAATTAAAAAACAATTCATATAAATATAGATTATACATGTTACAAATAATGAAATTTAAAAGATTATTTCAAAAGGTTTTTTATCCCACATTTAAAAAAATATTATGTTAATATGCTATTTTTTTAAGTTGAAGTATTTAAATCAAAAAAGATTTTTTATCCCACATTGAAAAAATATAACTTTTTTCTTGTGAACATAGAGTATATATACTAAAGTGTTTTAAATCCCACATTGAAAAAATAATTTTTTTATTCTGAACATAAAAGTATATATATTAAAGGATTTCAAATTTCACAATGAAAAAATAAAACATTATTCTAGTATTTATATAGCGAATTTTGAAAATTATCAATAACTAACTAAAAAACATATAAAAAACGGTATTTGGCTAGGAGAAAATACACATTTGAAAAAAAAAAACCGGGTTTCAACCAGGTTTTGTTGGGTCACGGAGTCAACCCGGCGGTCAGCCGGGGTTTTTACTCATCCTGATTTTTTATTTTACCCGGACCGGTCCAACCACCGAGTCGACTTATCGAGCCAATCCAGGTTTACTAACTATGAATTTTTCTATACATGCACATGGAATGATTGCTTTATGTTTTTTAACGGTTTTACCTTTTATGGGGTAATTTAATCTCATGAGTTAGGTCACAAGTTTCGAAGATTAACCTAATTTGACTTTATTTTTTTTCCTTCAGTTTTATCATTCATTACTGGGCTTTCTTCTTTGTGATTTTTGTTGCTTTTTTTTACCTGTTTATCCCGATTACATATCTTGAGTCATAGGTTAGTAAAATCAGTTCAAGTTGACGCAAGTTTTTTTTTAATATTTTTTAATTGTTTTTTTATTTTACCCCTCACTATTTAGTTTTTTAAAAGGAATTCTTCATTTGTTTTTTATACGGGATCATATCGACCTCGCAACCAAGTTACGAGTTTAGCATATTGATTAGAATCATATTATTTTTTTAAAAAGATAATTATTTAATGTTAGATTTACAAGTAATTAAATTTTATATTTTTATATTTTAATTTATATAAAATTACACCTTTCTTATTTAATTTTTATTTTGTTATTAAATAAGTTTAATCACGACACATGAATAAAAGATAGTCGGAATGAAAGACTGGGCACACCCAGTACTTTCCTTTTGGTTGGTTTTGTGGTATATTCTTGTTTTCATTAAAACATGTAACCTTTTTTTTTTTTTTTTAGATTATCGTGGGTGTCCGGGTCGGCTTGCGCGCACCTCGACTAATCCCACGGGCCCGAAGTTAACGACCATGTAAGCCTCTAGTGGCCATCATATGAGCAACCACGGGGTTCGAACCTGAGACCTAAGAGGGAGCAAACCCCTTAGTCCCAAGCTCTTACCACTGGGCTACCACCTAGATGGTTAACATGTAACCTTTTTGCTTCTTCGGTCAGAGAGCCACCCTCGAGGGGAAATTAACTAATTTACTAAACGGTGTGGCGGATTTACTATTCCCCGTATATAAAATACTGTGAATTATAACAGTAATTTATAGTGATTTTTTTTTTTACTTTTCTCTTTCCTTTTTTTTTTCAAATTTTTTTTGTTCAACTTTCTTATTTTTTCTTATTTTTTCATTTATTTTTTTAAAAATTATTTTTGTTGATTTTACCTTTTAAATATTGACTTGGTTAAAATTTTTGCTTTGTAATTTTTTTCTTTAAAATGCTGTGGATTGCTGTGATGTTTTTCCACTTAGTTTTTGTATTTTATTTCTTTATTTTTCAAAATTATATTTGTCGAATTTTTTTAATATTGAGCTGATTGAGAATTTGGTTTTGTAATTTTTTTTCTTTAAAACATTGTTGATTGCTACACTGTTTCTTAGCATGATTTTTTTCTCCAAGATTATCTTTTTTTTATTTTATTTTTTAATATTGAGCTGGTCAAAAATTACAGTTACAATATGTGAGGAAAGCACTGTAACTTATTTTGAAAATTACAATTACTGTTCATTGCTGCAATGTTTTTTCCCACATGGTTTTTTTTATAATTTTTTTCAAATTATCCTTTTCAATTTTATTTTTTTAATATTAAGTTGTTTGTGAATTACAATTACAAATCATTACAAATAAGGCTAAATCATATGGGAAAACATTGTAGCTTTCATCACAAAACACTGTGAATTGCTACAGTGTTTCCAACATGATTTTTTTTCCTTTTTTTGGTGTTTGTTTTGTTATTTTTTTTCTTAAATTGTCTCTGTCGATTTTTTTTAATATTGAGCTGATTAAAAATTTAGCTTTATAATTTTTTTTCTTTAAAACACTGTGAATTGTTGCAGTGTTTTTCCATGTGATTTTTTAATGATTTTTTTCAAAATTATCTTTGTCGATTTTTTTTTAATATTGAGTTGGTTAAAAATTATAATTACAATAAAACTAAATCATATGAGGAAAGAGTTGTAGTTTTTCTCACAAAACACTGTGGATTGCTACAATATTTCTCTAAATGGTTTTTTCTTTTATTTTATTGGGAAAAGCGTTATAGTTTTCCTCACAAAACATTGTCAATTGCTACAATGTTTTTTCTTATGGGTTTTTTTCCTTCGAAAATTATCTTTGTTGGTTTTTTTTTTATATTAAGTTGGTAGAGAATTTAGCTTTGTGATTTTTTTTTCTTTTTATTAACTGAAAAGTTAAATCATGTGGCGAAAGCTTCGTATTTTTTCCTCACAAAACACTGTAAATTACTACAAATCATTTTATTCGGTCTCTAAGTTTTGGATCACCAACACAACTTTTTTTTTCATCATGAAATATTTGCTTGTCTTTAATTTCTATTATTTATCTAATATTGGTTTATAATTATAACACTATTAAATATATTTATTTTATAAACCCGCGGCAGCACGCGGCGTATCATCTCGTGTTTATGATAACACGAAAGGAAGACTTGGCATTCATCAACTTCAAGCCTCTCGAGTGGCCTTGCTGACTTCACCACGCATAATATTGCTTTCCAAATGCTTGGATGTCATCCCCAGGGAAGCACAATGAGCCAGTAATATTCCTTCCAAGCACACGAGTTGTCCAAAATTCACAAATAAAATTAGACAAATGATATATATATATATATATATATATATATATATATAAACTTAAAAATGATATCAAAGTAAAATCATAGGATGCTTCCTAATCATACAAATTACAATATATATTTATATAAATTAAAACAAAATCAAATAAAAATATTTATTTGTTAAAATACTTTAAAGTTAATTAAGTTTTATTATTGCCGGTGATCAATTTTTTATCTTTAAAATTTTATTACTCTACACTTTGATGTAAGAAAATTTTGTTTAATAAACCTCTTAGAATTCCAATACTACCACTTTGTTGAGAAGCATTCATAAATAAAATCTAATAAAATAATAAAATATTACTCGATTATCTTCTTATAAGGACTTGATTTAAGTTCTAAATATGGAGTACATTTAGAAAAAAACAAAACAAAGCTTTTAAAACTAGAAGAATAATGCTAAGAAATTAGGTGAATTAAAATGTTAAATTTTTTAAAAACAGTACAAATTTATTAACTTGAATATTTTTTTTATCCTTTTTATAGAGAATTTCAAGCATTAAAACCCGATGAACTTCACCAACAACTTTAATTACTCACCATAAAAATAATATTAAACTGAAATGTTTTTTTATTTAAATCATATAATTTTTAAACTGAAAAATTTATTTAAGTATTATCGAAAGAGTCCTCGAAAAACAACATGTGATGTATTTGATCAACATAAGTTAGGAAAGAAGCATAAGAAAAACCTGGAGAAATTACAAGCAGCTGCTGTTGGCTGCAGTATTTCCAAAATTCTGAAAAATTGAGAAGTTTTGGAAAACTAAACGGATTGATATATGTAATTACGAAGGACTTGTTTGGAGCTTTGTTTGTACAGTAGTTTAGCAAAAGTATTTTATTTTATATTTTTAGATTATTTTAATAAACTATGTTGAAAATAAAAAAAAATTAAAAATATTATTTTAATATAATTCTAAAAAAAAAAACTTTAAAAACCAATTTCAACTATACCTAAAACCAGCCGTAAATCAAAGGCTCATCTCATGGTATTTTCCTTTTCTTGCCTGTAGATAAAGGAAAAGAAAAGGAGAACAAATACTAATAAATATTACCAGTCTCTTCTCTCTCTCAGAAAACCATACTAGACAAACACAAACCCTCGTTCCTTTCCTTTCCTTTCACTACCAACAAAATCATAAACAAAATTCTCATTTCCCAAACGAACCCTAACAAACTAACTATCCAAATCCAAACAAAGACAGGGAGAATTGCTCGTTAACGAGGATTGTTGAATCGGTGAGTTAAATCGGGATCTGAGTTGAATCAATCCATGCAGTAATGGGCGCAGCAGGTTCTAAACTCGAGAAAGCTTTAGGCGACCAGTTTCCTGAAGGCGAACGATACTTTGGCCTCGAGAATTTCGGCAACACTTGTTACTGTAATAGCGTTTTACAGGTCTCTTATTCTCTCTTCAATTTCAATCATCATCTGTCGATTTTAATTTTCTCTCGATTTAATCATTTTCTACCTTAGTTTATTTTACCTAGCTACTCTTGTATTGTGTCGATTATTTGACTTTTTTTTCCCGTCTTTGAATTGATATTTTGATTTCTAATTTAGTGTTTCAGTCAGGTTAGACGCGAAGCATTTTTGTTTTAGCTTTAAATTTTATTCAATAATATTAAATTGGTTTTTTTTTTTTGAGGTTTGGGATTGAAAATTTAAATGCATAATTTTTGTTCATAGAAATGATATTTTGTATGCTTTCTGCTGCAAGTGGTTGCGTTTATCAAGTTGAAAAATTTAACTTGTTGCTGATAATTAGTACGTTGTTAGCTTGATTCTTTGGAGAATCATGGCTACATTTTATTGTAATCCATGCAGGTCTTCTTGAAAAGTGTATTTGAATGTGATTTTAAGGCATTGTATTTGGTTTATAATGATAGCGGAGGGGGATGTACTGTTGTGCTTTATAGCTCTCCGTTGGTGTCTTATCTGTGTTTGTTTCTTTGTTATGCAGGCGCTTTACTTCTGTGTACCATTTCGAGAACACTTGTTAGAATATTATGGTAATGGTAAAAGTATTGGGGACGCAGAAGAGAATCTCTTGACTTGCCTGGCTGATCTATTTACTCAGGTAGTAATAACTCCATGATTGGTGTTTTTGTGTTACTTTTTTGGTAACAGTTCTTGTGAGATACTATGTGGAAGTTGTTTTCGTCCTTTCAAGTGTTTGGAGCACCTCACCCCATAAGTTTATTCCTTTACTAGGTGGTCTTACAGCATGGTTACTTGGACTAGTAGGATTTCCAATCTCCACATCTTCACTGCTATTTATTTTTATTCTTTGTTTTCTCCTTTTCTGCATGTCAGCTTATGTTCTTTCTGTATCATTTTGGTGCTTGTTCTCCGCTTGACCATCTCCTTCATACGAGTTTTCTTGTCAAAAAGAGAGGAAATAAATGCATGTAGAAGTATAGATTTATACTTATTAGAAGAAGAGAACTGAGGTGTCATTATTGTTCCTTTTAACCCATTTTAGATGCAAATCTTTCTCTAAATGCTTTTTACTTAGTCTGCTGATAAAGGGAAAAAAAAATCTGATCAATATGCCATATTGGGATGCATGATATCTACATCTTCTGTTAATTGTTTCCTTTATTCATGCAATACCTGTAGTTGAAGGCAGAATATTCTTTGTTCGATATGCTTTTCTGAAGTTTTATTTCCTGCTAAGATCAAATCAGACAATTTCACAGGTTTTTTGGATCTACATAAGGAACATAATTAAACCAGTCATTGGGTTCTAAATCTATTTTCTCCTCTTGTTAGAACTACATTCCTTAGCCATTATTCTCAATTCTTTTCCTTCAAGAGTCGTAGAACAAGCCAAGACCTAACTGTTTGTTGATATTTTTTATTTGATTTTGTCAATAGCTTTGATAGCATCCTTGCACTACACTTTTCAGATTCTTGGGCACTTAAGTGGTGCACTTGGGAATATTTTTGGACATTTTTAAATCTGAAGCTGCTCTCTCTGTTATTGATTAGTAATCTTTTTCAACAAGTGTAACTAGGTCTCCAATTCTTCACGAGCAAGATATTTCTTGGTACCTGTGTACTTTCTGCATGCTTGTGTGCTCTGTGCATTTTCACTAAAGTACAGAGAAATGAGGGGAAAGAAAGAGTTCCCTGTACAGAACATATATGTGTTCCTTATTTAGTAGTTTAGCCATGGTGCTGGAGCTAACTGTTGTTATTTCTTTTGCATAGATAAGTTCACAGAAGAAGAAAACAGGTGTCATTGCTCCAAAGCGTTTCGTACAGAGATTGAAAAAACAAAATGAGCTTTTCCGAAGCTATATGCACCAGGTATTTGTTCATTTAATTGTGAGTCCGGGGATTGGTCAGACAAAAACTGTGAAATGATATAATAAAACAATACAAGAGGAGTGAACACTATCTCTGTTTTTCATGTAGGATGCTCATGAGTTTTTGAATTTTTTGCTAAATGAACTGGTTGACATTCTGGAGAAAGAGGCCCAAGCTGTAAAAAGTGATCCTGAAACTTCTTCCCCACCTGAAAAAATTGCAAGTGGACCAAAACATGCTCAGGCAAATGGTGTTTCAAAAGAACCTTTGGTTACTTGGGTGCACAAAAATTTTCAGGT
This sequence comes from Populus x sibirica, assembly GCA_019202695.1. Lineage (NCBI taxonomy): Eukaryota > Viridiplantae > Streptophyta > Magnoliopsida > Malpighiales > Salicaceae > Populus > Populus x sibirica. The sequence goes on along the minus strand of JAGMVL010002072.1, from coordinate 273,678 downwards.
GACTCTAAGCAGCCAATCCATTCATTCTAAATTTGACATTTTCTATGCTGTGAATCGTTAATGTAGTTGAATGATCTTAATGTGAATTTGTATTTTAGTTCCTCACACATGCATTGTTGTATGGTGATGGAATTTTCCTTTTTCTTCTCTTCTTTTAGGGTAGAGTTCTCATCGTCTCTTATGTGTATATACATCAGGGAATACTTACCAATGAGACAAGGTGCTTGCAATGTGAGACTGTGACAGCAAGAGATGAAACGTTTTTTGACTTGAGCCTTGATATTGAACAAAACAGTTCCATTACAAGCTGCTTGAAGAATTTTAGTTCCACAGAGACGTTGAATGCAGAGGATAAGTTTTTCTGTGACAAGTGCTGCAGGTAGGTGCTTTTTGCTCAATTATTTCCTGGCATTGACTTGTATCAATTCTGGATAACCCCTTCATATTTGTTGAATATTTGAAATCACTTTCTGTTCCAGTATTTGTTTCCGAGTAGTCTGTGTGGCGAAGTTTAGTCAATGTTTCTTCTGGAATTATACAGGATATGATTTCACTTACTCTGGACAATTATTCCCTGCTCAGAGCCTAGCTAAGAGATAACAGTGACACTAAAGCATTCAGAAATCTCTTGAACTAACATAAAATTATATTTTATTTCATGTAAAGGATCGTGATAAATGATTTATTTTTTTGTTTTATAGGTTAAAGGCTTTGTTCCCCCCTTGTAAAACCAGATGTGGAAAAATTAAACAATTAGATTGAGTAGTAGTTTGGTTTGATTTCCTGAAAGGTTGCTGAACTACAATTTGAATGAACAGGGCGATCTTAACTGATATTTTTATATTACTCAGCACTCGTTTTTACTGGCCGAACAATGTTTTTGTGATTCTTTTTCAACTTTTCATGGGCTGATTGAACTTTTGACTGTTAATTTGGATGATTGGTCCGTCCACCTCTGATGTTTTAGAGCATTCAAGTGATTGAATTTCTAGTCTAGTAATTATGCAGTAAATCTTCCGTATTTTTTCCATTTTATGCAGTTTGCAAGAAGCCCAAAAGAGGATGAAGATAAAGAAGCCTCCTCACATCTTGGTCATCCATCTGAAGAGGTTTAAATATATTGAGCAGCTTGGTCGGTACAAAAAGCTGTCTTACAGAGTTGTCTTCCCACTTGAGCTGAAGTTGAGCAATACCGTGGAAGACGCAGATATCGAATACTCACTATTTGCCGTTGTAGTCCATGTGGGAAGTGGACCTAATCATGGGCACTATGTGAGCCTTGTGAAAAGCCACAACCACTGGTTATTTTTTGATGATGAAAATGTCGAGATGATTGACGAGTCTGCTGTGCAGACATTTTTTGGGTCAGCGCAGGAATATTCAAGTAATACGGATCATGGGTATATCTTATTTTATGAGAGCATTGGTGCTAGTAACAACAAGAGTTGAGAGGTGGTTTTACAAGTAGGTATTTAAATGATTGAGACTGGACTCGCCTTTTGTTTAATCTGTTATTATTGTTTTTCTTTCCCTTTTGTCCATCAACCAATGGGAAGAGCTCTCAAATACCCACACTTGAGAAGACGATGACGAGAACAACAAATGTATACTTGGGTTATTTCCATGTACAGGTGGAAGCACACCATCCTTGTGTTTTTCCAGAATAAGAGGATAGAAGAGCAGTGTATATGGTTTGAAACTTTCACAGAGATGGTTTCTATTGTTCATGGTTGAGAATATTTCAACAGCAGAAATCCAATCCAATTGGGAATTTGGTCGGAGCTATCCTCATGCTACTGAACTTGTTCTACATCTTCGTAGATCTTGTTAGGTTTGATATTGGTAATTGATCATGCATTCATCACAATGTAGCATGCATGCATGCTATAGTTTTCTTAACAAGCTTCTAATGTACTGTTAATCCAGGCTCTCTTTCCACGGATCCTCCCTTTTCATGCTTTGATTTGGATGTAACAGGGCCGGTGAATCTTGATGTTTCTCGTGGAAGGTAGAGGTACAATTTCTACTATTCTAGAATTTTTACCGATCGTCTTTGTACAGGACGCATAACGCAATCCGACCCCAGCTCGATCTCGAGATAAAAAAGAAAAAAGAAAAAAATGAAGCGATAAAGCTTTTCTTTTATAATGCTTTTGCCATAGGGATGCTAGCCGTGCTATAATTTAGAAGAAGCTTGGAGCAACGGAAGATGCAAGGGAGCACTGCGTATTAGATGGTCTATTAATGAATCTCTGTTTGGCAAGATGGTCCACGATGTATTTTGCTTCTCTTCTCGAAAAATGAGGAAAGCAAACAAGCAACAAGCTCAACTGTAAGTCGTCTGATCTCGTTGAGAATACCCTGTATTTCGAAGGTGCAGAATCCAGATTGTTGAGCCAGCAGTTGCGTTCATAGTCATGGCTTAGCTAGGACAATCTGGGTTTATTTCAAAGCAGCTCGTTTAATAAAACTTTGTTTAAACAATTTTTTTTATAGAAAAACTAAAATGATTTTAATTTAGATAAAAGTAAAAAGAAATTCTTGAAGTTAATTTTGCTATAGAAACAGATTAATTTTTAATCCAATTTGAAGGCAATTTCAATTTTGTTTAGATGAATCACTAAATTAACTCATTAACCATTTATAATTTACTAATTATAGGTGGGTTTTCCTGAAGTTTTTTTTTATATAGAATATATAATAATTTTTTTTAAAAGCAATTCTCATTAATTTTATATTCCTTGGATTCACAAAGCATACAGGCTAAAAACACAATCTTTGGTGCCTCTTTCATTAATTAAATGTTAAGAAAGATGATAATATTAGTCACGAAATTATAATTCTGAAAATAACAATAAAATTAAATCTAGCGTTGTCAAATTCCCAGAGAGTAAACAAAGAACTCTCTCTCTCTCTCTCTCTCTCTCTCTCTAGCTAACACTTTAAATGAAAATTTAACATTTTTATCAAAATAACAAAAAAAATAAATAAACAAAGCTACAAAAAATAATAAGATCCCACTCACAGTCGCAGAGCAGAGCAGTCAGTGTATCAGTCACTCGCAGTTTCTCACACCTCCAAAAAAAAATCCAAAAAGAAAAAGGAAAAACCCTAAATGGCTCGGAAACGCCTGATCGAAGAGCCCCCACCCGCTGTTTCATCTTCCGAAGAAGAAGAAGAAACCGATGACAAAGAAGAAGAACCTCGAAACGGCTCCGTCAAAACTCAGCAAAACGCTGCCGGTGAGAAATCAAACGATGACGATGATGGAACTGAAGACGACGACGACGACGACGAAGAAGATGATGATGAAGAAGTGGAGAAAAAGAAACCCGAACTGCCTTCCAAACCTTCAAATCCAAACTCGGAGTCCGACTCGGACGCTGACTCTGAAGACACTGAGTCAACTCATCCACCGTCGCCTTCTCTTTCTGGTTTCACTATCAAGCCCATCTCGCCGAAGCGCAAACCTGACCCAAAACCAGAGCAGCCCAAGAAGGAGAAGGACGTTGATGACAAGAAAGCAAAGAAGGGAGCCGGACCTGGGACCGGAGGGTCTCAGCGTATATGGAGTGATGAGGATGAGATTGTGATATTGAATGGCATGATTGAGTTCCAAAATGAAAAGGGGAAAAACTCTTCTGCAGATACTGGTGATTTTTATGGATTTGTGAAGGAATCACTCTGTTTTAATGCCTCCAATAATCAGTTTGCTAATAAAATCAGGATGTTGAAGAAGAAGTATTTTACTGATGTGGAGAAGAATGAGAGTGGGAAATATGAGACTTTTAGTAAACCGCATGATTTGGAGTGCGTAGAGCTTGCAAAAAAAATATGGGGTGCTGGTGGTATTGTCGTGGGAAATGAGAGTAATGCTAGTAAAAACAGTGGGGAAAATGTTAGTGGTGGTGGACGAGGGATTATTCTGGCGTTGGCGAAATTGGGGAGTGGGGAAGTGAATGGGAAGGGAAAGGAGGCGAGTGTGAAGAGGGGGAAGAGGGGTTCGAGTGAGGAAGTGAGCGGAGAAGGAAAGCAAGGGAATTTGAAGAAGCAAAAGCGGGTTTCGAGTGAGGAAGGCGATGGGGGAGAGGAGGGGAATGTGAAGAAGGGGAAGAGGGGTTTGAGTGAGGAAGCTGATGGAGAAGGGAAGGGAAATGATGGAAAAAAGGAGAGGGGGAAGAGGGTTTTGAGCGAGGAAGTCAGTGGAGAAAGGAAGGGAAAGGGTGGAAAAAAGGAGAAGCAGGCTGCTAACAACGAGCTGAGTGGAGGAGAGGATGCGAATGTGAAGAAGCAAAAGAGGGTCGTGAATGGAGAATGGAAGGAATCAAGTATGAAGAAGCAAAAGGCAGTGGAAAATGAGGAAGTGGAGGGAGGTGAGGGGAGTGAGGATTTGTGGGATAAGTATCCGTATTTGCGTTCATCGTTACTGGCTGAAGATTTGCCTGAGGATGTGAAGGAGAGAGCAATGATGATGCTGGGGAAGGTTCCAGAGGAAAAGTTGGTGGAGTTGGAAAGGGAGTGGAGGAGTTTGATGAACGCTAAGTTGGAGTTTTTCATGATGGAAAATGATTTGATTGCAAAACAGATGAAGCTAGCTTTAGAAGCTTTAAAGTCTCAAGATTATTAGGATGGTTCTTGCATAGAAAGGAGAACCTATTTTAGAACTAGTTTTGATGGACCTTGAAAATATGTTTTGTTTTGTTTTGTTTCTTTGGGTTATATATGATGGGTTAGATGGAGATGCAGACTGGTCTTTTTGATTCTTCAACATGCATGGTTTTCTTTTGTTAAGTTTCAAGGAACTTTGGTTTTTGAAGTCGGGCCCTGTTCTCTTTTCAGTTGATCAATATAACAATAGTCTTTCAGCTTGCATTGCGTTTCTGGCAATCTATTATTTTTCTTAGAACGTGTTCTTCTTTTTTTTCGATGTTTCAAGGGAGACATCAATTATATATATGAAGGAAATGAAACCCATACGGTAATGACCATAATTTTGTTTTTGTTTTTTTTTACCTTTATGAATTTTGACATTTTATTGTGAAACTCACCTTTAGGACTTGTGACTGAAGGAGTGAATTTGAGGAAGCCTAATTTCTTATTTGAGTCTTCCTCTATCTCTCCAGGACAGTTCGGTTTTTTTTTTTTATTTGAACCCTATTTTATGGTTGCACTCTATATGCATCTTTGAATCTGTGTTTGGTTGCACTGTGCATGCATCTTTGAATCTGTTCTTTTGGGTTTTAGAGAATTGTGGTTGCAAACGAAGTACTCAGTTGCTGAAAAGTCTTCCTCTATGGGGATGACTTGTTAGGAAGCTAAGCAACATGCAACATTGCGTTAAAAAGAAATCTCAAGAAGGGTAAGGCTGCCACCTGTCCTTGCTTGGAAATTGTTTGTGAATTTGTATTAAATTTTGACGTGTATTTGAGGATGCCAATCCAATTTCTGTTATAAGAGTTAGTGCCTTAGTGGTCATTAAGAATAATTTGTTTTATCAAGGTTAAATGATAGTGATAAATGTAAAACAAAGGGTTTAAACCCAATTATGAAGGAAGGAAGGTGGTCTGAGAAATTGAGTAATTTAAATGGGTCGTATTTTGGGTGTGGTTGATTGCAGCGTGATAAATTCTTTTTATAAGCATTTATTGGACTACAGCCGTTCAGGACCGCATCTGTGGAGGTCATCTCCGAGTGAAAGGATTGCTCTCTTTGCTCCATTTTAAGGTATCGTATGCCATTGAGCAATTTATTAAAATCAAACTCGGTGAGTTTCTTGTGCATTGTAGCACATGAAGCTGACAAGATAGACATGCTTGGAACTGAATGACAGGTATAATGCAATTCCTAATAGGGGAACCAAACAAGCACTTTGAAATCAACAAGTTTAAGAATTTAGCAATATTGGATTGCTCTAAAATAAATCTCTTTCACCACTGTTATGTAATAAGCTAAAAGCTATATCCTATATGTGTGTGAATGGACTAGTATTTTCTCTAGTGAAGTGATATGTGTCCTCGTTTAAGTGTAACAGATGACTGTTCAAAGACTCGTGAAAAGAAATGAGATAGTACTAAAACATCTATCGAGTACGCGATTTCCTATATGGTGTAGATCAAGAATAAAGTTATGGTAAAAAACTTAATCAGCGCCCATATATTAAGTTAAGGATGACCTTCGACACATCTAGATAGAATATCAAGGGTGTTAGAGGGCATCTACTATAACTTATTGACTTTGATTATAGAAGAGAATTAGAAGTTCAAACATATTTAATAAATTGAGATATATTGCTGAGTGCGGGTCACAAGAAAACATACCACTTTGGAACATGCCCCATAAACTGTTCATCAATATCCCGTGCCAGATCCCTGCCTCTCTTTGGTTGCTGGTGGATTTTCAGACCCCTCACTAAAGGTTCTCATCGCATACCTAACTGGGTAGCTATCATGTTAGCCACTGCTGTTGCTAATTCCGATTTGTGCCTCCACAGGTTTGGGAGATGTCAAAGCTATGACAGCAAGCTGTCAATTGTAAGTCCATCAAGTATGGAATAGTTTCAGTGTGATGGTTTATTATTTCTTTGATTCTCAACATGCTATTATGAGTGCAATGTAAATGATCTTTTAAGGCAGTATACTTATTGTTTAAACTGTATTTTGATGGAATCAAATGCACATAATTAATAGAGTATTCTGTGAATTCTTTATACACTGATAACTGGATGAGAAATGTTTTCAAGTATGGTCAAGCAATATAGCAAGTACCAAGACATATAACGAGAAAACACCATAGATGTTATAAAGCATTAGGAATAACACCCACTCCTATCTCTTTTTATTCAGAATGTGAGTCGAGATGTGTTTGCTTGAGGTTTTCTGTGAAACATGACTTGTTCGCTTTGTGTTAGTAAACTTGCAAAGTGCATGTGTTGGTATGTCCGCTTTTATTTTTTAAGTATAAATCATCAAACTGATTCCTCTTGAATTTTATTTTTGAGTCTTGGTAATTATTGGTGTGCTTGTTTTGTTTTGTCAAAATTCTATTTGTTAAGTATGACATCATTGCTTATCAATAAAGGATTCTGGATTTAGGGTTTACTTCATGCATGCAGATTTAAAGGTCTGTTAGGGGTTGACTACTGATTTTGATGTATATGAGATGCCATGACTCTTTTTCTAAAGTATTTAGAGCGAGGTTAGATCTTTTGTGGGTCGAATTCTTCAGCATGCCTAGGTTGCATCTTGCCGAAGCCTCCTGTGTTGAAGATCCAAATTTTAGTTTTTGTTTTGTCATATGAACTGAGATCTGTATTTCTGGAACAAGTACAGAGCTTCTTCTTGTCTCTTTTTGATGTTAGTGTGCGAACATATACTGGCATAAAGACATGAGCTTCATTGAAGATGATCATAGTGTGAACTTAAGATTTTGGCATGATTTGATTGCCTTAAGTTCTCATTTCTGTTACGAGCTTGGTATTTTTGAAGTTTAGTGTGGAAGCATCTTCTGAATTTGTTTGTTAGTTTGGATCAAGGCATGAAAATGTGCCCACATGTTTGATGTGCTTTTTAATGATCAACTTTAATGATATAAAACTGCTATTTCAGCTTTTAAAGAACTCGGGACTCATTGTGACAAGGAACATAAGCTCAGATCATCATTGCTGCGGTAAGGTAATAAAATCATCAGCTTCGCTAGGCCAATTCTATCAATGTTTTCACTAGGTAACCTTTCTTATGTGCTTCAGCTAATAGAATTAGCCACTGTTTTTCTGATCTAATGACATTTTATTGTTGATTTTAATTATTAATTCATAAACCGTTTTTCTGATCCAGTGATCTTTGATTCTTAATTTTCATTATTAATTCATATCAGAATCGTTCTTTCCTTTCGAATCTCAACTGGCTTTCATGTTTTGCCCTTATTTTTGTAGATACCATCAAAAACGTTTTATATTGAATGGAATTTGTCAGTTGTTACTGCTTGTGTACCCTCATCAGATTCAATTCCCTAGAGTTCCTCCAGGTAATTCATGTTCTCAAGAGATGATCAAAACTTCGATGTATAATGAAAATGCCATCCTTCACAAAGCCGCAGGAGCCCTACTGCAATTCTCTCTCTCTTTTCAACCAGAGGATAGATTTGAAACGATAAAAAAGAGAGCTAAAATGAACATTAGACACGTTTTGATTTAGAGAAACCAATAATTCCTCCATTTCCAGAACCTGAAGCTTTGGACATTGAGAATCAGGTCCAACATTCTCCTGTTTTTCAATCTCTTCAGTCTTCATTATTGTTTCCTCAAGAATCTGTGCGTCGTCCTCTTTGTTCAGAGCAATTTCTCCACAGGGATTAGATATCAAGCTTTGTTCCCCAAAAGCCGCCTCCTCGCACACAAAGCAACTAATTAGAAGTATGGTTCAACAAATATTTTTCATACGGTACTCTAAAAACGTACCTCTCTTTCCAGTAACTATTATTTTTTAAGATTCTTAATAACGAAACAATTCTTTTAATTCTCTTTTTCAACTTTCTAGTTTTCAAGTAGGAAGAAACCTTGGGATAAATTGATGTAATTATTACATGGTTTGTATAGAAATGTGTTAGTAAGAGTAGTTAACATGTGGGTAATGAGATAATTAAAAAGAAAACCCCACCCTTTTATATTTGAGAGTTTTGGCCCAAGACTAAGAAATGGAGGATGGAATTTTACTTTCAAGTGATGAGTAAATTATGCTTAGAAATGTTTCTTTTATTTTGAATATATATCAGGGAGTCACTTCACAAGTGCATAAACCATATAGGTGATTTATACGTTCTCCATCTGGAATATTTGAAGTAAAAATAATTGTATTATTTTTTATAATTTGGTCATGATTTTTTTTTGTTAAGGTTATTATTCTTTTCAATTTAACTCTTAAATCAAAAATTTGTTACAGTACATTAATTTATTTTTATTTTAATTTTAACCCTTATTCTTTTAATTTCTATTTTTACTTTGAATACTTTTATGTTGTTTATTTTTTTTCTTTTAGCGTTTCATTTCTTGGGGATTAGGCTTCATGATTTTTGCATGCATGGTACTCTCAGTCTGATGACTCGAGTCATGAGTTTGAAAAGTTAATGGGGGTTGACTTTTTTTTTTTTTGCTTATTTTCTTTTCCATATTAGTCATTAGATGTTTTTTTTTAAAAAAAAATTGGCTTTGTGGTTTTATTTAATTTTCTTTATATCAGGTTATCCTAATCTCATGACCTAGTATACGAGTTTTGTGGGTTAACCTAGACTGACTCGCCCTTTAATTCCCAAATTACATGTTTATCATGCTAGCTTAATTTGACTCATACGAGTTTTTTTGTCTGTTTGTTACCCTATTCCATCCTTCTATATTTAATTGGTCGAAAATCGAACAACATTGTATTCCGCTCTTGGATAAAGTTTTTTTCCCTAGTTATCATGGCTGTTTTTTTTTATGATTTTTTTTGTTTGATATTGTTACATCTTTTTTTTTTCATCTTATTTAAATAAAACTAACTTATATGGTTGATCAGGGCTATAACACGGGTTATTGATTTTTTTCTTCTTTCATTAAAAAGCACTTACAACACTTAAACATTTTACAAAAAAAATATAACACAAATTCATGGTGTAGCATGGGCCCTGTTTAGTCCCTTGTTGATTGTTGATACCAATTCATGTTAAATGATGATTTATTGAAAAATAAATTACTCTTAGAATCAAAATTTCTTTAACTTTTGTTTAGGGTTTTTTTTGTATTTTCATCATGGTTTTTTTAGTTATAATCAAGTTGACTTAGAGAAAATTTTGTCTTTTAATCAATTTATAATATAAATAAAAAACAAAAAAGTGGTTGGTGTGTGTGACACATGTGCTAGCATGTGGGATGCCTTCGCGTCTTCAGGTAGCGCATGTGGAGGCTCCTTACGGACAAACAGACTTCTACAGCAGCATTTGAATCTTCTCAGCGTTCTCTCTATGCCTGGACAACGTGTGTTGCCAACAGATCTCTGGTTTGACGTTGATAGCTTTTTTTTCTCTCTTAGTTTTCAAAACAACCCATCTATTTATTTTTTCTTTGGATTTGGTCAATGTTCTCTTGATTACTGTTTTTTTAATTTGATATAATTTATAAAATTAGATTTTTTTTCAATTCATTCTCCAATTTTTTCATCTATCAGATTTGGTGTCTATTCTTTTAATTGCTATTTGTTTTATTTTGAATCATTTTCTTAATTAAATCTTTTTTTAATTTTTTCCCTTAACATTTTATTTCATTTTATTTTTGTATCAAAGTTAATCTTTATTTTTTTTATTGCTATTTGTTTTGTTTCAAATATTTTTTATTGAGACTTTTTTCTTTTAATTTAATCCCTTAGCATTTTATTGATAGAAAATTCGGCTTCATAATATTTTTGAGTTTGTTTTATAAAATAATCCTGATCTTAGAATTCAGGTTATGAATTTAAAATATTAGCTTAAGTTGACTTATATCTTTTTCAAAGTCTTTTTTTACAATTTATTTTGTTCAATTACATCATTCAATATTAATTTTTTAAGGAATTAAACTTTACTATTTTTTTCTATAAAATTATTCCAATATCATATATCAAGTTATAATAAATCAATCCAAACATAACCGAAAGGACCTCAACAAAACCCATCTTTATGACCCTCTACACCAGCCTAGAGTCCTAGACCTCAACAACCCAAATTTACGACCTTCAATCCAACGCTTCACATAGCAAGAAAGCAGAACTTCAACTTTGACATGATCACAAGAAGCGTTGCAAAGCATTGAAAAAGGCCCTACTAACCTCGTGTGGTTTGGTCAAATTTGACCACCCATGGGAAAAATTCTTTTCAAAAAGGTCCTGAGCTCAATTCGATTATGGTAGAAAAAGCTTCAAAGCATGCTAAATCCCCAAGAACTCAACTCAAGAAAGCCAGCCACTTGCAAGTACTAAGAACTTAGTTTGTTTATGAATATACCATTTCTCTTATGACTTCAGTTCTTATTACAACTCAATAATTCATATTACTGTGCATAGAGATTATCACTAGGGCAATACAGCACTACTGCTTCCATTTGACACATTCCTAACCTACTTCAGTTATAATTAGGAGACTCAATAGGGACATTTACAAATCAATTTCAGCATCTAATCAAAGTGGATAACCCGAGGTTGGCTCAAGAATCTGTAGGCAAGAAAGTGTCACCATCCCATAATGTTTCGAGATTGATCAGGTCATCAAACTCGACCATGGCTTCTGAATTGTTTGCCCATTCGTACATAGCCTGTAAGATTTACAAATCATAAAACCAATCAGATTATCAAAAATGCGTTTGCTGCATCCCCTTGAAAGCTAATGGTTGTCGTTGATTAAAGCCTTGCATTAAAGAAGGTTTCAATTAGGGATAATTCCAAGGTTACAAACTACCAATTCAGAAATTTTGAACATTTTCCCACTGATTTACATGTCCACAATTCATTTGAATCTTACTCTGCAGAGTGTATGAGGACTCGAAATTCAAATCATTTCCCATGGTCCCAACCTAGTCCGCTTACCATCAACTGTTTAACATATTTCTACCAGTAAAAACCTGACTTGGCATAATATACTGAAGAGAAGTGGTTTTAGTGAAACAACTACCCTTCACTGTTGTCTCTAATGCAAACAACTGTCAAGCAACTGCAAGGAAAACAAATAAAATAATAATCCGTTACCTTGGTCTCTTGGATCTCAGCAACAACATTGCGCAGCCTGTGATACTGTTCTCTTGCCTCCGGATGCTGATGCATGGATTTCACCCTTGCAAGGGCTATTTGTGATCTTTCTTCTGTTTGCTTCCTGCCTTCTTTAAGGAAATCATCATCGTCATCCTTTGAAGATACAACTTGCATGCTGGAACCCTCAGTAAGTGCTTCAGATTTGAAGCCACGCAAACCACTTCCTTTTCGTCTCCAACGCAAGATTATTTTATCCAAAATGCCAACAGACCAGATTATCTTCCTATAGTTTTTCCTGACCTGGTGGCCTCGTACATGGGCCTTCACAATAAAGCAATTAGAGTTAGTTTTCAAGAGTTCTATGCTTCATGCAAGGAAATAACTTGTAAGAGAAAGTTGATTGTACATAGAAGTCCAAAATAAGAAAATAGAAACTATAAAATAAAGGGGGCAAGAGCAATAAATGCACCTGAATTTTAACAATTCGCTGCCGAATTATCAAAAATTCTTTTCTACCCTTCCAACCACGGAACTTGTTCTGAATTCGTATTGCTGCATGAACTGGCTCATCATATTGTCCTGCCTTTTGTGACTTGACTGCAATAAGCGAAAGAGCACGCTCATGTGACATTCCAAATTTATCATCACCGTACTCTTTTAACTGCTTCTTTTGGAAGGACTGAACTCTGAAAACTTGATGAATACGAGCAGCAGCTTGAGTAGCATTACAAACAGCAGCTAATGAATCCTTCAGGGACAGTCCAATTGGTATGTCAGCATCTTTGACTGGAGTTTCATTACAGTCTGAAACTGTCAGTGATGCTGGTATTCCAGAACTTTCAGCAGCATCACCATCCTGCTTTTCCAAATTCAGAGAAGATAGGTGGGCACTCAAAGCAGATTCAGCAAGAAAGCCGGAAATCCCTTTGTGTCCATTAGCAGAAGCTAAGTCCGCAGGTGTTCTGCCTGTGGGATATTTGGGAGTTGGATCTGTTAATGCTCCAGGAGCAGCGCCGAGATGGATTAGGGAAGCAACTGTTCGCTCTCTGATATTTGAGCCAAAGTAGAATAAATGAGTACTAATTCAATAAGCATTTTGAAAAAGGTAACCGACAAGAAATTGTAAGAGCCAATAACTGTGGATGTAACTAGATCCCAGCTAGGATTAAAGCTAGAATTGATGCCACTATAATTAATAATAGCATGCTGTCATTTGCAACATGATATTTTGTGATATCCTAACATCACCAATAATATATACCCCCGTGCATTCTAGGAGGTTTGCTGCCAGTTTTTAAATGAAGGTGGCTTGTTACCCTAGTTAACATTTTTCAGTAGCTTATTTGGTTTTAATATGGTACATTCATCAAGAATTCCTGTGTCCAATAAACTATCATGGTATAGTACCCCATGTTAATCCCCAGCTTGGAATATGAAGTGCAGAGAATGGAAAGGAAGACAAGGAAATGAATAAAAAACTCATTTCTCTCACCTGCCATAAGATGCTGCCCAATGAAGTGCAGTCCATCCATTAACATCGCGGAAATTGACACTTACACCAGCAACTATTGTAGGTTCCAGGGCCCATTCATAGCCAAGAGCAGCTGCAAAATGTAGCACCCCTTGACCACCCTCATCTAATACACTAGGGCCTTTTCCGCCTTCAGCTACCTTCTGCAAAAGCCATTCATGTAACTGTTCCTTGAGTGCCTTTTGAAGAAGCTGATCCTTTAGTTTTTCTGAGGAAAATCCCTCCAGTGAAGTAAGCTTTAACATCTGGTCCCATGTTTCATTGCCTTCTTTCAGCAATGAACTGATTTTATTGCTCAATTGGGAAATCTCATCAACATCACTGGAGTCATATTTTGAAGGGAAGGCAGAGCTCAGAGACAACAGTTTTGCTAATCGCATATGAAGATCTTCAGTAGCAATGTTAATATAGTTATAGGTAATATCTTGGACATGGCTAAGTCGATATTCAAATTCGCGCACTTCACTACATGCTACCCTATTCGAACATGTAACATAAAAAGGAACCCTTCCAGCCTTATGCGAAGGAGTAGTGCAACGAAGAATACCATCAGCTATAATCTCTGCTGGAACTTCAACTTCTCCAAACATAATTGACCATTTAAAGTTTTCTGCTTCTTCTCGGCTCTTCAAGAATCTTCCCATGACTAGGACCTGTATAAATTGTACAACAAATGAAAAAAAGAACATAATTATATTAAAATGAAGTGATTTATGAAACTCCAGCGAGTGGTAGCTCAGCTTAGAAATCTCAGCATTCCATTCTATACTCCAGTACCTTGATCTCTGTGGCTGCATATGCCCAGTTGGGCGAGAAATCAATAATGCTAAAGAGTTGGTCCTGGGAGAGAGAAGGACCAAGCGTATATGTGTCCAGGTGTCCATGTGAGGGATTGTCAGCATCAACCACATTTTCACTTTCAGCTGAAATCCAGTATGTCCCAGAACTGGATTGCAAATGTGGCTGATCTACATCTTCAAGTTCTTTGCTCATCCATCGGGTGAAACTATCGAGCTTCTTCAAACCTTCTGTCCTTGAATCATCCAAAATATGCTGTTTCATAGATGTAGAGTAGATGGATTTCCCCTCTAGGGTCATACCATGATCTGAATTTGCAGGCTGTATTTGAAGGTCATTTTGGATATGATTATCATTTTCCTGTGCACAGAAAGGTTCAAAAGTATTGATAAAGTTGCCACTATCAAGTTGTTGATCATGAAACCTAGCACTGAGATCCGAGTCCAGATGCAACTTTTGATCCAAGGACCACTTTGGCCGATGCGAATACCCACCCTCGATAGTCTGTTTGAAAGGCAAGTTAAAACAAATAAGTGAATCGGAAAAAGAAAAGATAACACATCTTTAATTAACATATAACGAGACAAATGCATTGATTTAATAATTTAATGAACTTTTAGGAGGCAAGTAATTCACAACTCAGCTCAACTAAGAATCAATCCCAAATTAGTTGAGGTTGACTACATGGATCTGTCTCCTTCGTTCAGTTCTATTATGGGATAAGCTTTTTCTAAACTATTATAACACTAGATCCTCTATTAATCAGAACGGGTCATTTCTGGTCTACATATCCCCTGGGTTGACCACGTGGATCTGTCTCCTTCATTCAGTTCTATTACGAGATAAACTTTCTCTAAACTAATGCGACACAAGATCATTCTTTATTAATCAGCACACGTCATTTCTGGTCTAAGTCCCCCCTGCTTTCTCCTAAAACTTCAATATGATCGATTTTTCTCCCCAGCACATCCATAGGTTGAAGTTAGAAATGGCAAAAAGAAACCACCATTCTCAACTTCCTAATCTTCCCACAGATGCACTCATTTCTTACTCAGTCTTATCTTGCGTTATGACTCATCAATCTTACAATCACATCCCAGCCATACACATGTACGACAATTCATCTATTATAGATATCGACATATGATGTGTATGTTATAATCAATTGCATGAGAAGCAATTATGAGATTGAGACTTCTATATAACCACTCATCAATTTCACTCATGAAGCATATGAATAAAAAATGGCTACCACCATTCTTCCATCCTTGAAGATTCACATAGAAGAGTTTAGCATTCACAAACTACCATTTTATCAGAATTAAATATGTGCTGCAAGGATTTATAACATACAGCAAGGATCACACCGACCTGCCATGCTTCTTGATCAAGTAGGTGACTCCCGATATCCTGACTTCTATCAAAGCTATTGGTAAGAAACTTCTCCAGTATATCTTCTTGCTTAGGGATGACTCCCACCATACCCTGCCTTTTATCAAAGCTATTGGCAAGAAACTTCTCCAGTATATCTTCTTGTTTAGGGATGACTCCCACCGTATCCACTTGTGACAGCAAAGTTGTCTGGAAAGGCACAGATTCAATTCCACGAGAACAATTTTCTAATACATCCTCCCATGATGGTAAGTCAAAGACTTTCTGGGGCTCGGATGCTGGTTCAGTACCAATAGTGTCTTTAGCTGTATCCACTTGGGCAGGTGAGATAAATTCCATCACAGGAACAGCTGGCATTTTTCCTTGATAACCACCTATTAGAATACAAGTATTGTTGTGTAAGTTCTTATGTATTACCTAAAAATATTGGCGCAGTTACTCTACAAAGATAAAACATCAGAACCAATATACTTGAAAACAGCATGTGATCATAAGGAATAGATGTGCCTGTATCCATTTTTTCCATTGCTGGCCTTTGCACTTCGAGAAAAGAGTTAAATCTGGAACTGGCTTGGTTATTATATCCTGCAGTAAATACCATAGCCACATATGAGAATATGGAAAGCCAAAGCATTTGTCATCCAGAAAGCTGCAATACATCTTCTAAAGAAACTGACCCAGAAATTCTTGTTACTAGAAACTAATGCACAAGAAATGAAAAAAAAATAGGACCTGATTCAGCATCTTCATATTCTGATGCCAGAGCGCTATTCATGCTTGTCGAATCTGTCGTTCCTGTGGGTACCTGGTAACCATTAGAGCGGAAACTGGAAGAAACAGAAGTATCCATCTCTGAATTCGGCATCATGTCTTCGGTTTCTTGGGAATAAGGTATAGGCTCTTCATACGCTTTAATGCGGTTAAAATTTGTCCTGGTTCCCTGATGAAATATGAAAATTAAAGTAGTTTAAACCCAATAAGAAGATTGCTAAGTTAATAGAAGGTAAACACAAGCTAAAATAAGAGAATTGAGAAACTTTGATGAGGTCAACCTTGCTCCTCTTCTAGACTAAGTGATGCAACACTCATGACATCCGTTTAGGCAATAGCCACAAGACAACAATCATAACATAAGCAACTGTACCAAATTAGAGTAACAAAAATCTGAAAAACATGAATATCAAAACTGAATCGTGATTTTAAGCATCAAAGACAAGAAATAAGTGCACATAGATTCTCCTGTCAGAACGGTGGTGCAAAAAGATTCTCATGAGCATTTCCAGCATGACATTCAACAGTAGACCTGATGTTTAATTATTTGAGATGGAAAAAATTCCAATCCCATGCGAAGGTATCTTATTAAATAATTTATTTGAGATGGAAAAATCTCCAATCCCATGCAAACTTGCTAAATAATTTATGTTTACTGTTCCTGCTCTTAAGTCTGAAACACCAATCTACTTGTTTTCATACATGGCTATTGTACATACATTTCAGGTCTAGATTCAGCACTGCAAAAGTGCTACACATATTTATCATCATTTTATCATGCCAAGAATACATCATAAATTTTTTTTCTCATCCAATGACTGCTATTTTAGCCTGATTCACAAATACACAAACAAATTATCTATTTTCAAAAACCCGCTCTAAGGCTCAAATCTAAACATAGATTTATAATTTTAAGTACTCAAAATTCATCTATTAGCTTTTACACCAAAGATACATGATAGTCACTTAATCCTCAGATAAATAGTTATGTTTTCATTGAGTTTGTAAAAGACATCCATTCATTATAAAATGCTTCAATATCACAAAAAAATTTACTAGATACCAATTTAATGAAATGACACTCACAATCCAATGATCAGTTAAGGCATCATTTTCACCAAAAGGATCAAACCCCATGATATTCCTCTCAGAGCTAAAAGTCATCATTATATTCCTATTCCTAACTTAAAAAAGCCAGATGTTGGAGCCTCAGAGGTGTGGCCAATACATGTTCACCATTATCCAATACATATTGACATTCTAAATTGTGGAGACAGATTGCTTTCCTTTTCCTTTAATTTTTTTCATTTCTATTCCTTTTTCTAGCATGAGAGGGGTTCCGAGTATTGGTGTTGTGAACATAATAATATGGAAAATACAGATACCAACCCATTCAGTAAAAACCCACGGAAGAAAGAAAAGGCTAGGTAATAGAAGTATTGGATTCTATCTTTCCCAGCACAACCAAATAAATATTTGACAAAGAATAAAGGCAGCAAAAAGTAGAGTCGTCTTTAAAGCTATCCAACAAAACCAAACCTTTTGGAAGACAGGGTGACAGATTAAAATAACTAAAAAAGACAGAAAATATAGGAGTGGGGAATAAAGAGTTACCTTTACTTCCCGATAATGGACAAGTACAATGTGTGAAAGTTCCCTGCAGTAGAGGTCAACTATGTAAGAAATAGTAGAAGGTCATCTGTCTCAAAAGTGGATTCTAGAAGAAAGAAACCAGCTATTATTTCAAGTGGGCATTTTAAACCAACGAGATCAGCTAAAAAGATCAGGTGGTGGTCAAAACTGTCAAAGGCTTTAGCTAATTTACACTTCACATAAAAGGGCACAAGCATAAAAGATTTTAAGCATCAAAGCACTATTTTGCAGTATATGTGTGCTAAGAGAGAGAGATGAGTGAAAGTTAAGCATAACAAGAACAAACTTAACTTTCAGGCACAAATAAAGATTTTTTTTGTGTGCGCGCACATTGATAACTTGATATACATTAGGCCCAAGGTTCTTCAGAAAGTTTGTGACCAAGCCTATAATTTTTTAGAAACACTCACCAAAAGAAAAAAAAAATAGTGAAGAATTACATAGCCATGGAACTCATGTGGGTCAATAATTTCCTTGATTGCACAAAAAACTTGAAGCCTTGATTATCATGCCTCTGATTATTGGAACCCCAAAGTAGAAAGTGAAATAATAGCAAAATCATATAGTTACATAGTGTTCCAAATAATATAAAATGACAGCTATAATTCAGTGTGGAATCCACATATATCAACACATTCAAGTTAGAACCAGTCCAATCTTCTAAATATTGCCAATTATGCCACTTTATAAACCATTGCAAGTATGAGACCAGACAAATAGTTTGAAATGCAATCATTTAGATCCAAAAACAAGAGATTGGAATGATCAGAAATGAAAAGATTCAAGAACTCACTCTTCAAGCATCCAATAACTGCGCCTTTGAAAATTTTCATTGTCTTCTCCATGTGCATAATAACAATGCAGCACATCAACGCTTCCAGACTGGAAGAAAATACACTTTTTTCAGTAACTGTGATTTGGAAGAACACAAAAATAAAATATAAATAATGTCTCTGCACCTGAGTACGTTAGCTAGAAGACAAAGGCATAGGCTCAAAGATGCTAGAATTAAATTTTTCCACCTCATATTCTTGATCAGTGCTTATGTCAATAGATAAAATACCTAATATGCTTACCTTAAGCCTCTCGTGTGCTTCTTTCACTGTTTTCCCATCTTTTTTCTTTCTCCAGTTATGGCCATCTTTTCTGAAGTATCTGAGCACTTTGCGATCAAAAAGGAACAATGACCCACCTGAAATTAGAGCCAAGATATGTTTATGACTGCAAATTACCCCGAGGAACTTAATCAAATTGAGGCCTATGTGCCCATAGTGGAGAAGATATCGCACTAAATGTAAATAAACACTAAAATAGGACAGAAGCACTCACACTACAGATTAGGCTGCTATCTATGAGCTTCTCCTAATGTAAATTACCTAGACCCATTAGTATTCAAACAAGAATGGGGGAGGAATCCTAATGTGGGAACTCCTCAGATAAAAGAAGCTACAGAAACTTGGAACTCAAAACAAATAGAATTGTATATGAAAAGCGACTGGAGTTGAAACAAACAGAGTTTTATTGGATAAGCGAAACTTAAACAAGCTGTTTTATCATTTCCTTTAAAATTTAATAAATAATAAAACAAAAAATCAAAATCAAATCGTTGTTTTAGAATAAATGTGATTGCAATTTAATGTTTCAACTGCTGTAGACCTGTGAGAATGATGTCCAATCTGATGTCCGACAGAAAAGGTTCAAACGAAAGAGAGTAAGAGACCAAAAGGTGAACACATGATTACTGATCTGACAATCACTTTGATCTTAGAAACATAAAGCTACTGCAAATGAATCTATCAAACATATGCCGGTTCTATGGTCTTCCATCCCGTATGACACCTTTATCCTCAGGATCCACCCATTAGGCGATACGAAAATAATAAAATGAGAGATAGGTCTGAAATGTTGCTTGCAAGACATTATCCTTGGCTCAAAGGCAGTTAGGATTTTTAAAGAAACTTGCCACATGGATCACATGCAAAACAAATTTCATTGTAGATTCTCACAAAAGAGCAGAAAATAACTAGAATGAACAAGCTAAAAACAAAAAAGAACTATTGTTATCCCCCTAAAGACAATGCAAGGCAACTGGAGTAAAAGGTTCACTGAATGATTTCTCAATGAAGGCAATGTGGTTAAAGTCTTACTTGGAGGCATATGTGCAGGTTCTGGGGCAATACGAAATCTCTGATAATTGCTAAGAATTTCAACTATTTCAGCAGGGCGTAGCCATCGATTCTGTGCTTCTACCAGTATCTGCTGAATATCTGCATTCCACCATAGGAAATTTTTTTGTTTTTTTTAAAAGCACAGCATGAGCAATAACTTTACAACATTTAAGTACTAAAAAAAAGAAGAAAAAAGACAAGAGGGGTGTATAAAGCATGAAAACTAATGCCACCATTGCTAAACTACTTTATTTCACCTTAAGCCTGCATGAGAGAAGAAGTTAGAGACTGATATAGCATGTTGAAACTATATCCTTAACAATAAAACAGAAATTTCAGTCCAGTTTTTATCATTACTCTGAAATCCAGCTATCAATTAATGATAACATCTTGACCAAAACTTTCCTTCTTTTTCACAAATTCCCCTCAAAATCTCAAAGCCCTCCCCCAGAAGAACATCAAGATTATCACTAGATTCGGTAAATAAATTATCTTTGCTGGACTATTGCACTGGCAAACAAATAACAATGCTTAAAAGCTGTCCCTTTCGTCCTAAAAGTAAGAACCCACCAATAAAAATCCAAGCTTTGAGCCCGGATCACAAACTGAGTCCTACTAATTAATATCTTCTTCTCCTAAACATATACAAGCCAGTCATCAAACAAAACTGAAATCTTCAAAGAAAAGTTCTACAATACACTATACAAATGAATCCAAAATCAAAATAAAAAATAAATAAAAAGAAAAGTTGAAACACTCTTACCTAGCTGGTTACCAAGAGGGTAACGTCTAGAGTCAGCCATGATTGATCAGCTCCTCCTTTTCAGTCTCTATCTTTGTTTCTCTGCGATGTCAAATCTTGAAAAGAGACATCAATTACTGTGTAAAACAAATAATTAGGAAGCTCTGTCTTTTGATCTGACTTTCTGGGAAGAAATCTGAAGGAAAGAAGTTGAAGAAAGTGAGTTTCTTTGTTCTGATTAGAAAATTAAGAAGGGGATAGGAACAGAAGGAGAGGGATCGGGTAGCAGCCTAAATGGAATTTCAGACAGGGAAGGAGGGCAGGGCGAAAGTGCTGAGTGAGTTGAGTCTCCCTTTGACGTGATTTCCGGGATGGTGCTTTTTATGTTTCAAGTGTGAACACTGGACAGAACAATTAGCTCTTTGACTTACCCTTTTATTAACAAGGAAACTTCATTTAATCCTCTAGTATTATTATCAATTTTATCCAAATGTAATTGATGTTGGCAGGATAATGTCGCCATTCATCCCATTAATTGTTATTATTAACAATTAACATTAACAATAAAAAAAAATTAGTGTTTTTACTGTAACTCTTATCTCAAATCAATATTTTTTATTTTTTTAGTCATCGTTTTTTAAAAATAATAATTAAATTTGATTTTTTAGTGCTCATCTCACTTTCATGATACAGTTTATAGGTTTTGCAAGTGGGCCCGGTTTATTTAATTTATTTAATTAATTTTAAAAAAAATTATCCTTTAATATTAGATTGATTGAGAATTAAACTTTATGATTTATTTTGTTTGCTTTCTATTAGGTTATTATAGCACCATAACCCGGGAATAATGCTTGACGAGTTAACCTGAGTTGACATGACTTATTTTTTGTGTCTTTTTTTTTTTAATTTCATCATTCAACACTGAATTAGTTAGGAATTCAGTTTTGTAATTTATTGTTATTTGTGTTTCTATGATGATGTATTGGTCTCGTGATTAGGGTTGTGGATTTTAGTATTTTAACCCTGGTTAAATTATGTTGTTTTTTTTTTATTATTTTCTTTCTAAAAGATTATCTTGGTCTCATGACCCAGGTCATAAATCCTTCAACATTGGATCTGCTTTTTATTAGATTGTCCTCATCTCGTGGCCCGGGTTGTGAGTTTACTAGGTTAACCTAGTTGGCTCATTTTTTTTTTCTTTTTTAAATTGATTTTTTTTTCTCAATTTCATAATTTAATATCGTGTTTGATTAAGAACTAGAATTCATGATTTATTTTAATTTGCTTTTTATTAGGTTATCCCGACCTCATGACCCAAGAATAATGCTTAACGGGTTAACCCATATTGACTCCACTCATTTTTTTAATTAGATTTTTTATGAATTTCATCGTTCAACATTGGATCTAATATGATTAATTGAGAATCAAGTTTCGTAATTTATTTTGATTTGCTCTTTATGAGTTATCTTAGTCTCATGACCAGACTCGTAAATTTGACAAGTTAATTCGAGTTAAATTATTTTATTTTTTTATTTTTTTCTGTGAAGTTATCTTGGTCTCAAAACTCGGGTTATGGATTTGAGAATTTGACTCGGGCTATTTTCTATGTTCTTTTCTTAATTGATTTTTTTTAATCTCATCCTTCAACACTGGGCTGATTGAGAATTGGACTTTATAATTTGTTTTGATTTTTTTTATAGGGTTATCTCGGTCTTATAACCCGAGTTACGAGTTTGACAGGTTAACCTAAGCCGCTCTTTTAGGTTCTTTTCTTATATATTTTTTAATTTCATCGTTTAACATCAGGTTGATTAAGAATTAGACTTTATAATTTATTTTGATGCATTGATGTTTTTAATGCATTTCCAAATAAAAACAATCATTATCACAAAATCAAACACTACAGTAACATGTTCTGTTGGAGATGTTCGGGAGTAACGGTTTCCAAAAAAAATATTAAATCAATAATACATATTTTATTTTATGAATAAAAATAATATAAATTCCAAGATTGTAATTATTTAATATTAAGAATATGTCTAGGTATCATGAATAAATAAAACTTAAGTTGCAGGACAAAAATTTATTTTTTTCACCATACGAGCAGTTATAACTTTTTGCCTCATTGCTGTTTTGCCTGTAATTAAGACCCCCTGGTTTTAATGTTCATAATAACAACGCCGGCGACGAGGAGGAGGATTGAAGCTACATAATATACTTCAATACTGCCAGGTGCTGACTGGGGTAGATTTACTTCTTAAGCTGTTTTGACCACCTTGCCAAATAAATTTGAGGATAATTACACTATTAATTAGTACACTCTATTTTTTCTCAATCCACGTGAATTTTAATTTTTTATTTATTTGAGTACATTGATTTTTTTAAAAGAAATCTCAATTAGGTATTTTCATTTGCCTTCTGTTAATTTTTTGCACTGGCGTATATGAATTTTACTTCTTTTTTTTAATTCTGATACACCAACTTTTTTATTGTTTAGATTAGATATTTCAGTCAATTTTTTATTTTTTAATATGCATTTCTTTTTAGTAAAAACAAACAGGGCCTTAAGAGTTATATTGAAAATGATAATGACTTCATCAAGTAGACAAATTAGTGTCAAACGTTGATAGTATTTTATATAAATTGGTCCAACGACGACGAGCTGCATGATATATTGAACTCTCGAACGTTATTGCCATGTCGTGTCTGGAAATTGAAATTACAGGATTAGGTGAAGTTTTGTTGCTCTAAAAGTCAACCCTGTGCTTTTCAACAGAGGGTTTCAATTCTGGAGATCGCAACTGGCAATCCATGAAAAGTCAGCAACAGTTGCAAGATTGATTTCTAATTGCTTTACAGCACAGCCAATGTTTGGAATCTGCGAGTTCATGTCTAATTAATGCTTTCTGCTCGCATTTTCCTTTGAACTAAACTGGGATTTTTCCTTGCTCTTCTCCTTTAAAACACACGCAGGAAACTAATGGATGGTGATTTTCCCTCATGGAGTTGACAAAGATCAGCCTCTTCCAAGTATTTAAGCACCAAAACAGCAGAAATTAATTGTTTGTGCTGCTCGACTTTGAACACTCTTCATGGATTCTGATGGCTGTGCGTGGACATCACCCCATGCTGTTCATGCCTGCCCAACCACGCCACTTGTTTTGAGCCAATGTCCAAATGACAGATTTTCTCCTCCTCCCCACTCCCACCTTTTCTCTTGCATAGTCTCTCTCTTTCTATCTCTCAAGAATCTTCCACACATATTGTACATTATGCACCCATCTAAATATTTTTTCAATCGTGATGATATGCACCGTCCATTTACAAAATATTATTTTTATGATTAAATGATATATTCTCTATAAATACATACTATAAATACATACTTTTATATGAATTGGTGACACCACCTCTTACAAGGCATTACAATTAACGATGAGCACCAATATATTCATCATTCCTCAAACTCTCCAAATCTCAAGGGAAGCGTTATCAAGATTTATAAATATTTAGAATTATTGGATAAATACAATAAGTCATAATTCTCCAATTAGAGCATCTAAAAAAAGTATTAAGAGGAACATTCATGATCACTTCGAATTCCCGAGCTTTTGACCATGCCTCTCATCTCCACACATACTGAGGTATTAGTCTCTATCAAGAAAAAACTTTATGCAACACCCATCTATCCACATGAAAAGTTGTTCAAATACAAAACCTTACTAAGTTTTGTCTCTTTGCATAATGATCAGGGGTATTATATTAATGAATGTCATGCCTTGAAAAAAAAATAGAAAGATTAATCGCCAAGGGTTATCTTCCTGAAACTCTCCACGTTATTAGGTGAACATGATCAAGATCTATAAATACCTTAAGTTACTAATTAAACACGAAAGGATCATAATTTTTCCTACCATAATATTTCTCTACATATTTTCTATTCTGAATTATATCTCTCGTATACCTACCAATTTAAATATTAAAAAGTCTCTCTTTTCACGAGATGCTTATTTTCTCAAGAACGATCGAGTCCATAACTAAACCCATAAATCAATCCAATAATCAAGTCCACATCTCTTGACTCGAGATCACAAATGTTAAAAACCTAATATTTTTGTCAAGTTTTTCCACGGCTTCGTCAAATTCGTAGACAGAGTAACTTGTTTCATCTGATGGTAAAACCTGCTGGTTCTAGGTCGGTCCCAAATTTATCTCCCAAGAGAATGTTTCATCAAACACTGTAAACTTCAACTAATTAAGTGAGATTAGATCATTAAAAAGAAATTGGGAAAAAAAATCCTCATCAGCAGTCAGCTCCCACAAATCAAAAGTGCCCCTGAATGGGTGCATTATGTACACACAGCGGCCAAATCCTAAACTGATTATCTTCGGCACAACGCAATTACACGTCGTAGATTCCCATCTTCCCATTGTTTAAAATTGTTTTCTACACCTAGAGGTGTAGCTAAACTGATCAGATTCAAGGTTTATTCTCTAGAGATCACTAGTTCGAGTCTCACAAACCTTAGAGTCACTGAAGGCTTACATGGTCGTTAACTTCAGGGCCCGTGAGATTAGTCGAGATGCACGCAAGCTGGCCCGGACACCCATGTTAATAAAAAAAACTGTTTTCTAGTCCCGAGGGATGTAGCTCAACTGGTCAGGTTCTAGGTTTGTTTTCTAGAGATCACCAGTTTGAGTCCCACAAACCTCAGGGTCACTAGAGGTTTACATGGTCATTAATTTTAAGACCCATGAGATTAATTGAGGTTCATCAGTTTATATTAATCTTAAAAAAAAAAATTTCTTCATGGACATTAAGAATTTAAAACAAATAATGCAATTTAAAAAGTAGCTGGAAATGTGTGGCTAAAAAACAGTTGACATTAATCACTCCTGAGCATAATCCATTGAAAGGACGTGTGATTGTGCAAATCAGAAGTTCTCAAGTCACAGGGTTGTGTGGTAGGGCAATACCATAGAAACTTTTCTGTGTATCAATCAAAAGTTAAAAAACAACTTAAGATCGATTTGCAAAAGTCGTACCATATAAAACCCATAACAATATGTTGAGGTTATATCAATTTATAAGTGTGTTTGTCATTATAATAGCTTTTACTGTTATAATTTTTTTAAAAATTGATTAATTAAGTATTTTTAAAAATATTGTGAAGGAAAAACGTTACCACGCCTTAACAGAGTACCAAACAGTGCCGCTTGACGAGCAATGCAGGACAAATCATGGTGGCAAAGACCGACAACCAGTCAAATCGATGTAGTTCTCAAGGAAGATGAGGGCAACTGCTGCTTTATGTTTCGAAAACTGCATCCAACTGTAAACTTTATGGACCATTATAATCTCTCTAAAGTCTAAAGTGATGTTTCCAACCCCAAGCAAGCCTTTAAAGCATTTATAAGTGGGCGGTGGAGATAATTTTCTTTGTATTTATGCCTTCTCTACACAAATTCATGTTTATGCTGTTGGAACAGTGCTTGCTCGATTCCTTGGTCATCCATCCAAAAATTATTTTAAAAAGTTAATTGTAATAAATGATCTGGCATTCTACAGCGTGGCGTCTATGTGGCGAGTTAAATGAAATATTTTTTTTTTTTTTTTTACCGTGGGTGTCCAGCCAACTTATACACAACTAATTCTACAAGTTTTAAAATTAAAAACATATAAATTTTTAGTAATAATAAAATTTATAAAATTTAAATTATTTATTTTTAAAAAATAAACTCAATATCTGATCATTCAAATAAAATACCTGCTTGCAGAGGATATGTACGGTCTAGCAAGATTTTGCACCTGGCCAGCATGGAATTAGAAAAGAGTGCTTATACAATTGTTTTGCTAACAGTTACTCTTTTCTGTCATTTCCAACTCTAAGTAAGCTGCAGTCAAAGAGTTCTGTGATCCTGAACACTTACCTGTTTGAGTTAGCCCTTCAACTCTTTCATGAAAAAACTTGTGCCTGTTGAAACTTCTGTTTCTTTTATACGATATGGTCAATAATGGCATTTAGCAGCCTGTGTTTTATACAAATTGTACATAGCTTTTGAAGTTTTTTCACATTTGTTTTGGGCCAAGATGTCTATGAGTTTTCGATGTTGTTCGAGGAAAGCAACGCCACTTCACAGTGTACTTCTCAAAAAGCAGCTTTGTAGAGCTTCCTCTGCCAACAAGGAAGCAGATGTGCCTAGATGCTCAATTCATTTGCCAGGACCTCCTCGATTTACAGATGGAAAGGAGAGATTCTTATTCACCATGCGTTGTGGATATAGAGATTGAGGTGGAAACTGGAAACTATTGCGAAACCCAAATCTGGTGATATAATTGCTCGAAGAACAAAAAACGGAGAACGGATCGAAACCTTCTTGGATGTTCTGTTTTATTGCAAGTGCTTTCTCCTTTACCCTCAACTAGACTTGGGCCCGCGCTACAAATTGAAGGGATAATCAAGAAAACAAAAGAGATGAGATAAAAAAAAAGAAAGAAAGAAAGGAAGGAAGGATTTCCGCCACCAGATCAGAGGTTTGTTCATGATACATGTCGTGCAAACATGGAGGGTTGTCTAGAGGATTTGAACTTGGCTGTTTGTGGTTAATTATCATGCTGCTAACACGGTCTAATTCCGATCTCATGTAAGATTCCACGGAGATGATATTTTGTGTACATGAAAGCCAGTGATACTTTTAATGCTCTTATCTATTATTAAAAAAACATAAATCTTTGTTCTTTTACTCTCTTTGTTTTGGTCCTCAACTTCACCACTCTATAGTTCTTGTTGTGTTATTCGCTCTGAATTTGTAAAGGGTAAAGGCTGTGAAGCAAGTTCATTGTGAAACAGTTATGGCTTTGAAAAGAAAACCTAACTTGTCTTCCAATCGAAATCTGAGTGCGCTTTGACAAAAACGCAAGGAATTGAAGAAGATCGACGTCGTTCAACTATCATATATGAACATCTACGAACAGTTCATTTTCCTATACAACAAATTAAAGCAGGAACTGCAGCAACTTCTTATTGATCTGAAGGCACAGCTCCTGTCCAGATTATCATTCGCAGTGTATATATTCTAAGTCAAACTCTTTTCCTACATCATAAACAAGTGAAGAATCCCGGATTTGGATTATTGGCACAGGACTCCTAAATCTCTATGCCCAGCAATGTCCCTGTGAAAAACAACACATTTTCAAAATCTCGAACCAAGATTTGATTGATCATGAACCAAGATTTTTGACAAATAAATGATTAACAGGTCTTCAGATCATCAAATTTAAGGATTTCATGGTAAAATGCGTGCAATACAGTGTTTTTTTTCCTGACTACAAATTTCTTATGTTTCAATAATCGGCTTCAAGGTTAAGAGTATTTTTGAAGAGGTTATCAAACAAATTAATGAGAACAACATTAGCTTCTTCAATCTAAAAAAAATGGTATTGTTCTTTTTTTTATTTGAAAAATAATATAAAACTTATAAAGGAGAAATATGAATAACTTCTAAAATGTGTTTTTAGTACAAATTTTTAAAAAATGAAAACTACTTTTTCAATTTTCTAAATAGAAAAATATTCATTTGAGCAAAAAATTTCAATTTTCTTTTTCTAATTACAGTTTTCTTAAAAAAAGTAAAGTATTACTATATTTTTCTTCAATGATTTCATTGTAAAATAAAAAATCCAAATGCAAAAGGATTACACTTTTCTCCTTTACGTATGATTCTGATTGCGGTTGCCTTTCCACCTACTGCCTCTTTGTTCTCAATACTTCGAAAACATTTTTTTTTCCTGTTTCATGCTTTCTCACAGTTTTTTTTTTTTTTTTTATAATTTACAGTGATAAAAATCAAGCCATCATCGAATAATCATCTTAATTTTTTTAAGAAAAATTATATTATGTTATAAAACTTGAAGAATAGTTTTATATTGCGCCTTAACATCCATTGTTTGGTTTCTCAATGTTTGATAGCTAAGCAAGTTCCAGACATATAAGCTGGCCAGCTTACTTGAAAGTGTGGTTGTAATTGTTTTTCATGCTGAAATGTATCAAAATAATATTTTATTATTTTTTAAAAATTATTTTTGAGATCAACACATCAAAACGATTCAAAACATAAAAAAAAATAATATTTTTATAAAAATTAAAAAATTAAAAATTTTAAAAATACAAGTTGACCCACGTTACATCACTCAAATTCAGTTGGCTGCCATCACTGTATAGTGCTGGCTTGAACTGTCTTTCTTTCTTCTTCTTCTTTTTTACCTTTAACTGGGTGCTGGCATGAGTGGACTTTTGATGATGATGATGGGATGTTTTGTTCTTCTTGGATTGAAGACAAACAAAGAGGGTGGCTGGAGGAGGCATGTGAGCGAAGGAGTTGAAATTGAGGACTACTAATGTTGTCTGGATATCAGCTTAATATGGATTTATAAGGAACTTAATGTAATGAAATCTTAACTATAGGAGTTCAAATATAATATACCACTTGTTGGAACCACAATCCCGAAACAATATTGGTTTTGAGATTTCAACTGGCTATTATACTTGTCTGATTTTCTCGTAACCAAATTCGCCAATGATCATATCAACATATATCCATGTCATGAATTTTGTTCCACCAAGATCCAAAGAAACTTTATACAATGAATTCAAAATTTCAAATTACAGCCATCAATTTTCTTGAATCACAAAATGGGTAACCTAGAGATTACCTCCTATTGCAGTTAATATCTGATAATGGTTTTCACAAACATATCAAAGATTTTCCAAAATACAAAAAAAAAGAAGAAGAAAAGAGGAGAGATGTTAAATGGAATATATCTGAACGGTCAATTTTCCTATTCAACAAATAGCAGGAATCTGCAACTACGTCTTATTGATCTGAAATAGCTCAAATAAAAATCATCATTTGTCGGATTTTAATTCAATTGGTATAACCTGGTATTGAAGGTGCTTCCTTTCCTCGATCTTCCTCAAATCCACTTCTCTAACATGCACAACCCCCTCCTTGCTGCTCTGCCTGGGAAGAATTGACAGTCGGCTTGAGGTTCACATCAACCATGTCTTCCTGTTTTGTGGAAGAAAGGGTTTCCATCCCTGGCAAGGCAGCAGCAATCTTGCGGAATAGAGGCTGCATTTTTTCATTCAGAAATCAGAATACAAACAATAACTTATCAAAAAACTTTAGCTACCTGCACAAGGAGAAATGAAATTATATGTTCACATAAGGCCATATTTCCCCTAAGATTGGAGCAGCTTGACAATATCAAAACCTTGTGTCTCACTCTCACCTTTATATTAAATCCTGCTTTCGCACTGGTTTCTATAAACATAACTCCAAATTCACGAGCCTTGCCGTCTCCTTCCTCTATTGAAACTTGCCTGTTTGATCACCGAATAACATAATGAAAACAAAAACAAATAACAATAGTTTTGAATTGTTTCAAGCTAAATACAGAAGGCAACTAACAGAGAGGACTATTAGCTCCAAGTTCTAAACAAAACAAAGGATCGCAACCAGCAAAGTTCTTAATTTTTCAAAAGAGAAAGAGACTAAAAGAATCAAAGAAAAGCTTTCGTCCTCGTAAAATTTAAGACGCGCGGCTAGGCATTCATCTTTCACTTCTCAATCACAGAAAGTAACCGAAACCAAAATTAACTTCATGAATCGAATAGGCAGCAGTACTATGTAGAGCTGCTCATACAGTTCCCAGTCTTCTCGCTCAAACAAAAATGAGAACAAGAGGACTAGAGTAGAGCATACAAATTAATAAAGATGTTCATATTTCTCTTATGGAAGATGATGCTCGCTTCTCTAATGACATTCCTAGACGCTAAAAACCAGAGTGATCTCACCCACAAGGTGCCACGTAAAAGAACAAAAGCCGAGAGGTCACTCAAATCTAAGTAATGTGAATATCAAGCCAAGAAACATCATCCATCATGCTATTCTCATTAGTTAATATCTTACCTCTTATCAACAAGATCGGTTTTGTTACCAACAAGGACAACAATGACATCACCACCTCGCTCTGTCCGTACCTCCTCAATCCATTTAGAGGTGTTTAAGAATGATTGTCTATCTGCATGGACACAATTTAGCAAGCAATTTAAGAATTACTAATGTTACATGAGTACAACACTAAATATCGCCTTACAGGCAGCGTCCCCTCCCTTCCCCTCCTAAAAGAAAGGTGAAGGTACAAGCACACATGGGAAGATGTCATACAAGAGATCGAGGTTTATTTTCTAATGTACACACTAGAACATATATTTCCAATAAAACCAGAATTCAGTTCTTAAGATAACTCACTAGCTACATCATAGACAATTACAGCTACAGAAGAATCCCGGATGTAGCTCGGTATAAGACTCCTAAATCTCTCTTGACCAGCAGTATCCCTGTGAGTTAACATACACGAAGATTCACAAACTAGAAACCACAAGGAAAAAGAAATACACCATGGAAACAAGATACAAGAGCATTACAGCATGAATCAAGTTCTTTGACAAAGTAACTGAAATGTTGCGTATAATTATAACACAGAGTATTTCATGAAAACTCGACCGACACAACACATTGTGCTCAATTCAGACCAAGGTAATAACCCTGTCTTAAAAGGGCATCATCTTGCACAAATTTTTTTCTTTTAAAAAAAATGAAACAACATTATAGGTCCTCTCCACTTAATTAGCGATGCCAGCCACTACAGCAGCCTGTTAACAGCAATATTGATTATTTAGGGTGTCCATTTCCACGATCATATGCATCACCTTACTACTAATTAATTAATTTCCATAACAAAATCACCGACCACATAATTTTCTCAACCTTATACGCCTGCTAGGTATCGACATGATCTGGTAATCATCGTCTTTCGACTAAAGAATTATGATACAGGTAAAATGAAATGCATTTCCCCCCAATTTCATTATATATAGAATAATCTTAATTAACAAAAATAAAATTGAGACAAAGGGGCTCACCAAAGTTGCAACCGAATGGTCCGATCTTCAAGGTACATTGTTTTGGACAAAAAATCAATTCCAATAGTAGCCTACAAATTCACAAAACAAAAAATTAAGGGATCAAGAATTGAAATTAAGACTAATTAGCGTGCACAGCACGTAAGATTGCTCTTGGAATCCAAACATTCAAATTAATAATGATTAAAAAAGGAAGGAAAGATGGAAGAACCTGATAAGTGGTGTCGAATTTATCATACATAAAGCGAGTGATAATGCTGGTTTTACCAACGGATTGATCGCCAAGGAATACCAGCTTGTATTTCGCCAGAGGGGATACTGTTGCCATTTCTTCTCCTTCTTCTTTCTTCTATTTATCAATATATATCAGATCTGTCTCATCCGATATATATTTAATTTTCCTCCCTGAAACAACTGTTGAGAAAAACGCAACGAAATTACGCAGAAGCGATGGCAGAATGATGCTTCGGTTTATATGGAGGAGGGAGACTCTTTTAAGGGAATGAAAGAAACCGCCAACCAGGATGGGATGATGCGGCTCAGTCAAACTCAGTTTTTTTTGTTGATTGACGTTTATGTCCTCCTTGGAAGACCCACCTACAAGGCTTTTGTTTTTACGCGTTAACAATAGCTGTTAAAATAATTTAAAATCAGTGTAATTATTCATGTTACGCTGTCAGTTTTATTTAAATTTAATGAATAGTATTATTTAATTTTAAAATTTTATATTATAAATAAAAACTTAATGTATGCACATAAGTTAATCTATTTAATTTATATAAAAAAAACCCATCACGAAGGTCAAATTATTTTCATAATAAAATTTTGAACAACGAGTATTCAACAAAAATAAATTCAAGAAATTGTCAAGACACAATTATATCGGAAAATAGTTTTGTTTTTTTTCCTATGAATAGTTTTCAAAAGTTTTTCTCCATAAAACCCACTTCTTTGTTTATATATCTTTTTTCTTATTTAAGAACATATTTTTTATTTATAGCATAATTCTTTGAACGAAGACTTGTTGTGATTTTAAAAGCTAGGTTAAGTAAAAAGGCAAAAACATCACGATTTTTTTTTAAAAAAGGAATAATTCATTTGAGAAAATTGTATAAAACTACACCGTAAAAAAATTAGGTATTTTATTTTTATTGAATATTCATGACTTTTTTTTAATAATAGACATTAGTTTCATATATAATTACTCATAAAATAATTGTTAATATCATCATTAAAAAAATTTAATTTTATTTAAAAGGTATATTGTTATTGTATGATTTTTAAAATATAATTGTAATTTTTTTATTTAAAAATAATTTTACTTCAGAATAAAAAAAATATTTTTTTTAAAAAAAAGTAGAATAGCCAGGGGAGCCAAGTGGAGGCACTTAAGCTTGTCTAGATAGCAAAGCTTGTGCACTGGCTTAAAAAGGAAAACGCCCAAGCCAAAGCGCCTATTTTTTAATAACTTATTGCGATGAATTCCAGCCACTAGGATTCGAGAATTTTATATATATATATATATATATATATACACACTGAATTCAATTTATTTACCCATTAAATCCAAATAAAAAACTATAATTGAATTCAATTAAAATAAAAGATTTGTTCCAAATAGCCTATAAAGAATCACAATATATAGCACTCAAAAGGGTTTGGTTAATTGAATGGAACTCCTTCCTTCCTTCCTTCCTTGCCTCGGACGCCCTAAAAACAATCTTGTGAAAAGTCTTCTTTCTTATTGGTCATTAATTTTATAGTATATTAGGAAGGATGCCGCTGTGATGATCGGCTTCTTAGCACAAATTTGACGACCTCTCCCACAGATTTCATTGTTTTACCTGTTCAAAAGCAATCATCTAAGACACGCAATTGACAAGATCAAGCATTGAATTTTGATCTTCTTGAATCTTCTTCTTTTTTTTCCAGTTCAGATCAAGCATTCTTTTGTTTGAGCCTGTTTCTCCTTTCCGGCAGAGACGATTCTATAAGACTATGCACCAAATGGTTTTCGTCCTTTGCTCGCTGTCTTTTTATTCAACAAAATTGATGTGAACTTTAAACCACACACGTGCATGCAACTGTTATCAATCCCAAGGTCTCTTCCTGCCCATTGCCCGATTCCAAGAGGTTTTTTTTCCCTCTAGCGTCGTAAAAATTTATACTCCTCTTTTTTTTTTTAAAAAAAAAAAAGATATTTGGCTATTTTTATAAGGTATGGTTTAATCTGATGTTTTTATTTTTTAAAACTGTAACCGAACTGATCCAAGTTTTTGCTCGAATAATTATGTTGTTAATAAAAAATTCATTGTTCATGAAATTAAAAAACATAAGTAACAAAAAGGAATTTCAACAACAAAATACATTTTTTTGTCAAAATTTAAATCATTAGGTTTATGAATATTTATTTTAATTATAGCAAGAAAAGTTAAATCCTCGTGAGTCATTTGCATTATACATTTATAAAAACAAAATCATATGTACTTTATCAAGAATTAGAAACCAAGATAAATAAGAGAAAAGAAATAAAATGAGTGAAAGATAACCGAGGTAAGATATTTGCATGTACATCTATCTTTATTTCTTACAAGAAATATTAGCTTTTGGTTTTTAATTAGCTAACAACTCTTCTTACTATTAAAATCATTACTTTTCAAAAAATTGAGTTTTTATGGTAATATTATTAATTTATTTATTAAAAAATTTATATAAATATTATCTATAGAATTGTATTTTTAAAAAAATTGCTCATGAATATACAATGAAAATATTTTTTATTTTCTTATGAAAATCTTTTCTAAGATTAATTATTCTCTTATATTGTTTATTGAAAATCATCACATGATTTTAAACATGAATAAGGAAAGAGAGTTTCACGAAAAAACAAAAGTTGCCTATTTCTTGTGAATGTTTATTTTGTGTTAGGTTTGCATTCAAAAATTCACATTACTTATAAAAGACACATGTTTTTACTAAGAAAAAAAAAACAAATGCATTGATAAGAAAATAAAATTTGAAGTAAAAGAATTTTTTTTATAATTTCAATTCGTTGAAATTTCTTAATATATTTATTCTTGTTATCACAAAATTAAATAATAAAAAAATTGAAAATCGGTGGTAGATATTTTCTAATCAAATAGTTGGTGCATGCATGATGGGGTTGCGCAATACATGAGTAGTTCATACGTATGCACAGACAATTTCAAAGAAAAGAAACTAAATTTGCACCAATGCCATGATGACATCAGGCAACCCATTAACAGATATAATGGACTTGATTTGGACAGTTAGCGCATGCAATCTCGTCTCTTACCAGTAAAGAGTTGAAGGCCATGCAATTCTAACACAAACTAAATGCTAGAAAGTAACATACGTGGATGAAGATCGACAATTCAAAGCCTGACATTCTTTTTTCCCATGAGCTCGATAGATCTCTATCAGAATTTTCTGAAATTCTCAGCTCACCTAACAGTGCTCCCATGCCAACCACAGACTCAAATCTCACATTTATGGCCATGCCCCACTGTCTCCTCACTCATGTCCTCACCATTAAATGTTCGGGCTCACAGCAACAATGTCATGCAGCTTCACTGTAACCATGAAGAAGTCTCTTCCACCAGTTCAACCACAGAGCTCAGACAGTGATTCTAGTGGTGTCGATCAAGTTTACAACCAAAGCATCATAGTTCCTCCCACAGCCATATCAATAGCCGATGGCTTCGAAAAGAATGATCACTCATGGTACAACTTAAATCAGCCATGATACAGGATTCTCAAGCCAGCGATTAGAACTAGCAACATTACTGCTAGTTTGTCGAAAGACAGCTAGCGTGTGTTTATTTCTGAATCATGACTAAGCTAATGTTAGAATATCTAATCATATATTTATCGATTTGGTCCTTTTCTGTTATCAAACTTCTTGTATCTCTTACTGATGCTTCTCTGTTTGTTTTCCACTACACAGGTTTGTCAATTCCCCAATCCCGACGGATCTATCAATTCAAGTTCAAGACATCACCTTTACTGTTCACAAGGTAACTAGCCAGCATGAGAAATACATGGTCTAAAAGCTACATCTCACCTGCTCATGTGTAAAATCATATATCTCTCTCTAATATATATATATATCAAACATTAAACAAAATTATAACTAGGAGTGTCCATTAACTAAAGTCAGGGTGTAGGTTGATGGCAGTTAACTGGGTTTATAGGGGGTAAGGAAGGACGTGGCTCAACTTCATCAATGGTTAAAAACATCTCGATTTATTGTCTTATTTCTTCTGTTTAATATAGTAAATACAACTTCATGCTATGTTACACATAAAGAACAGAAAAATCAATTCACAAAAACATCTGAAGTTATGAACACAACAAAACTAAGACGACTTCATCTGCGCTCACCAGAGTCATAAACATATTTCCCTTTTGCTCTTCCAATTGATTTACGAGTACAAATGTCAACAATACAAACAAGTCAATTCTCAAGGTATGAGCGCATCCTAATTAAGGTAAAACCTCCCTTAGTACCTGGCAAGATTTCACATATAGCTAAGACAAAGTAAAATAACACACCAATGGATCTAATGCACTGTCTGCAAGAAATGAACTTTCAATGTGAATGAGCTGATATCATTTGATAACCACACTATTTCTCCTGATCCAGTATCCCTTGGTATCAAAAAGTGGCTACATAGGCCGCTTGGAACTTCAGCCTTCAATTTCAAATTTTGGGTACGAACTCAAGCTTGAAAACTTCCCAGGTGGACCAGAAGCATTTGAAATCATTCTAAAGTTCTGTTATGGTCTTACACTAGACTTAAACCCTAGCAACATTGCTCCACTAAGATGTGCATCAGAATTCCTAGAAATGAGTGAAGAACTTGATGATGGAAATCTCATCTCAAAGACAGAAGCTTTCCTCACATTTGTAGTCCTCTCATCATGGAAAGACACCATAACTGTTCTCAAATCCTGCGAAACTTTA
Organism: Populus x sibirica; assembly: GCA_019202695.1. NCBI lineage: Eukaryota > Viridiplantae > Streptophyta > Magnoliopsida > Malpighiales > Salicaceae > Populus > Populus x sibirica. The sequence continues at coordinate 236,901 of JAGMVL010002072.1, read as the reverse complement.
TCTCCATGGGCAGAAAATCTCCAGATAGTTAGAAGATGTTGTGACTCAATAGCATGGAAGGCTTCTAGAGACAATTCAACAATAGGAGATATGGTTAATGACGAAGGATGTTGGTTTGATGATGTGGCTTCCCTTCGAATTGATCATTTCATGAGAATTATAACTGCAATAGGGGCAAGGGGAACAAAACCAGAGATCATAGGTAAATGTATAATGCAATATGCAGAAAGATGGCTGCCAGGCATGGATGTGGAATTAGAAGGTCCAAGGGGGTATGGATATGGAAAGAATGAACTGCAGTTCAGTATTTTGATTGGAAGGAAGGAAGATGAGGGTATTGAGCATAGCCAGGAGCAAAAATCTATTATTGAAAGCCTAGTAAGCATACTTCCTCCTCAACCAGGAGCTGTCCCATGTAAGTTTTTACTGAAGATGTTGAAAATGGCAATGGTTTACTCTGCATCCCAAGCTTTGATCTCAGAGCTTGAGAAAAGAGTGGGGATGATGTTGGAGAATGCCAATGTCAACGATCTTTTGATTCCTAATTATAAAAGGGAAGATCAGGGGAAATTTGTGAAGTGAGTATTCAACAATCTTAGTCTCCTTAAGATTGCTTGACCTTGCCTCAAAAAATGTGGCAAGTCTTTTCACCATATCTAATTATGATTCATGTATTCATACAGCTCACTTGAACAACGAACAATGCACGACATAGAAGTAATACAAAGAATCGTTGAATATTTTCTGATGCATGAACAAGAGCAGCAACAACTGCCACAGACAACAGGGAAATCAAGTGTTAGTAAGCTTTTGGACAGTTATCTAACTGAGGTTGCAAAGGACCCTAATCTCTCCATTACCAAGTTTCAAGTTTTGGCTGAAGCCCTGCCAGAAAAAGCTCGGACATGTGATGACGGTCTTTATGGAGCCATTGACACCTATCTCAAGGTTTGCCTTCAGTTGTCTTTCTGGTACTCATCCTTTTAGATAAGCATTATGACAAAGCCTAAAAACTCTATTATTCTTTCCAGGCTCATCCTTTGCTCTCTGAGCATGACCGAAAAAGGCTATGCAGAATAATGAACTGTGGGAAGTTATCACTTGATGCGTGCTCGCATGCAGCACAAAATGATAGGTTGCCTCTACGAACAGTTATTCAGGTAAAACATACAACAATTCTCAACTATAAATAAAAAATACTCATAATTTCTAAATCAAAACAAATATGCCTGTCATGGTGCCCGTGCTGTAAATTTATGTCTTTTCTTTCAGTCATTAAATCAAAAGCCATAAGGGTGGCCAAGAGCCACAACATGACAAGTATAAAAGAGGATCAAGTGGTATGATTCTACAATGCTTAATAAAGGACATAGAAAACTGGTAGTTTAGCTAGAAAACTGGTAGTTTAGCTGTTTAGAAGGCAAGGAAAGCTGCAATGTCATCTAGAGTATAAAATGGTAAAATCTGAGAGATGGCATCAGATCAAATTTGCCCATTTTGAGGAACCTTCCAAGTGCCAACAAAACACAATGCACTTCACATAATCACACATGCTCTAAAAGGTTTCCGACTAACAACAGTTTTATTCCCACAGAGCATAGGGGTCTGTTATCTGATTCTACTTTACTCTGCCTGAGATATCACTCAACACAAATTTTTCACCACCTTGAACTACATTCCACTCAAGCTTGCAACTCCTGCCCAGATCAAACCACCCTTACCATCATCAGCACAAGGAAAAATATTCTAATTAAGTTATCTTCCAGTTGTTCTTTACTAACTTCATCTACTTAAATACACAGTCCTTCCAGTTCTGTCTCTCTGTAAACTAAAAGGGGCTCTGAATAAAAAAAAAAGGATAGGGGGATTAATGCAGTGAATGACACCTAATTACATAAAATCTACAATAACCCTAATACACAATTCTGAGATACCAAGAAAAAGCTGCAGGAACGAACGTTTGGACACCAAAGCTACATGATGTGTGTGTGTCCAAAACATTCCCATTTACTACCACTGACTTCCATTTCAGCCATAGGAACCTAGTGATCAAACTAAATGCAATGTGTGCCATCTCTGTTGTTGTTTTTGGAATGTTTTATTGTAAGACAATGCCAACTTTTATACAAATTGCAACCACATAACAATGAAATAAGTTTTATATGACTAATTGGCTTGCTTTATTGTTAATCCCCACTCTGCCACATGAGAGATTGATGATATTGTAAAAAGCACAGTAATAAGCAATATTTCAAAACATTAGGTTAAATCCAAAAACCACTCCTACCAAAAGCTGCTAAAGCATTCCCTGTCTTTGAATAGGTATTCTCAAAATCAAACCCTGGTGTAAATCACAGACCTTTACAGCATGGTGTGCAAATATGCGCCAAAAACAAAGTGAAAGACTAGGACTTTTATAATTCATCAAAATTTACATTTCTCATCTAAGATGAAATGGACATGCAGGTGTTGTTCTGTGAGCAAATAAAAATAAGGGCAGCAATGCAAGGAAAAGAGGCAGTAGCAAGTGGTAACAGCTCAGAACAAGAAATAACTCAAACATCAACAAAAACTGAGATCACGACCCTAAGAGCAGAACTAGAGAACGTAAAGACACAAATGACAGAGCTGCAGAGGGACTATTTTGAACTGCAACATGAATACGGAAAGAAAAACAACAAGCATATGAATAGATCGGCCTGGAATTTTGGTTGGACAAAGATCAGAACATCAGCTCTTTTCCATAGAAAATCAGAGGGGAATTTAAGTGGACAAGTACATAAGATACCCAATTCACTTGGCCACAAAATGAATTTCAGAAGAAGACTATCCATGTCATGATTTTATATGAATTACATGTTTTCTTAAGGAAAGTTCACTTGTAAATAAAAAGGGCTTGGTGCATCTTTCTTGTTAAAGCATACAATAAACTATGTTGTAGTTTCATTCAATGTAAGCTTGCCAGGAATAAATTCCAGTACATCACATCAGCCTCATTCCTATCAATCCTATAGGGGCATCCGCTATCCCACTCACTGAAGCCATTACCAAATCCATAATTCGAAGCCAACTTTGTTTCAATAACAATCAACTGCCAAAAAGAAAACTTTGTTTTGCACTAGCACTCTACAAGCACATGAATCCTAATCTTTCAAATGACAATTTGCAACTGTGATAGCTACCATCAATGTAAGAACACCATTATCCCCATGATATATAATATCTCAGCAGTACCAATCAAATGAAATCCGATAATATCCAACACAAATAATCATAGTAAACCAGAATTTACCAAAATCAACCAACATTTCTCATTTCTCAATTAAAATAAAACCCGAAAATCTACACTACCTAGAATTAGCAGTAGAGCTCCTCATGCTGCTCCAAGGAAACTTGGCCTTCTCGGCCGCCACATCACCACGACCACGACCGCCGCGACCACCACGCCATCCGCTACCGCTACCGCCGCGACCACTCTCCTTCTTCTTCTCATGAAGCCAGTGATTCTTATTATCCTCAACAAAACTACTCTCCGGTGCCTTCTTACTCATTTTCGCCCTCTCTTCCTCAATAACTCTAATCGGAAATAAATGGGGCGAAATCGAGAGGGGAGTTTTAAGCGTGACGTATGCTTTTTTATAGTCAGGCTTGGCGATGAGGAATCCGCCGCGTTTCTTCTTTTTTCCTTCCATGTTAAGAGTGCTTACCTTTTCGACGTCGAAGCCGTAGAGCGATTCGAGGACGCGCTTGATTTCGATTTTGGAGGCTGAAGGGATTGTTTTTAGTGCGATTTCGGAGATATTTGTGTATGTTGTAGGCATCAGGAGTTTTATGGGGAGGTTTGCGAAGTTTATTACTCTTCTTCCCAATCTGCCTGCCATCTGTTCGCTGAAATGAAGATGCTACTGACTCCGCAGTGAGCTAGGAGGAGGGTTTATAATTATGGATGGGAGTGGGAGGAGAAGCGGTAGTGTCAAGTGTGTAGTCAGTGACTCAGTACAGTTGTGCTGGTGGATTTGGGCTCGAAAACCTTTATTCGGCTTGTGTTTGGGCCCTTACTTCCTAAGGCAACAGATGTCTGTCCTCAAATGTGACGTCTTGATTTTTTTTCCTCTCCTCGTCCTCTGTTTAGTTATATTGTTTTTATGGAAATTTACTCCCTCTCTTATAGTTTAATTATTTTTTAATAAAATTATCATTTATATTTTATAATTTATAATTTGATAACACTGTATATACAAGAAAAAAAATCAAATTATTTACAAGATTGGACTTAAAAACTCTTATTATGTTAAAATTACAAAAGCAAGAGATATTAAAAATAAAAATAAAATCTAAAAAATAAACCCTAAAAATCCACCAATGAAAGAACATTAGCCTGCCTCTCTTTTCTATTCCACCGATAACACTGAGCCTTTTTTCAGCCCTATTCATGAAAATCAAAAACACCAACAACAACAACGTTGTTCTTAATCATTCATCACCCACATCACAATCTCCTTCTCCATTCAAGCAAACACAACCCCTCTTCCACCCAAAACCAATCTTTTTTCTCGATCCTCCATAGCCATCATTTTCATCAAACAACACTAGCCTTCTTTTCAATTTTTCCCATCGCCGTACCTAGCCTCAATCATCTCCTCTCACAACACAATTTGTGACCACTGTCTAGAGAAGACTACAATCCACACAAAAAAAAAATATCAATCTTCCCTAATTTTCCCAAGCTTTCTTTTACTCACACCATACCATAATCAATCTCATCCCCATCACCCTTCAAACTGAAACCATACTATTCACCCAGCTTCTCATAGTCCAACACCCAAGACACCCTCATGCTCTCTCTATTTTTCTCCTCAATTAACGATCATTTCAACCGCCATTGCAACCTCCTTCTCCACCAATAACCATGACAGCAACTCCAACCACCCACAAAACTAAAAATAACAATAACCTTGGACATAGGCTACTATCACCAACAAAATGAGATCTAATGACAGAAACAGTAACATGCCCCAAATGTGGGGGATTGAAGTTAAACAAAAACAAAACCATTCCAAGAATTTCAAATGCAAACATCATAAAAACCTTGAAAAATATAGGAAACCTAGAATTCAAAGGAAAAACAAATCTGGTGACTTTAACTAAAAATCAAGGGAAAAAATGAACACCCACTGGAAAGCCAAACCCACAAAACCCAAATCTGAGGCTCGGAAATAGATAAATCAAGGCCCAAACATCATTTCAAAAGACGTGCATGGCTTTGTTATCTACATAAAATCCATTCTTACCTAAGTTCACACGTGCAACAAGAAAATATATTCATTTTGGAGGGCTTCAAAACACAGATTGAGATTCTAAAGAACTCTAGTCATCCGTAACTCAAAGGAATCACAAATCAAATCAATACCATGTTCTCTTCCTTTTGGTAGGAATCAGTGTTGAATTCAAATGTTCTCGAATGAAGACTGCCTAGATTTTAAACCAAAAGAAACCTCTATCTACTGGTAGGAATCTGTATTGAGCAGCATTTCTCCATGTACAACTTGGATGCCTAAATTTTAAACCAAAAGTAACCTCTATCTACTGGGCTACTTCAATGAATTCCCTTTTGCTGTCAAGGTCACTATGATTCCTTCTTTTTTACTTGGTGTGGATATTTCTGGTATATTGAAATGCTGCTCATGACGAGTGGAAGAGCCACAAGACTGTAAATTGAAGGTGGCTTCCCTTCAAACAAGAACTGAAGCAAGGCCGTTACAAGAAGTGCAGAAACAATGACAAACCCCTGCACGCATCAAGAAAACTTTGTGGAGATAGTTTTTTTTATTTTAATACCAGATAATTGCATTATAAAGTAATAATTGTACTTTATGATTTTTTCTAATTGTGTGTGTGTGTATTGATTTTTTTTCTATTTGAGTACTTGTACTCTCGCAATTTGATCAATTACATATCTCCATTAATTTTGTTACCGAAATGCTTACATGACAGTTAACACTTCATCAGCTATTGATTTTGTTTTTCTATTTGACTACTTGTACTCACAAAATTTGATCAATCAAACGCATCAATTAGTTTCTAATACAAATATGTTGATGTGGTATTTATCTCCATGTCAAATGGGTCTAGGTGTTAGAAACTGACATGCATAAATGGCATTTGAAGTACCTTTACTTCATGATTTTTCTCAAGTAAATGACTATATGTCCTTTATATAATTCAACAAATCTTTAATATCTCCCTAATTTCTAATTGTGTCTATTATGTTCTTATATGGTATCCACTTCTCTAATATATATTTTTATCCAATTTGTTCATCCAAATTGGCATAATTATATTCTTTTTATTTTAAAAATACCCACAAGAAATACAAGGATATGATTTTAATTTTTTAAAAAAAGAAAAATTTTTATTTTAAAAAATTTTAAAGATTTGAGTAATTTTGACTTTTTTTTATTTTTTAAGACATTTTTTTAAAAAAAATTGAACAATTTTTCTATCATATCCTCATACAGCTAAATGATATTTTTGAAATGAAAAATATAGTTATGTCAATTTTGATGAAAAAACTTGACAAAAGTACATATTGAAAAATTAAATATTGTACAATGATATAATATAATAGACAATGAATTAAACCCTAACTAATGAATAAGAAAAATAAAAGTTCACCTAACTAATTAGTTTTATTGGTTTTCTTTTTAATATTTTGTTGTTTTTATTTTATTTTTTCAATTTCTTAATAGAAAATTGAAAATGTTGTAAAAGGAAAAAATGATGGTTATTTCAGTTTTTTCAATTTCCTGATAGTTTTATTGGTTTTCTTTTCAATAACGACTTTAACACAGCATTTACCTTTCTCACGCCACCAGCGTAGCTTGTGACAAGGCCCACGAGAATTCCACCTAGAGCATTCGCTACAACTGGGATCTGAAAAATAAGCAAACACAGCTTGTCAGTGTTAAACCTTACATGATACAGCTGTTAGCAGGTATGCCATTAGAAGGAAAATTAAAAATGTTTTCCCTAAGATAACTGGCAACAATGTTCGTAAACTTAGAATGCAATACGGCTGAGGCTTGAAGAAAAGAAGTTGGAGGAAAAAAGAGCATCATGCACACAACATATCAACTCACAACTACTCTAAACCAAATACCCCCCCACCCCACCCCCAGTCCTCAGATTCTGAATTTCAAAATATACATACTTCAAATATATAACGCAGATAAATTTCACAAATCCGAAGCAATATGCAACGCAAGATGCACACTTGGGGCCTTCAAATTATATTACTAACTGGAATTTTAACAAGCCCACAAGATAACCAGCTATCTATTGTTCCTTGAGTAACCAGAAGAAGAAGAAAATTCTGAGCCACAGGAGATTGGCAGCAAACCAAAAACATTCCAAATCAAGGCAGGTATCCTAACACTAACAGCTGCCCAGTATGGATGAGCTTCACCATCCAGCTATAATTGTGTCAGTTCAGAAGATGTAAACCAAGGGAAGACAAGCATGTTCTAAAGACAATTTCTCCTGTCCTTTGGACCACCCAATGATTATGAGATGCTCTATACAGCAAGAAAACTTCTTCAACTGAAAAACCAAGACCACAAATCAACTGGAGTTGTTTTCTATTTCATGGCCAGATTTGGACTGAGAACTTTCACCAATCCCATTCCAACTACCCTTTGTCACTTCAACTATTTTGCCAAGTATGCCAATGTCATCAATGAGAAAAATTGCATGAGGTATTGGATAAGATCATTACCATTGTTAGAGGAGTCCAACCATAAAAGTATCCATGCTGTCTGATAGCTTCTCCATCTGGAGACTTAGTGGTGCTGGCCAACAAGCATAAGCTTCCAACAATTGACATTTCTACAGTCATCAAGTATGACGAGTGTTTCTTAACCTGAAATGATGGGAAATAACGTTGGAAGGGGTGGAAAATAAAAAACACTTGTAAGATCATTTAAATACAAGTTTCAAACCTGAGAAGCCCATTGACACAAAGCTGAAGCTAGACCAGAGAGAACTGAAGCAACCAGGACAGGAATGATCCCATAAAATAAAATTTGCTCAGGATCACTACTGCCAGAGCCTTTGCTAGAGCCCTCACCGATGCTTAGAAGAACAGCTGCCATTATCAGCAATAACAGAGCCCCGATTTGTTGAATTGATTGTTTCTGCCTGCACATTCCCACCAGAGAATAATATAAAGAGAGTTTCCAATACAATCCTAAAGCTTATCATAACTGGTTCCATATAAATATATACAGTTGAGTGGCTTTTCATAATCTACTGCATGGAAGTTGCCCCAGTCTCATTACAATTAGAGAGGGTGGCTTATTAAAAGATGTTGCATACTCATAAAATATCCAAAAGAGAAGGTCATCATATAGTAGCTCTGGAAAAGAAGATGACTTTAAATACCAGCTTCATCTGCATGTTATTTCAAGAATTCTTAAACAATCAAGAGCAAGAGATAAAGTCTACTAAAGATACAAACCGACAGCAATATGTACATAACAACTTCAAGCCTTCTTACACTGACTAGTGAGCCACTGCAAGATATGAACTTGTAAGGAATTCGTTTGAAAATAAAACAGTAAGTTTCAAATCAACAAGACAGTTATTGGGTGGAGCATAGCAAAGACACGAGAATCAAGCCTAAAATAAACCTAAACAAGGAATCATTTCAATGTTCTATATGATATTAAATGCTTGAACTTCGAGAATCATTGTTGCATGCTTAATACAGTTCAAAAGCAATGGATAATGTACCAATAAAAAATGGAAATTTATGAACATACCTCAATATTATGTATGTAAAGAGTGCAGTAAAAAATACTTTTGTCTGGTTCAATATTGAAAATGTGAGTGAATCAAGATTCTTGTAAGATATCTGCAGCAAGCTATTTTGCAGAGCATAAATAGCTGCAGGAAGTCCTGATGCAGTCAACGACCCAACCAAAGTCCACTGACTGAATACTTTCTTCAAACTACCATCTCTTACCATGAGAATTACAGCACATACAACCTGAAGAACATAAGGAAAAGAGTAGATGATCATTTGTGTTTAAATATAGTATCCATTCTAGATTGAAAAAAAAAGTAGGTATTGCTCTTGACCTTGTCCTCTCCTGTAAAAAACTCAATGAAGAGAAAGACTAAAATTAATGTACATGGGACTTTAATTACCTTAGCTACCTCACATGTCAAAACAGACGTAGTCACGATTACTTCACGTCTGCATGAAACTCAATGAATTAGTGAATGAAATTTCACCGGAATTACATACCAATAACATTTGTCAACATATAAGAAACAGATAAGACCATAACAAATCACATTCATCGGAGCCATTAAAGCTTGGGCTAGATTAAGAACCCAAAACAACAGCCAGATTGTGCACAATTTCACAGATTTTCCGGACCGCAAGGGCGTCAGAATCAGGGAGTCAAGAAACAAAAGCAAACACCGAAAGAAGTCTTGATATTGATAAGATACGTCCAATGTAGCTGATTTTAACTTGGGGTCAAATAAAAGGAAGAGCTGAAACAACTGTAATAGACCCAGATGATTTTGTAATAAACCACGTCAAGTCAAAACATAAAAGTATTTATGTATACAGATTGTAACCACCCGGATCATATTTGGTGTCCTTCTGATTGATTGTTGCAGTACTGCAAAACGCTAACAATGCTTCCTCAACTATGACCAGAATTCGCAATCATTGATGATGTAATAAATAAAGCAGCATTTTAAATCAAATTCTTTCAGGAGAATTGAATTCTAGCAGTACCAAATTTACATGGAAAAATAATAAATAGGAAAGGCATAAAATCGAAGGGGGAAAGAAAAAGGAAAATACCCAGTGAAGCGTTTGGAGATGAGAGGCTGAGCTCCGTATTGAAGAGTGAGCAAAATGGAGTATAGCCAAACCCTTGGGTTCGTTCTCTCCGATCCGGAGGCTCCACCTGTCCGCTTCGTCGTCGCCATTTTTGGAGAGGCGACCTTCTGACTCACTCTCTCTGTTTTCTTACCTTTTCTTTTTCCTGTGTTGTCAGCTCTGGAAATTAATCCACGAAGAAAAGCATGATACGTTCCTTTCCTTCTTTCTTTCTTTCTCTCTCTCTGTTTATCTTTTACCACAGCGTTTACGTCGTCGCATCGACGTTTTATTTTTATTTTTATTTTCTCATTATCGTGAATGTTGCTGACTTGCAGTACTGTTTTAATATTTGTTCCAGTAATAATTGTTTTTTAAAAGTATATTATTTAAAAATATATTTCAATAATAATTTTATTATTTTTAAAAAATTATTTGTTATATTAGCACATTAAAAAAAATTAATTTAAAACATAGAAAAAAATAAAAGAATTTTAATTTTTTAAAAAAATACTTTTGAAACGTAAAAACAAACGGGCTCTTAGATTTATAGCAACACTTTGCCCCACCAGTAAAATAATATTTTTTTAATATAAAAAAAAAATTGAGAATGAAGGGGTGAATTTAAAAAATATAATTAAAAAAATATAATTAAACCAAATTAACTTGAAAACTTTGCATGGATACGGGATTGAAAAAAAAAAATGAACATCAATTCCTAATAAATCAAACGAGAACATAATAACTCAACGCAAAAAAAAAGGTGAAGCTCGATCTCTAACAAATAAAATGTTGAAAGATGAAAATTAAAGATAAAATATAATTTAAAAAGGTAAAAAAAACTTAATATCAGTCCACTTAAGTCAATATGTAAAATCTTTAATCCAGTTATGATACCATGGTGAACACATTCAAAAGAAAAATTAATAATATCATGAAGCTCAATTATCAAACAACTTAATGTTGGAGAATTAAAAAAAAAAATCAAAAAATACGAGTTGACTCAGGTTAGGCCGCAGATTCCGCGACCATGAAGATCATAAAATACTTGAATTGGTTTCAATCAAGAAACTAAATTCCTAGCCAATTTAATTTTGAATGATAAAATCATAAAAATATATAAAAAAAATTGACCGGGATAACCCGGCATAAAGGAAATGAAAAAATAGTACGAGGAACAATTTCCATTAAATCAAATGTTAAATAATTCAATTTTTAAAAAAGGTCTAAAAAAAGTCAATCCACACTAACTTTTAAAACCAGTAACTCTGGTCCTGAACCCAGAATTAATCCGTAGCAATGAAAACAAATCTTAGTTAACTCAAGTTAATCCGCAAACCCCATGATTACGGCACAAGACCGAGATAACCCAATAGAAAAGAAAATAAAGGGTAGGATTACCAATTTCAAATGAATTAAATTATGAGAGATAAAATTAAAATAAATAAATTTATAAAAAAAAGACCCAAAAAGAAAAAGAAAATCAACTTATGTTAATCTCTGAAACTAGTAACCCTCGTCATGAACCCAAGACTATTTCTATAGAAGGCAAACAATAAAAAAGAAGAAGCAAATCTCTTGAAAAAATGGTAAAAAAAAAAACATTAACTTTTAAAAAGCAAAAGAAAAAAAAAAGTCTAGGCAAACCTCTTAAGCTTCATCTAATCTCCGAGACTCACAGCCCATGAAATCTTTGAATCGGGTTCAATAAAAAACCTTAATTTTCAACTAATTTAATTTTGAATGGTGAAATAATGAAAAAAATAATAATTTAAAAAACTTGCCTAAAAAAAGACAATAATAAAAAAAATGAGGATCAAATTGTACTTTTATAGCTCATTAAAAAATAAAAAACAGTAATAAAAAGAACAATGACTAAATCTGAAAGATTAAAAATTAAAAAGGATGAAATTGAAAAATATTTGTAATTTCATGGTTCTTTCAAAATAAAAAAACAAAAAAAAACACATGAATTAAATGTGAACGAGAAATAGATTGCAGGGGCAAGTATGATTTTTTGAAGGGGGCTAGTGTGAAATTCAAGGGTGGGCGAGAGAAAATGAAAAAAAAAATGGTTGTTGGTGTCAAACCCGATGCACATTATTTGCATGTGCCACCTTATTGTGTTGGAGGCGTCGATAACTTTCAAACTCCACTCTGAAAGGTTGCATTTGGTGGTCGGATGACCTCTCATGAATCGTCTGAATAGTGCGAGAGCTGTCTACACATCGACATGTGCAAGCTCCAACATGTTTTTTTAATTATATTTAATAAATTTAATTTATAATAATACCACTGAGGCCCTTGAAATTTACAATAAAAATAATATAAAATGAAAAAAAACCTCTTAAATGAAAGTTTTGTGGTTGTCTTTAAAAGTGTCAAAGTATTTATATTGCTCTAAAAAAAATTAAAAATACAAAACTATTATGGAGTAGTAGGCATTGGATTTTTTTTATTATAGGGTTAAATAATTATTTTTATTGTAAAAAAAATATGAAATTACCAATTTAGCTCTATATAATTTGCAAAAGATAATTATATCGTGATAAAAAGATTATCTTCCCTCTAATATCTAGTTCAAAGGTTTTTTTTTTTTGACTAAACGGTGATTTTATAATTATATTATTATAATAAATAATAACTTGTATCTATAGCTAAACTAATTTTTCATTCAACTTAAAAAAAATGAAAAAGAAATACTATTATCTCATTGATTTGTCTTGAGACTATTATCCTGGTAAAAAAATACTATGAAATATTTTAGCGATGTAGCCATGTTTTTCAAAAAACTTGATTTTTTTAAATTTTTTTAAATATTTTAATATATTATATTAAAAAATTATTTAATATATTTTTAACTAAAAATCATTGAAAAAAACAATAACAACACGATAACAAACACTACCACCAGTATCCGGACTGCCCGACTCCTTAGAGGACAAAATAGGATAGGATCGTGTCTCTGGAGCACAAAAATCAAATACAATTTATCTCTTGATCTATCATTTTCATGAAGTGCATTTTGCCCCATAATTTCCTAAATATTATGCTTCTATCCGTATATCTTAAAACTTTTTTCGATTTGACATTTCAGATATTCTCAAAAGTTAGCATGCACTATGGTACCAACTTAATTACAAATCGTAACAGGATGCCTGCTCTCTCTCAAAAGTTCAGGATTCATTTCACAACTCTTCAAACAAAATTTAACGTCTATATCCAAGTTTAATAATGGTTTATTAAAAAATTAATTTTAAATATATTTTTTTAAAATTTTAAACAAACAGCATGGACAGTCAAACATACCCTAAACCTTCTAGCAATAAAATCTAATGGTTGAAACTTAAAAAAAATATAAAATGAGAATGCATACGTATCCACGTTGAAAAGCTCAATAGATGAGTGGAAGATAATGTATTTCTTATTAGCCCCCGTTATTGACTTACTTTTTATGCACTATTTGAAAATGAAATTAAATGTAAAGCTCTCCCGACTTTTACTTTTGTGTTTGCTGATAACAATTATTTTTAAAATGTTTTTTATTTTAAAATATATTAAAATAATATTTTTTTTATTTTTTAAAAATTATTTTTAATATTAACACGTAAAAATAATATGAAAATATTAAAAAAAATATTATTATTTTTTTAAAAATTTAAAAACAATTTTAAAATACAATATCAAATATATAATTAGTGATTCAAATGGAAAAGTGAAAGTCCAACTTGTCTGTCTGACTGATCCCACAAGGTTCTCTCTTACTGCTCAGCGGCTCAGCCGCACCTGGATGCATGCAGACTGAATTCTTAAAATGCGTCATCTAGGGATTTTTTTTTTAAAACCAGTGAAGTAAATTAAAAAATTAAATGAATTAATGCAGATTTAAAAAGATGTGAAGAAATATTACAGTCGGATCATGTGATGTTTTAAAAGGGTAACATGGCCAAACTTCAATATGATAATTTTATATAAAAACTATAATTTTATGAAGTTTTTTTTTTAAATATATTTTATGAGTTCTTTTCAACATGTTGATTAAAAAATAAATTCCAATTAAAATTTTAAAAAGTTATTATTCACACAGTATTTAGTGATTTTGAATAGTCAGGTGTAAGTTTGTCATAATTAAATGAGAATTTGCCTTAAAAAAATTACGTGAATGGTCTGACAGATACATTTATGGATCAGTGAGATATGTTCAGGTCCAAGAGAAGATCTGGTCGCGCTAAATCAAAATAATAATCCAAAAGAATCATAACAGTTGGACCGTGCTTAATTTTTTACAAAAGTTTTTGAAGACTATTTTCCTTATAGTAGCTATTATATCGTTACACAGATCGTCGGATCTTTATATATCAAAAATTTAATTGAGACCCCTCGATTTTGACAGTTTTGAAATTATTTTTATTATTTTCCAAATCGATCCATCAATTTTATTGGCCATCATGAACCGACAGACTAGTTGAATAAAAATAATACAGTTTGATCATGTTATCACTAACCTAATATTTATTAAATATTGCTATTTTAAAACATAACATCGTGTAATTATATTATTTCATCATTTTTTTTTGACTTATACTAATTGCACATTTTATCCCTTGTGTAGTGAGTCCATAGAGACACAGTAACATAGAATCAAGCCTTATAACTGGTTTGATACTGCAATTTAGTCATGTTTTTTAAAATTTAATTTTTTTTATTTAATTTTTTTATGCTAATATAAAAAATATATTATTTTTTTTAAATAAAAATTATTTTCAAATAAAAATTATTTTAAAAAACAATACAATTATCACTCTAGAATCTTTATAGCAGATACTAATCAACTCACTGTGCCCTGCCCCACCCCCGCCTACCCACCAGGACGAATCTTAAATACGCAAGCACATGCAACAAAACGAAAGGAATTTCGTTTTTTTCTTCCTTCAATTGATAGGGTTAAAATAATATACATTTATCTTTTTTTTTTTCAAAAACAAGGTGCAAAAAAGCAGCTTTTTCTTAGAAATGTCAAACAAGCAGTATTTAAAATAATAAATATTGTTTTGAGCCTTTTTATGACCAAAAGTCTATTGAATATTATTTTGAAAAAGATTCATTTTTCATATTTTTTATTTTTATTTTTTTAAAAAAGACATAAAATTAAACAGCACATATCATTGAATATTGATGATATTTTATACAAGTTACACCTATCAACCATGAGAAACTCTAGCACCATTTTTGTTTTTTTCAGTGCAAGAGCATTTTAAAAAAATTATATTTTCTAATTTTAAATTATATTTTGATGTTTTTAAATTATTTTGTTTTATTGATGTTAAAAAAAAATTAAAAAAATTAAAAAATATAATTTTAATATATATTTAAATAAATACTTTTAAAAAAAATCTAAACAGGCTCTCCAATCATTTGAGCAGAAGATTAAAACTATAAGTATTTTGTCTAAAATTCTATGCACTCCGCAGTAAAAATAGGAAAGGAAAAAAAGGGGCTAGGGGAATCTTTTGAAATATATGTTAAAAAGGAGAGAATCAATGGCCGCAGTTCAAGGGGCTCCTATAAAGCCATCCTATACAGCGAGCAGCCTCCTAGTGTTTCCGCTCTTGTTTTCGCTCCTGCACAGTCACAGACTTCCACACCAGACCAGACCAAGCACATAGCAGCCGCCAATCCAATCTTCCATCATGTGCGGCATCCTCGCTGTTTTAGGTTGCGCCGACAATTCTCAAGCGAAACGTTCCCGTGTCATTGAATTATCTCGCCGGTAAATCAAATCAAATCAAATCTCTCATTCAAAAATGAAAACAAAAAAGATTGAAATCCTTTTTTTTCTTTTTTCCAGGTTGAAGCATAGAGGACCAGATTGGAGTGGATTACATTGCCATGGAGATTGTTACCTAGCTCACCAACGTTTGGCTATTGTAGACCCTGCTTCTGGAGACCAGCCTCTTTACAATCAAGACAAGACTGTTGTTGTCACCGTATGTTGCCTCTTTTCCTCTCTCTCTCTCTCTCTTTATTTTTTTCATGCCCATTTCATCTGTGGTTTTCTTGTCAAATTTCGTTTCCATTCGTGCATTTAACAACTGGGTCGATAGTTTTTTTTTTACATTTTATTTTATTTTCTTGACTGAATAATTTCTTGATTCAAATGAAGGCTATTTGAAAATGGAATCCTTGATGGTTTTTTTTTTTTTATGTTCGGTTCAGGTTAATGGAGAGATATATAACCACAAGGAATTGCGGGCGCAGTTGAAGTCTCATACTTTCCGAACTGGTAGTGACTGTGAAGTCATTGCTCATCTTGTAAGTGATCTAGATTTTATAGACGTATTACCATTTGCCTGTATTTTTATCATGTATATGATGATGAAGCTCTAAGGCTATACAAATGACATAAACACAAGTCACGAATAAGCTACATTATATGCTCATCGGAAAAGTCAGTCACATTGTTTGCTTCTCGAGTTGAATGTATTTTTTCTCGTCATGGTTCGGATCTTGCTGCATGCTATCCCTAGTATGCAACTTGAGTAAATTTACCAGGATGCGAGATGTGCTTTCCTTTTCCTGAGCTGTAGCATGTAAATTGGAGTCTACTAGCTTTAGTCTTTAAATAACTCATTTTTTGTATTTCTTTTTTCAAGTTGTTTGACATAATTTTGCTGTTTGTTATTTTCCAGTACGAAGAACATGGAGAAAATTTTGTGGACATGTTGGACGGCATGTTCTCATTTGTCCTTCTTGATACTCGTGACAAAAGTTTTATTGCAGCTCGGGATGCTATTGGTATTACCCCACTTTATATCGGTTGGGGTCTTGATGGTACGTCAGATTGAATTGGTGTATTTGCTTCATATCTGCTATATAGTACTAAAAGACACTTGGAAGATGTTCTTTCTTAATATTCTATGGTAATGATTGCTCCATATCAGCTTCACTTCATCACCCCTTTCTGGGTGAATTTGAATATCATCCACCCAAGTTTTCCAAAGTTGATGTTTTGAGGTTGCATTTTCATGTTGTATTTTTTTCCCTATATAAAAGAAATGCCAGCTTCTGTATTAACCAAGCACCAATTCTTTTCAGGATCTGTATGGTTTGCTTCAGAAATGAAAGCATTGAGTGATGATTGTGAACGATTCATGTCTTTCTTGCCGGGGCATATATATTCAAGCAAACAAGGTTTCCATTTGTTTATGCTGTGAATGATGGATGCGTGCTTTCATTTAAATTAAAGATTGATTGCAAATGATCACCCGTAGCATGGTCTTTACTTATCAACCTTATATCTGTTTTATTCTTCCTGTGATTTCATTTACCAGTTCTTGAATTTTTTTGGTTCATATTGTTTAAACTTTGCACAGATTTTATTAATAATAGATTTAGTTACCCTAACATATTGGAGGATAGAGGTTCAGTGAAAAGATTATTAGTCCTATGACATGGGGAGCAATCCCTCTCTTTTCTATACAAATCCCTGCTTTACTTACCAGCCACTTCCAGAAAGGGGGAAAGAAAAAAGCTTGAGAGGAAGTTTGTATGTATGTGCAAGATGGGGCCATTTTGGATTTGCAATGGTTTGTAGGGTTAAAGGAGTAATTTCTTCCTAATTGTGTTTTTTGTCAGTTTCTTGTATCCTTATGCAGATTGTTCAAATTCATGCTTTTAAGGTCACTATGTTGTTTTCCTCGCATGCCTGCAGGAGCGCTTAGAAGGTGGTACAACCCACCATGGTTTTCAGAACAAATACCCTCATCCCCATATGATCCCCTAGCTTTGCGGAAGGCCTTTGAGAAGGTATGTTCTGGACTCTCCCTATATGCTTGTTTAGTCTATGCAATATCTTTGTTATATCAAACTTTACTGAATAGTAATGATTGTCTGTGAAAACATCTCCTTTTCTATCTATTTGTCTTTCTGTTTTAATATTTTCCTAAGTTGTGAGTCATTATTGTATAAAATCTCTAACCTTTCATCTTACAGCATACAGTTGTTTTGCTGTTATTTGTAGAATGAGCGGTTGGTAATTTTGTTTTGTCTTCCTTTTTTGATCTGCCTCATTGATGCCAAAGCCGAACAGTGATTTTTTTATGTATACACTTTGCATTGTTATCTCTATATAACCCAAACATAATTATACTTGAGGAACTTTATATTTATTCTAAACAGGTGTCTAGTGAGAAACATTAGGCATAAGCAAGCAGTCAATTTAACTGCTGCAAGTACTTTTCACACTATAGGCAGGCACTATCTGTGCGACCTTGCACCACAGCAACAGTTCAGTTCATGTTATTTTCTATCATTGAACTAGTGGGCTATTATGATCTAGGCTCTTTAGATTGTCACTATAGGTTTTATTATCTTTCTTCTTTCTCTTTTTCCAAGACTCGTTTTTGAAGAGACTGAACATTGTTAAGATCTGGAAGTTTAGGGCCGTAGTTTTGGATTCTCTTTATTTCCCTTTTAATCCTACGGTTCTAACTATGTACACTTTATTTTTCTGACCATCTTCATGTAGGCTGTAGTCAAGAGACTTATGACAGACGTACCTTTTGGTGTGCTTCTGTCTGGAGGACTGGACTCATCACTTGTTGCTGCTGTGGCCTCTCGCCATTTGGCTGACTCAGAAGCTGCTCAACAGTGGGGATCACAATTGCATACCTTCTGTATTGGTTTGAAGGTGCCTTGCTGCTAAATAAACATGTTTTGCTCTTTTTTAATATTTGGACTGTTTGGCCTCTGAAGGTTCTATAATGATTTTGACTAACATATTGCATTAGTTGAGGACTAAAGAATGTAAAGTATTCAAAAAATCAATTTCCAACATGGTTTTTAATGCATGTCATGCTTCTAAAGGGATTAGTGGTAAGACTTATCTGTGGTTTTAAACTGTAATTGTGATGACCTTTCCACGCTACCTTGTTGTCATTCCCTTGGCATGTGATGATTAACTATTCAGTATCCACATAATAAAGGCATTGATATTGACATTATTATCTGGCCTCTCTACAAGATGCTTGTGAAGTAATGTCAAAAGAAATTGAATTGGTCACTGGTGCGTACAGTGCTTTCCTCATTCATGCACATGCTTCTACTTTTTTTGCTATTTAGGGTTCCCCTGATTTGAAAGCTGCAAGGGAGGTAGCAGATTATCTCCGAACTCGCCACCATGAATTTTACTTCACTGTACAGGTAAGCACTGCTTTTAATTCTAAAACAAAGAGAGAATCTATGCTGTGCATTTCCAGTACTTAAGTGTCGTTGCTAAATCAGGAAGGGATTGATGCTCTTGAGGAAGTCATTTATCATATTGAAACATATGATGTGACCACTGTTAGAGCCAGCACTCCAATGTTTCTTATGTCACGGAAAATAAAATCTTTAGGAGTGAAAATGGTTATTTCTGGGGAAGGTTCAGATGAAATCTTTGGAGGTTACCTGTATTTCCACAAGGCACCTAACAAGGAGGAGTTTCACCAAGAGACATGTCGAAAGGTATTATTTTTTTTCTTTTTGATGAGGAATGGAACTAGGAATCAATAAACTATGCTGCACGCCAATGTTATTTTGATTGAACATATCTCACTGCATGCAGTATTTTTTGCAGTTCTGATTGTTATAATTTTTCAGATTAAAGCTCTTCATCTTTATGACTGCTTGAGGGCCAACAAATCGACTTCAGCATGGGGTGTTGAGGCTCGCGTTCCCTTTTTGGATAAAGAATTCATCAACATTGCAATGAGCATAGACCCTGAGTGGAAAATGGTAAAGGCTTTTCCCCTGCTTTACGCTCCCTGTTTCATTATTTGATACAAGTATATGTGGCCCCTCACAGAGAAAAATAACTGAAGCAAACATATTCCAACACTGCATGAGGAAATTGCTGAACAAAAGATGATAACTGATCTCTTTCATGTTTAACACTTCATATGCAGATCTGCTGTATTTGCTTCTTTCTCCTGCTAGTGTTCTGTATTTGACTGTTCAATGAGCCATAGATTGTGTAGTTTCAAATATGAGGCATGCTTCCCTGCATTATGTTATTTTCAATGTTGTCACCTGCTACATGACATAGAATTGCAGTAGTTGTTTAGGGCCTTTAGGCACATTTTAATGCTATGTAGGTCTTGTCTGGTGATTTCTGTTGGGATAAGATTGCTGATGAAAATTACTAATTATATAAGATTAGAATCTAATTATTTGCTTTCATCCATGCAGATCAGGCCTGATCTTGGAAGGATTGAGAAGTGGGTCTTACGTAATGCTTTTGATGATGAGAAGAATCCATATCTGCCAAAGGTTTTTCTTCTTCTTCTTTTTTTATAAAAAAATTCTAGTTAGCTTTTGCTTCTCAGTCCCTCATCATGAGATTTATTTTTTGAAATGTTTCTTTTTCCACTTGGTTTAGCACATATTGTACAGGCAGAAGGAACAGTTCAGTGATGGAGTTGGGTACAGTTGGATTGATGGTTTGAAGGATCATGCAAACAAACAAGTATGTATACTTTGAATTGTTAGGGGCTTTTGTTTTGGATTCTACATGTCAGCCAGTTTTGTTGAAGACAACCCCGGAAATGGATGCTTTTCTTATAATTTATGATTTCAGTGATTTCTTTGTTTTATTTTCTAAGAGAAATCTAGTTGTAGATTCAAACTTTTGCGGTTGTGAATTCTTCATTTAATGCCTTAGCAGGATATGAACAACTTCTAGCCTCTGTTATAACTGGGCAGGTCACAGATGCAATGTTGATGAATGCAAGCTTCATTTACCCAGAAAATACTCCTACAACCAAAGAGGCATATTACTACAGAACCATCTTTGAGAAATTCTTTCCTAAGGTGCAATGTTATTCTTTTCTAGTATCTGAGCTTTTATTCTCCAAGGTTTCTCTGCAATATAAAGGAGCAGGATTCATTTACTTGGCTGCTGCCTATAAGAACCCTTTGTTTAACTGTTGCACTATTGTTAACTAATTTCCATTTTTGAACAGAACTCCGCAAGGTCAACAGTTCCTGGAGGTCCAAGTGTGGCATGCAGTACTGCAAAAGCAGTGGAATGGGATGCTGCTTGGTCAAAAAATCTTGACCCTTCTGGTCGTGCTGCCCTTGGTGTCCATGAAGCTGCGTACGAGGAAACAGTAGACAACAAGGCTGCCAGTCAGAATAATGGGTCCCCCCAGAAACCACAAGGCACGCTGGAGAAAACTGCAACAGTTGCTTGATTGAAGACACTGCAGCGGTTTTGTTTGGCACGTATTTGTGGGGGAAGCTGCTGGTGACCATGGGAGGAAGGTACTTGGTTTCTTGAACGGGATGATATTATGCCAAACTAGTCCTTTTTCTTTTTTCATTATATTCTTTCCTTTGGTAAAGCCCTACACAATCAAGTGGTGCACTAATTTATGCTGCATTCCTCCATGATATTATATGACATGCATCTTCTGATTTTGTCACAGATTCTGCATCGAAAGCTCGTGCGGAAGATCGTGGAATTTACATCATCAGATGTTGAATAGCTAGCTGTCTGTTCATACTTGAATCAATGGTTGTTTTCGTTCGCTTTAGTTAGGGTACGTAGTCCTTCTCGTGATCTGTGCCCCTCTCCTGTGTTTTCCTAGGTTTGTTGTGCTAGTGAGTATTGTGCATTCAAAGAAGGATAACAAATTTATCTATCATTTGGCACCTTTATTAGTCCATATCCTATGACCTTAAATGAGTTTCCTGTTGCCCTTTCAGTATCTTATACGAGCACCATTCACCCATCTTTCATGTTCCCAACTGCAATACGGATGGGTATTCCCAGTATTTTTGTTTGGGCGATAAAAAGAAATTAGTAATTAGAGGCATTATTTTTTTTTCCAAAAAAAATCAAGAAATACTCGTAAGATTAGTAATATTATCAATGAACCTCTTGCTTAAATACTGGAACGTGCTTCAAGTGAGTGATGGCATTGCCTGTATCCATGGTTTTAATGAAGTGATGGCAGGTGAATTGATAAAATTTGAAGAGGGTACACTAGGCTTTGATCTTAAATTGGAATCAAATAATGTTGGTGTTGTGCTAATACGTGATGACTTGATGATACAAGACGGAAGTTCTGAAAAGGCAACAAGAAAAAAAAGTGCTCATATACTGGCGAGTGAGGTATATTTGGGTCTTGTTATAAAAACCCTTGCTAAACCCATTGATTCATGCCATATTTAATGTGACTATCATATTTTATTTTTTTATTAATATTTATACAAGTAATATTTATCTTTTATTAATATTATTATGTAATTGGTCCATAAAAAATAAGATTTATAAATTATAAATATTTCATGAATTCTTTAACCTTCAAATTCACAATCTTTTCATTCTTGATATTTTTAATATATATAATTTCAGAGTTTATTTTTATAAAATATCATTGTATCTCTCTACAAAGATAATTATTTGAAGTGTTTACATCTATTAAATAAGATGTTTTATAAGTAACAACTTCTAACTATCCTAATTTACTGGACACCAATTAGCTATTATCTTAACATGAGAGAATAGACCAGATTATTAGAATTAAAAAATTAACTAATTATCCATGCTTTATTATTAAACTACTTGGATTTTTTAAGACATCACCTCTCCTTGAAAATGGAATAAAACTCAATTTCAAGAAATCATATGTTCTATAAAAACATAAACCCTTAAGCTATCAATCAAAGGAACAGATTCAGCATTCCATATTGTGGCTGGCAGATTTATTTAGCCACTCAGTAAGGATCAGTAGCAACAAGAAATTTGCCCCTTTAGAATTTAGAAAGGCGTGCTTTAGCTGGTCAAATGCAACAAAATGCAATGCTCCAAAATGTTACTTCAAATCGGAAACCTTCTCTTTTTAACGCCGAGGGAGTCCGTGTTTTTCATGTTTAATTTGCCAAGCACAATCAGAAACTTTTTTCCGCTGCTTGATGCGTGACGGGCTCCTCCGTGTTACTTGCGCATGAATGGGCCAAAACTTCCACCTTAGCAGGTTGCATGCAGGCAAAACTTGATTTTTCATTTCTACCCAGGAAAGTTTTGCTATGATGTTTGTTCATAAGAGTTCGTAGTAGAATCGAAAAATATTTTAAAAAATAAAGCTATCTAGTTGAAGGGTCAGGTCATCATCTTTGCAGCCTTTTTTGCTTGGGCACATTGTCCTGAGAGTGCTAAGAGTCATCGTGCTATGCAATCACAAATATACTCTGATATATATATATATATATAGAGAGAGTGATGTAATCAGAATTCGAAGCTACTAGTCATCTGGAGCACAGCCTCAGTTATCTTCAGGCATGGTTCAACCTCCAGGTTTCAAGTCAATTTCATTCGGTTGTTGAGACAAGAAAATAAGAGTACAGGCAACAAAAGGAGGTCATATACCTCATGAACTCGTTATGCAATTAAACATAAAGCTCTTGGCAATATCATTGAGTATGAATGTGAACAGCAGCATGTGCATTCTTCTTGTCATATGATCAACCGGCATTACTGTCAAATCCAGCTTCCATCCAAAATTGGCTAGTAATATCATACAAAAACATTCCTCGTCTAAAGGTTGAACATCTATGTACAAAGGTTGATAGTATATGCCATCTTCACATGTACCCACTTCCATATGATATGTACAACGATAGGCATTCAGCATCATTCAGTAGTATCAACGGAATCACTTGATCCATGTCATAGTGAATTGAGCCCTGTCCTGTTCTTTAACATTCAAAACCGACAAATCCCAGGAGCCTCGGTTCTGCTTAAAGCAAGTATTTCCTCATACTTTGAACCATGTACAAAGCCCCATAGCTGCAAGGAAAGGAAAAGACAGTGACTTCTGTCGGTTATCCTGTAACCAACTTAAAAGGCATTTGACCCTGTGGAGTTGGTGAACCACAGTAGATTGTGTGCTGTGTGTGAGAGAGAGAAGAAGAAAGGGAGAGGCTCCATGCATACCTCAACTTCCTTGACTTCAAAGTCTTCAGAGTGTGCAAGGCAAGGGTTCCCATACGTTTCTGAGACCGAACTTGATCCATTTAATCTTTGCATGGAACCAACAAAAAAAATTAGATACTGTATATATTGCAGAATAAATACATAAATAACAGAGAAGCAAAGGTAGGGCTTACAGATCACTGTCCAAGTAGAGTGCAAAGTGGCCACCTCCACCAATTGCAAGAAAGTCGGTGGAGCACAAAGTGAAATAACGATTAGCACCTGCTTTAACATAGCTGTTAGTGCACAGATTGGTTTTAGTGAAAAATAAATAGGTTTGAATAGATGTTAAACTGAAGCCCAGTAGGGTTTCAAGAAAACACCTTTCTGAAATGGCCATGCATCATGCAATTTGACATGATCTTGCGATTGAAATTCATATTTCAGGCATAAGTTCCAGAAAATTATATCTCCAAGCATTTCAAAGCTTCCAGAGAAAAATACCGAGAACAACATTTTGGAACAAAAGGGGTTTTAGCATGTCAAAGTCCTTGCATAGAAGGACCAGCACATTTTATGTTGCAATTAATGAGTTCACTGTTCTCATGGCCACGCAGATATACCAAGTTAATAGCTATAAGTATGTAGCATTTGCTTGCAGCTGTGCGCTGCGATTACTTCATCTAAAAGTCAATGAACGTGAAATGCACTATACATAATGCAGTTTTTATCCTCAGTTACAAATTCTGTAACACAAACTTTGTTTAGGAAAGCAAAATGCACCTGACAGAATAAGAAATCATAACAATTATGTCTAAGCTGCTACCAATTTTCTTGTAATTCCAGGAGAACAACATCATTTTGATTAACATTTTTTTAACCCATTCCCACAGGACATATTTGAACATGGACGTCCAAACAACATCCATAAGCAAAGGAATAATGCTTTGACACATGAACAAAACAAGCCATATGCTTCCAACAGTAAAAACGTTGATTAGAATCAAGAGTTGTTGCCTAAAAAGCTGAGAAAGAGATACCTGTGGGACGGAATATGACAGGATGGCCAGGTGTATTTGTAAAAACAAATGTACTATTTGATCCCTGTTCAAACTTGAAGGTCAGCACAACACAAAAGAAATTACTATCTATATGAATTAATAAGTTTGTATCTACCTGATATTTCTTGTTGGTTGGCCTCAGGGGAGCTTCAACCAGGCCACCAAATACTGCCCCTTTGCGATCTCCAACAGCCTGGGAGAAAATTAGCATGGTGAGATATGTGGAGCAACTCCAGATCGAAAGCCCACATGCATGGCAGGTAACTTATGTGCAAAGCTCATAGTCACCGAGATGGATCTAGCCATTCAACTTCCGAATAAACACCAGCCATAAGGTAAAACAGATTCACCACATCTTCTTGGTTACTATGCTCACGGGAGAAGTATCTAGAGAGAAAATTCCTTTGTAATCATTGAAATTTTTTCTGTTATTTTATAATGAGAATTATGTGCAATGTAACAGTAGAATACATTACGCCCATATAATGTATGAGAATTCAATTTTGACAATGATTCAAATATATGTGTGTTTTTGTTTGAGTGTCTGTGTGTGGGAATCACAGTTTTCAACTTGCAAAATAGCCTCCAGGAGACAAATCTAATACATACAGAAAGAATTGTCCTTAGCCCAAAATAAATGGGCATTACCAGCAGACAAGGTCCAGGCCAAAGCATGCTCCTTCTATACAAGGTTGAAAGCGATATCCCATGCCTCCATGTACTGCAAGAACTCCAGGGAAAGAGAAAGCCAATGAAGGACTACTGTTTTATTACTTGGCTATCAATAGCATTACTATATATAATTGAAAATCCAAAACTTAATTTTTTAAAAAATCCATACTCTTATAAGTTATACCTGTACAGCAATATCCATTTTCTCCCTTGGACAAGTGCTGGAAGAGAAACATAAAGGGTGCTCCTTGCTTTCTCTGAAAGAAGCAATGAAGGTTCAGAAATGTCTGAAATATCTCCCAAAGCAACAGGCTCTTTCATGTTCTGTTTCAGCATACTTCTTATCTCAACTGCATCACCACCATTATCATCAGCAATTTTCAAGTCTGAATTTTCCTTGTGTTCTTGACTTTGATATCTGTTTATTGTAGTAGCTTGGTAAATAGCTCCAAGAGAATGCTTGGCCCTTGAAAGCAATCCCTTTTTTGTGCCACTCTCTTTTGCTACATTCCCAGATAACTGGTCATCCATTTGATCTGAATTATCATTTTGCTTATCCAATTTTGAATTATTTCCAGACTCTGAGGACGTTAACAAAGAGAATAGGAATGCGGTGAATGATGAAGTATCAGGCTCTTCAGCTAAATGCCCTGTGTCCTCTTCAGTAATGGACTCTAGATGACTCGTTTTTGACTCACTGGCATCTTCCTACCAAAACAGAAAGCAAATAATTACAACTTCGCAAACCGTTTTAGAGTCTAAACATAACATTGCTATGTTATCAAATACCTATTCAGATATGACTTAAAGCATGTCAGCTATCTATCATCAGGTTCATTTTAGTCATGATTTCTAACATCAGTCACCTTTTAATATTCAGTGAAGTTCCTTTTCTGCTCTGTTAGCTAAAACAAGCAAGAAGAAACAGAATTTGATTCTCCTAAATCCCATGAGAAACCACAGTAGAGAAACACAATGAGCTTCCACGGTCAAAATTATAGCTAGAACAGTCCAATCACAGTAGCAACCAAATATCCATCCAACCTCTATAGGCAAATGATTACAACATAGAGTTGGAACTTATCATTGTTACATTAAGCTGCTGAACGCAGTAAAGAAAAAACATCTACTTTGGTAGGATTATCAACTATTCACGGTTAGGATTATCAACTATTCACTGTTAAGATTATCAACTATCCATCGTTGAACTCAATTCAGTCTTGGTTAAAAAAAACTTAAGGGAGTTCCTTTTCTCTTCTGTTAACTAAAAAACCAAGAAGAAAACAAACAGATAATTTCATAAACCCTTTAAGTTAAACCCCGATAGTAAAATGCATTGAGCTTTCCTCGATCAAAATCCTAGTAAAAAATATTTCAGTTACAATAATTCTTGAAAATTATTAACCAAACCTCAATTTAATGGCAAAAATAACTCACAAAAGAAACAAAAAGACAGATTTACAAGATCAAATGCCAAAGTCCCAATAACAAAAACAAACTAAATCTTCCAACCTATCATAAATTTAGAAGTGGGTATTGAACCAATTATATGTATACGATCAAGTTGCCTTATATATATATATAAGACAACTTGATCATAAGTCTCAAACTTTAAAACCAAAACATGAAAAAAGAAAAAATAAGAGAGAAGAACAGAGATGGGCTTACAGGAAGTGGATGAGGACGAGGAGTCGAATGCTTGGAGGGTTTATCAGAGATAGGGTTAAGGATGACAGTGGTGAGATCAGACACAAAGTGGACTGATTTGCTCCTTAACGACTTTTGCTGTTTTCCCATGCTTTTTTTTTTAACAACAAAATGGGTAGAATGGATTTCCACCACACAAAAAAAAAAAGACTAAATGCTTGACAAATAATGCTAAAGGAGATTCTGTTTACATATTATTCCTTTTATATTCTCATGACAATGGCATCCCCAACTTTTCTTTCCTTTGTGGGTTCAGCAACAGATGCACGTAGAAAAGGCCTTGTTTTTTTCTCTATCTATACATAGAAGCAGGTAGGAGGGATTTCTTGCCAAGGAAGGAGGTGGAAGGGAGAAGAGTGTCTTCAAAGTCTTGTCTTGCTAAAAAAAATGGTGATGATAACTGATGACGTAACACCTGCTGCTCGTGGGACTTCGCTTTTGAAGGTGCTGTATATTTATAAAGGGTTTACGTTCGACATCAACAAAAGGACTCCATGGCCCAATGGATAAGGCGCTGGTCTACGGAACCAGAGATTCTGGGTTCGATCCCCAGTGGAGTCGTCTGCTCATTTTCAGCTGTAATTTTATTTTCCATTTCCTCAAAATTATTTTAAAGAATGCTGTCTGGTTAGAACCCTCTTATGTCTAACTGCTCACGGACAACTATTACCTAATGAGCAAAGATTAGAGATAATTTTTTTTTTTAGTGAATATCTAAACCAGTTTACGAGTATTTTAACTAATTTTTTACAGTTTCGAAATTAACGATGAGATTAGACAGAACTTGACTGCTGATGATGTTGAGTGTTGTCGATTTTTCTTTCGGTGGGTTAGAAACTTGCAGTCAAGCTCCCAGAGATTGTTTCTGGGCTAGGTCTGTTTGGTCTTGATTTGTTCCAACGTTTTTACAGCTAGCTTCCAAGAGTTGATTTACTTGGATCTGATAATATCTGATATTATAATATCTGATAATATAAACCTTAAAATTATCATTAAACTATACAGATAGTTTCAATCTTAGTATTAAATAATATTTTTATATCAATGCGAACACGGATTTGATGAAAAGAATAACACTTTGACTTATAAAGAGAAATTAAGAAAAAAATAAAAATAAACAAAAGAAAACGTCGAGAACGAGTAGCCGAGTCAGGCATCAACGAGTACGTTTTTCGTGCCCCCACCGTCCAACCATGTGAATGAAAAGGCAGGCTGGCTCCACAGACTCGAATCGACAAATTCAGTACACCTACTCGATTGCAATCCAACGATGGATAACATAGCCATGTGCGCTTGCTTTTTTTTTGCCGTTCAAAAAAGTAGGAATTAATGTTGTTAATTTAAAATTTATTATTTAAAAAATAAATTAAAACAAAGTTGTTTTGATTTATTTTTTAATAATTAAATTAAATTTTCATCAAGGAGGATAGATTACAGATTAACTTACGAGTCAATCAGATCACACGCTAATCAACTCTTAAATAATTTAATTTAAAATTAAATCCAAGCAAGAAGCTATATTAATGTATCATTAGTTTAACATGTCAAGGATGAGGCAAGATTTGATTTACAGGTGGTGGAGAGAGTCGATCTTAATTATTATTTTTTAAATAACTAAAATAATATTGATTTACATCATTTTTTTTCAAAAAAAAAATTAATGAAATAAGGGTTATGTTTTAACTGGACTAGCAGGTCAATCAAGTTTTTTTTTTTTTTTTATCTAGACCTATTAAAGTTCTAAATCAGTTGAGTTCTGGATCAACCTGCTAACATGATTCGAGTTTTACAACTATACATACTGTATAAATTTAATAATTTTTAAGCATGTATGTGTGTCGTTTTTCTCAATTCAATTCTAAAACCAAAAAAAATTTCAACTCAATTTTAAATTGAATCTTTTCATAATATAATATGGCATGCAATCGTCATTATTATTAAAATAAGAGTATGTTTGATAATGTGATAAAAATTATTTTTAAAATATTTTTTATTTAAAAATATATAAACAATAAAAAAAATTAAAAAAAATAATTTAAAATTTAAAAAATTTAAAATTTTTAAAAAACACGATTAAACCACAATATTAAATGGGTCTAAAACATCCATTGAACAATCCAAATTTCAACGAAAATCATTCCAAAGTCTCAAAAAATTTTCCAAGATCTAAATTCACCCATATAATAATGAATAGTGATGTTCGTTACAGAATTTTTGAAAATTTGAAAATTAACTTTTTATTGGATAAACTTGGCTGGCTAATAACTTTTATTAACTAATATCAAGATAGTTTTAGGCACATGGAATTAGACAAAGTGGAATGCTACTTGAAGAGATAATTTTGATTTTAATCTCACTTATAATGGTGTCCATTACAAGCATGAAGCAAGATAGAAAAAAATAAAAATTTAGTTTGTCCCGTAACCATATGTCTAATCCCTCCTCTCGTCAAGTTATCTCTCCATTGAGTTTGATCTAGTTGCATTTGCTCATCCAAAATACAGTACATCACAGAGGAGGAAAGGGCAACATCTCGTAAGAGATGATGAATTTTAGGATGAAATTGAAAGCTTGTTTGTGGCTGGGGATGGATTAGGATGGAATTGAAAGCAGTTTGTAGTTTGGGGTGAAGTTGACAAATCGGTTTTACATTTTTTCCTTGATAACAGCACTACTCCAGCTAATATCATCATGACGTGACCAAATTCATTATTGTCTTTGTCGCTGATAAAATAATGAAAAGCTAGAAAATGACGAGCGGGGATTTCGATGATTTTTTTACACAATCACATTTTTGGCAATTAAATAACTTTTATTTAATTTTCTTTCCTTTTCATGCGCTATAAAACAAGTTCGGAGATCTTAATATCAGCCATCGTTTCCGATTCTTGGCAAACAATAAAACAGAGAGTGAAAACAGAGTGAAGAGTGAAAACAATGGCGTCCCTTAAAGTTCCTGCTTCTGTTCCTCCTCCTTATGAGGATGCTGAGCAGCTTAATAAAGCTTTTAAAGGTCTCCCCTTTATAATTCTTCTTTAAAGACTCATCACTCTTTTTAATGCTTTATGTTTGATCATGTTGGTTCTTATGTTCCGTTCCGAATTCCGCACTTAGTTATTTTGCTTGCATGATGGATCAATCCTTTCTTTTTGTTTATTTTGTCTTTCTTTGTTGGGCCATAAGATGCAGATCATAATGTAAACTAACATTCTTTATTACATAATTTGGTAATCTGTGGCTGAAAATTTAGATTTCGATTCGTTTTTTTTTTTTTGAAGAAAGGGTTAGATTGACTTTTTGAGTCTAACATGAAATGAGTGGTATATGATCCTGCAGATATTTTGTTCAGTGTTTGATCTCTATACTGATCTCCATTTTAAGTTCTTGAGTTTGATCTGCAGAAATGACAGCTAGATTATTTTCTGTTGAATAACATTAATCGTGCCTGGTAAATTATTTGTCTTTATTACATTTCTAGCTACTTTCTTGATGTTGATGTTGAGAACCGACCAATCGTCGTATAAGATAATGGAATCTTTGCAAATTATTTGATGTTGATGTTGTAATTAGGACATAAAAAACAGATCTTTATCCATTTTTTCTTTGATGTGTTGTTCTCTTCTTGTACTAAATGTATTGGTACTAACGTTCGTCTTTTTTGGTTTGCAGGATGGGGTACAAATGAGGGATTGATTATCTCCATCTTGGCTCATAGGAATGCTGCACAACGCAACTTAATCCGACAGGTTTATGCTGAAGCTTATGGGCAAGATCTCCTTAAAGATTTGGACAAGGAACTGTCTAGTGACTTCGAGGTCAGTCTCGTGCATCTTATGTTAGTTTTAATTAGTGCTATACTTCCTCTCTAGCAAAATTAATTTGATGGCAGGCCCTTCTCTCTTTTGTGGCAACAATGGAAAAGTATTGCATTGACATTGAGATTGCTAATATTTTTTTTTCTCAAATTTTGTTCAAGCAGAGGGTCGTATTGCTATGGACACTGGATCTTGCTGAGCGTGATGCATATTTGGCCAATGAAGCCACAAAGAGGTTCACTTCAAGCAACTGGGTTTTAATGGAAATAGCTTGTACTAGGTCCTCACATGACCTTTTTAAGGCGAGGCAAGCATACCATGCTCGTTACAAGAAATCTCTTGAGGAAGATGTTGCCTATCACACAACTGGAGACTTCCGCAAGGTAATGACTTGAACCTCGTAAGCATTCTGTCAGGGAGATTTTAGCTCATGTCAGTTGTGCTAGTTTGAATCAAATCTGTCTGAGTAATTCATTTTTCTTGCCTTAGAATCCAAATGTACTTTTTACATAAATCTTGAGTTTTGATTGATCTCCTCTTAGACTTTTGGTACCTCATTAGCGATATCAATTCTGAATCGCTTAGTTCTGTGTTTATAATTGTTATGAGCAGCTGTTGGTTCCCCTTGTAAGCGCATTCCGATACGAGGGAGAGGAGGTGAACACGATGTTGGCAAAATCAGAGGCTAAGATACTTCATGAGAAGATCTCAGATAAAGCTTACAGTGATGATGAAATCATCAGGATTCTGACTACAAGAAGCAAGGCACAGCTTAATGCAACACTTAATCACTACAACAATGCATTTGGAAATGCCATCAACAAGGTATTGTGATCTAATGTGACTTCTATCAGTTATTCTTTGTAACCATTCTCAATGCAGAATTCGAGCTAGTCAATTATGATTTCAATGTTTATTCAAGGGGCAAATAAAAACAACAAATTTGCAATGAAATCTATAACAAGCCAAGGTTTTTATCTAGCTCTTAAAGTAATAAATTTTCTAAATGTATTCTAGAAATTTGCTTCACTTTGAACTGACAAAGGCAAATCTGGTTGCAGAACTTGAAGGAAGATGCCGATAACGAGTTCCTTAAATTACTGAGAGCAACAATTAAGTGCTTGACCTACCCTGAAAAATACTTTGAGAAGCTTCTGCGGCTGGCCATCAAGAAGATAGGGACAGATGAAGGGGCTCTTACTAGAGTTGTAACCACCAGGGCAGAGGTTGACATGGAACGTATTAAGGAGGAATACCATCGCCGAAATAGTGTTACTCTTGATCATGACATTGCTGGAGAGGCTTCTGGAGATTATGAGCGAATGCTTCTTGCCTTGATAGGCCATGGAGATGCTTGACATTTCTTGTGGATGCGGAAGAGTTGTGCTTTGTGTGAATGTTGTTTGTGTTGCTTTTGCTGGACACAATCTTCCCGACGTGAGCTATCATTTTTACTTCTTTGTATTGCTTATTTTGAGTATCTCCGTGAAATGTTCTGTGCATCTCTGCTGGCTTAATAAATCTTTGAAATGAACCAGGTTGATGTTTCATATCTTGGTATATGAGTGTTGACTGTTGCATTCTATATGTGTATACTCGATATGATTTTTTTCATATCAAAAAGGTTATCTAAATATCTAATTAAATAAATAAATAATTATTTATGTAAATAAATAAAATAATTTTTTTTAATAACAACTAAAAAAATTAAAAAAATTAAAAGATAGATGTAAATCAAAATATTTGATCTTGTAAAATTATATATTTACATGTTTGTGTCTACTACTAAATTGATTTATTGAAATTAATAAAAGATAATAGAAATATAAATATGTATATTAGAAATATTTTTTAAAATAAAGTTTATCTTGTATAAAGTAAAATAAAACCTACAAAATTAAACACAATACAAAACATTTTAAAAAAAATTCTTTATTAAAAACCTTCATGATTATGGAATCAATAAAAAAAACTAATGTGAAAAGATGATTCACTTTTATTTGTTTTTGTATTGTAAAGTGTTTTTGAAAAAAATTAAAATTTTTTTATTTTTTTTATTTTAAATTAATATATTTTGGGTGTTTTTAGATTATTTTGATTTGTTAATTTTAAAAATAATTTTTTAAAAATAAAAAAATATTATTTTAATACATTTTTAAATGAAAAATACTTTAAAAAATAACTGCAACTATATTCTAAACAGATACGTCCATGCCTTTTTTTTAATTCAATTCTATGAGAAATAAAGTTATGTGGCAGTTCATGAAAAAGATCAAAATATTATTTGTAAATAAATATAATTTTTTTTTATTCTTAGAATAATTAAATTATTTTTTTGTTCCAAAAAAGTGAAGAAGACAAATTTATAATTCTTTAATGACCTAAGCCATTAGAAAAGATCAAATCACCCTTCAAACCAAGGCATCTTGTTTTTTTTTTTTTCAAAGGAAAAGAGCATAATTTAATTGAAATAATGAATAGTCTTTTATGTCTATATGCATAGTGATTTCAATAGTGTTTTTACAATGCACTTTATTGTTTACTAGATATATTACTCACGAGCTGCCGCAGGCTTGTAAATATAATGTGACTTGACGATATTCTGATTGCCTATGAGTTAAAAAAAAAAAAAACTTTGAACCATTCAATGAGTTGAAGTGTGCATGTTATGAGTTAAACTGTACATAAAATGGAAAGCATTGTGCATGTAGAGCAACAACAAAAGACAAACTTTAAAGAGCTACCTCTGTCAATAGTTAACGAAATTATGGTGGTTAATATGAAATGATAAGGATATAGTAATTAATTATTAATGAAATCCCAAACCGATAAAAAAACATACAAGTCATTTAGAGCAGAGGGCAAATTCTTCTTTTGACTCTAGATTTCGTTGGCGAGCATGAGTTGCAGCAATAAATAGATGCAGAACTTAACTCAAAATCTGCTACGCTGACACCAATCGTTCTTTGTAGTGTTTTCAGCATTGCTCCAGCTAAACATCCCAAAAGAAAGGTCAAGAACTCAAGTGCTTGTAAGGTGATGACTAATACATCTAGAGGCAATGAATGCTAGCAAAAGAGACTGTAGACTATGGAAAAAACCAAGATATGTGTAGGTGAACAACGAAGCAAAATTGTCTCCCCAAAAGCGAGGGCCTGTCCTTGATTCACAACAGGAGAGATTGTCCGCCCACGCTTCCCTGCCTAACCATGCTTCCAAGAAAGAATGCAACGGAAAACCCAGACAGTCCTCGCCCAACAACACCAAGCCATCGAATTCATCAAGGGCAAAATCAGCAGCACACTGCCACAGTCCACCGTTAAAATGTCTCTACATCCATAGTTGACAGTACAGTAAAAAAACAACACATTTTATTATATAGTTAGGAAGCCTTGATTCACAGCAGGAAAGATTGCCTGCTCATGTTTCCTTATTAACCATCCTTCCAAGAAAGAATGCAACGAAAAATAGAAGATTAATTCTATCCTATCGTAGATGATAATTCAAGAACACAAGATTTGTTGGAAAACACTGTGGTTTGAGAAAAACATTTATTGAAAATGGAAACCTAGATA
This sequence comes from Populus x sibirica, assembly GCA_019202695.1. Classification (NCBI taxonomy): domain Eukaryota; kingdom Viridiplantae; phylum Streptophyta; class Magnoliopsida; order Malpighiales; family Salicaceae; genus Populus; species Populus x sibirica. The sequence goes on along the minus strand of JAGMVL010002072.1, from coordinate 202,216 downwards.
GAAAGGACCTATTTTTTACCAAAAAAATAGTTTATGGTATTAAGATAAAAAAATAATAATTAAAGTTCAGGGGTTAACTTTAATTTGATCCAAAGTTAAAGGTGATTTTGGATAATTTAATCAAATCTTATTTAATCATACAAAGAGCAATTTAATTAAAGAAACATACTTTATTACAAAAATGGACTCGTCTTGCATGAACTGATGTGTTGCTAAAAGAGAAATAAAAGGGATAACACATCCATAAGCCCATTTGAAATTACTCGAAACTTTTTTATTAAAGAATAATAGCATAAAGATGTTTGAATGAATTCTTCGAGGGACCTGTTGAAATTTGGATATCAGTAGGTCTGTTCATACATAAAAAAAAATTAATAGTACTGAAATAATCTTACCGTTAATATCCTTTAATACAGTGATTTAAATTTGGATATTCTATTAATTATTTTTTAGGATCACTTTAAATAAAAAGAAAAACAAAAAAAATGAGAGAAAATATAAAATCTATCATCTATAAAAAAAAATTATAAGAATATTTCCGCATAATATTTCTCCCTTCTTCTTGTATCTTTCTATTTGATCACATAAAGTAACTAATAATATGCCACTAATTATATTCTGAATACATAAAATTACTCGTTGTATTTTTATGTTACCAAAATAAAATTAAGCATATGGATGAAATTTTGTGCTATTTTTGCCCGAATCATACTCTATGTATTTCCATCTAAATTTCATGGAAAAAAAAAAGAGTGAAAAGAACTATTATAAATATAAATGATAAATTCTAAACTCAATTTAAGGTATGGCTAGAGTCCCGTGTTAATTTAGTTTCATTCAGATTAACTTTTTTTTTTAAAAAAATCAAAATAACATAGTTATTTAAAAAAAAAAAAAAAATTTAACCGGGTTTTTTCTAAATTTAAAGTGTTTTTGCCTATTTCCACCGGGTTCTAGGTTGAGCCAATGAGCTGGTATGACTTTCTTAACTATGATGTTCACAAACCCATAAATCTAGAATCGTCGATAAACCAAAATAGATTTACTATATACTAATTTTAAAGATAAAGTTTCTAATTATTATTAAAAAAGGAGAAGTAAGAAAAGTTCTCTTGTAATCTCTGGAACCAAGAAAACCCACCAGCCCGTGACGAAGTGCAGGTGGCTAGAACAACTGTTTTGATTCATATAGATCGAGTCTATGAATGAGGCTTCTATGGAACAATTACTCGGCTATATTTGTTGACAGTGCCATCAGTAAGAGATTGCCTTCTTCAGCTACGATTATAATTTGGATGCGAGCTTCATTTTTATTTGGGATTTTTGGCATACGAGCAGTCTTGACTCTTGACGCAGCACACAGTTGAGACAGAAGAAGATTGAAAGCACTCAATCGGCCATCTAAGGTTAAAAACTATATTACACTGATTCATTACCCTAAAAGGCACGTCATCAGTCAGAACAAAGCACTCATATAGGGATAAGAATCCTCTCATCATGCAGCTTGATTGGTGCACTATTATACTAACGCAATGCTGCTCTCACCGCCAGGGGGCTTGCGGACACCACCAAGATAATCTCTGGATGCTGCTTTTCCATCAGCAAAGATGTCACTGCCACTCATTTCTTTCAGTTTTGCCGTGCTTAGTGGTTTTTCAGCAGATCCAGGAGGAACATCTCCCTTGAAAATATCATTGCCGGTCAGCTCATGAAACTTCTGGTCGTGTATTTTCTTTGCTGTCTTCATGACTGGTTCTTCACCAAACAGGATATTACTCTGACCTCCAGCAGGCTATAGAAGTTACGGCCAAAATTCAATGGGGATTAATTAGCTAAAACCAAAGATCACCGCATATCCACAGAGAAGTCAGGATAGTTTCAACAAGCACATGCATCAAGGAAACCAAAGTTGACTTTTGCACTTGCCAATAAAACAACCACAGATATGGGACCCTAGTCATTAGGATTAGAATTAAGAAGCACACGTGCCTTCCAACATGATGCTTGCAGATGATTGGACTATTGAGATGAATATATTCATATTTACGGAGTATAAAGAAGAACTATATTCATTTTTTATTGGTCAACAGAAAACAAAAATGCAGACAGGAGATAAGAAAGGATAAAACATAGAGCAACTTAGCATCCAATAGATTCCGTGCCAGAATAAAAACTCTGGAAATGACAAACATCGGAAATCTTCTACGATATAAGAACACTAGAAACGATGCATTATAAGGTAACATACCTAGTCATGGTGGGAAACCCTTGCAGCATTTAACAAGCATGAGAGAACTGAGCTGCGCTTCTATTGACATTTTGCATTTTACTAGTTCGATGTAAATCAACACATGGTAGGGAGGCTTCTATCAAGTCACTATTTCTATAGATGGACCTCACTGATGGTAATGACCACTTCATAACTCAACATTTGGCTCAAAGACCCCATAAAGGTCTGTAGAACGCAACAACATGACACTAACTGTACCTTCCTACTAGAAATAGAATATCAACCCATAAACAAACAAACACAAGAAATTTTTTTATCCAACACATGATGCAGAGACTCACATTTGAAACTTTGATAGATGTGTGAATGTTTCGAGGTGCAGGTTCCCCGATGTCTTTGTTTTCTTTAGTTTCCAAGGAGTGTGCAACAGCCATTGACCGGGGAACAATTTCATCAGGAGGGGGAAAAATGTCATGCCCACTAATCTCCTTGAATTTAGCATTTGATATTAGCCTTTTGCTCTTCATGTCCGCATCATTTTGCATTGTCCCACTTAACTCACGCTGCTTTGCCACTTCTGGGATAGAGGTAGGCTTCTTCAGGGAGATGCTCTCGTCAGCACTAAATGATATTTGGCTCATTCCAGTCAGTGCTTGCTGAAAATCCAATAATTGCAAAGCAAAAAGGAAATAGCCATCAATATTGATCTTTGCTACACAAGTGATTACAAATGGTGATAATGAACTTCTTAATAAAGATCACCAAATAAGTACCTGATAAACACGCACTGTAGTTCTGTTATTAGGATTAGCACCACCAGATTCAGATTCACCATCTTGACCATTAAATATGCCACTGCCACTCATCGCATTTAATTTATATACTGAGCATGGCTTTCTACAAAAAAAAATGAAGGGAATGATTCAGATGGCTCAGAGAAAGCACACATGAAAAACTGACATTGATTTATGAAATAACCGTTGTATGCAAAGTTTGAAGGTTGCTAAGTTGGAAACCCATTAGGAGCACGGAAAATATTGTTGTGCTGTATGTTAAGGCAGGTGTTAGTTTGCTTGAAAGTCAAAACTAAATCGTCTGCCAAAGAACAGACCGATCTACCTTTCTAGAATAATAAGACCATGCCAGTCAATTTAGAAAATTGCAAATGCACAAGTGAAATCAATCATCGAAGTACTTAGTAGGATTCAATTAAAACAAGTAAAACTATCAAATTGTTTGCACTGAAGAATCGCCTAAACTCAAAAGTTGATTAGTTTCAACAACGAGGAGTTCCATATTCAAGTATCTAACAACTTGATCATAAAATGATAAGGGCTCCATATCATATTGAAGAACCACCATACCTAAATGTAGGGATGCATATGATCTGAGCCGTTCATGAGCCCCCACAAAGAAATTAACTATAACTTCCTACAAAAGTTCACCACCAACCATTTTCTTTTTCTATTTAGACAGAAAGAAAAAAGTTTTATCTATAAAAAATTAAATCACTTGCCATATCTGTTATCACATTAACTATCTTTACAAAAAGAAACTAATCCATTTCATTAACGAAGTTACTCTTCAAAACCCATCAATCAATTTTTTTCCTTTCTTCAAAACTTTCAATTTAATTGCTTATTATAGTCATTAACAACCATAGAACAGAAAATGCAGCCATGATCCGATTCCAATAGAGAAAGGGGGGAAATAATAATAAAAAGAACAATTTTTCACAAAACATTTTATATTTAATAAAACAGAAAACTAAAAAATCTTAAAACTTAAAACACAAAATATATATATCAAAGGAGACAAAGGGGGAATCTTTACTTCTTCATGAGACTCTCTGCTTCTTCTTGAGAAACCTGACCTCCAAACAGCACTTTACTGATTTTATCAGACGGCTGTGAAATAATGCATCAAAAATTCTGATACAGAGGAAAAAATTGGCTATTTCATGTAATAATAATAAAAGATGAAACGTAGTACCTGGTGAGGGCGGTGGGAAGAGGCGGAAGGAGGAGTGGCAGAAGGAGGAGACACCTTCCACGTCAGCAGATCGGCGGTGGAAGTGTGTGGTTTCCTCACGGCTGCATTTCTCTCCATTTATTCTTGTTTTAGCTCTTTTGACGAACTGTCAGTGAGAGTGAGTGCATGTGTCTGTTCTGATAGATATTTAAGAGATATATTTCAAATTTGATTTCTTTTTCAAGTCATCCATAATTCTTTAGAGGTAAATATATATCCCTAAGGTTTTTGAAATGTTCCACTTTAGTACCTATTTCTTAACAACTTTTCAATTTCAACCTTTCAATCTCAATTTGGTGTAGTCAATGCCTTAATCAAATTGCTAGCAGCTGACAGTAAAAAGATTTTTTTCAACTTAAATTGATTGTGTTTTTTCCCTTATAATTTGTAAGCTACTTTTTTTCTTGACAATTGCACATAAAAAAATTGTAAAATATTTTTTTTTTTATCATATTATTTTGTTGTACTAATATCAAAAATAATTCTTTTTAAAAAAATATTATTTTTAAATAAAAAAATTTCAAAAAATAATAGTTATTATAATACTAAAGGTGCAGCATTACAACTCAGGATGTCTGTAGGTAGTGGATCATGGTCTTTCATGGATATAAAATAACGATCATAATCACGATTATCGTTGTTGTGAATGCAGTAATAAAAATATAAAAAAACTAAATTTTGCAAGTTAATTGTTATTAAATCGTTATTAACCAGTTGTTTGTAATAAAACGATCATTGCCGTTATATAATAACGTTATAATCATTATTATTGGAGGAGTAATATTAAGGTATTTTGTTTTAATTAAATAATAATCTTAATTTCGCTATAATAATAATTATATAATTATAGGTCGTTTTTTTTCAAAAAAAAAACTATCCTGATTATTATATATACTTCAATAATTGTGTTTACTATTTATCTCCGTAACTTTCTTACTTCACTCATTATATATATATATATACATATATCCTCCAGCAAGCCTCAAGATATATATCACTATTATTATTTTATCTTTTGTCTTCGCTTTAATGACAAAGTGATTTTTTCACCATAATATAAATATTATTTGAAAATTATGCAGGATTATATTAGTAATTATGTTTTTGTAATGTATAATAAAATTATTAATGTAACAATTGAATAAAATAATTCAATATCTTCTGTATAAAGATGTTTTTGTATTTTCATATTTGATAGAACAATATAATTACTACATTATCCTTACCATATAGATTTTTTAGTTCTAGTTTCAGGAGCTTGATTGTAATTTCATCATGGTTTGTTTGTTATTATTGTTTAGTTCTAAGAGCATTTTTGATTTTGTACAAATAAAAAAAAAAAATATTGGCGTGTACCTCGCATGTATCAACCGCTCCGTTGCCTTCTAATAACGTTTATGACTGACTTTAGTAGTTGTAATCATTATTTCACCGTATTATTTGATTAGTTTTTATTTTGAAGAGAAAAGAGAAGATAGGTTTTTATCTTGCTTGAGTTGAAAATGTTTCCTTCAAGAATAACACTCCTAACTCTTAGTAGTAAGAGTCAAGATGTAAGAGACTTGCCAATTTACCATCAAGGAATGTTTTTCCAAGCAGGAAAACTCTATTTCTTCTGAAGTTGGGTGAGACAAACAAGGAGAACCCTTGGATCAAGGGACTCGATCATGGATCCTTTTGTCAACGATCCTCCTGCATTAACGCACCTACTTGATCGGTCCCTTGATCACCCGTTCTCAACGGTCTCTTGTTATGAAACGTAATATAATATTAAACAAAGAAGAAGGTGTGGCTGTTTGTTGGTGTTTGACCCTCTTTCTTTCATTTCAATTCAATTCAATTCTTTCGGTCCATCGTGTCATCATTTCATGTTTTCGGTGGATCGGAAATGGATTTAATTGAAAAATATAAAAAGATAATGTTTAAACTTTATAATAAAATGAATTGAGAAATATATGAATTGATAAAGAAAAAGAAAGTTATTGACGTGAAATTACTCTAACTAAAATTGATTAGTATTTTACTGTAGCGTGGGTTATTATACATTGTAAGTAAATTCACTGTAAATTGCACTGTTCTGTATTGTAGTGCGGATATTGTGAGTGCTTTTATTATAGAGTATTGCACTGTTTGGTGGGGGCATATGCGAGGCTGCCTGTGGGCTAGGCACACCCCAATGCATACATGGCGCTTGAATTGCATCAAAATCTAATTATTCTTGGATTCTACACATGCTGCAAAATCCAAAATAACCCTAAATTATTGATTGTACAAGACCCAAAATATACTCCAAATAATCTTAGATCTTGTTAGCATTAGAACCTCCGGAAGCGCATGCAATTCGACCAATCGGCACTGTTTTTTTGTTTTTTTTCTCATGCATTAAAAAATTCCAACGGAGAAGTCAAAGCGTGTTGCCTTGCTGAGACCTCCAATCACTCACAGGGCCTCGGCAACTCCATTTTTCATCGGGAAAGTTACACTGTAACAGAACAAGATGTCGACGTAGTTTTTTTCTTTTCCTACTTTTCCTGGACAATTACTCTTTCTAGATGACTGTTTACGTAAGTAACCATGTAATCCATGACCCACAGAACTGACAGAAGATAAATGTAAATAATGCATGACAGCAGAACGAAATCAAAAGCCAAGATTATTTCTTCTGCCCCTGCCGTCAAATTTCAACAGGGAAATGGTTCCTGGGAAATAATTAAAAAAAAAAGAAGAAAGATATGTGATACTGCCAAGATTATTTCTCAGTTAAGATACACCTCGATCCTGTGCTCCGCATTTACTTCCCATTTCCTGGAGGGGTGCAAAGCAGGCTATAAATACAAATATACACACAGAAATTATGCATCACAACATACAGCAGTTCCTGTACTGTAAAGTAATTAGCACTTACATAAATACAAATTAACAGACCATAATTAAATAGTTAATTACAAGAGCACAAGCGTTTTGGAGAACAAACCCTTCTTTGAAGATCAGTCCAATAAATTTAATTTCAATATCTTGATCATGCATATACATACATTCATGACTACCATGCATGACAAAATCTCCACATGCCCAATCAAACAATCGTGAAAAGCAAGTAAAAAGAAATATTGACACCAGCTAACTAGTGGGTACTTAATTTGCCAACCATTGGTGCTTATAGTGCTTCCAAAGCAACCACTAGGGCAAAAATTTCATAATCTTCACACCTGCACCCACTATCCTTGCAACAACCACATCCATCTCTCTTCCTCAACCTGCCATCTCTCCTGTTCTTCTTCTCCATCTCTGCCATTTCTGGAACTCTAGCTCTCATTGCTATTTGCACTGAAGGAGGCTTGACGTCGTCAGGAACACTACCCTTCTTTGGAACCATCATAACCCACCTTTCCATTTCCAAATTTGGTGATTCAAGAACTGTTTTCCATGGAACCTCAGCTCTACCAAGGAGTTGTGACCCTCCTATTTTAGCAAGGATTGGATTTGTGTTTCTCCATCTGAGCTCGAAAACTACAGTCTCTTGCTTTAGGTTGTTGATGGAGTCTTCAGTGCCTATACACTCCAATGAGAAGGACTCGTTCCAAAAGAGGTTGGACTTTGAGGAGATTTCTCGGCTCTTCAGTTGGATTCTTTTGTTCTTTCCTGCAGAGAGATAGTATCTAACAAAAAGGCTCCCATGGGACTTGAGTTCTATATTTTTTGCTTGAAAGATTTCTATTTCAATGCCAAGAGAAGTACTCGCGATACCTTCAGTAGCAGCACCCATTTTAAGAAAGAGAGAGGGTGAGTAATTGGTTATCTTGAGAAGAGAAGCTTTGGTTTGTTTTTGATTTATTTGGTGAGGGGAAGTTATGGGTTATGGAGTGGTATATATAGATGCATGCAAGGATATTGGAGGGATGGTGGCATTTGCTTTCGAGGAAGCTGCTTCCATATATAAAAAAATGTGCAGTGCGGAGAATATAGCCCACCAAAACCCTAGTTGCAATATTTGCAAGGGAAATTTAATAATGTCATGAAATAAGAAGTGAATCACATGAGATTACATTGAACTTAAAATAAGCTCTTGTGAATCATGAAAGGGTGGATATATATCTTAATTTGACCCTTCCAAGTACAAAAGTATTGGGTCACAGAAGTTTTGCCATTCATGAGATACCTAGATGGCCGGGTTCAAGATTAATTCTGTATATAGTTGGCAACTTGGCATGGAGAAAGACAAGACTATAAAATCTTTTTTATCCTTTTTTTTCTTAGAAATAATTAGCAACAATCTTTGTTTTTCTCGGTCGAGATCCTCTTTTCTTCTTTTGGTATTAGAAAAGCAACAATCTTTGTTTACTGGATCTCTGGAAAACGATCCTACAAGACACTGAAAATTGCTACTATGTATAATTAATTAGCAATTTAGCACAACAGTTTCAATAATACAATCTCAAGATTCTTGGATTTCACTCGACAACAAGTTGATTATGATCTTCAAATGCAAAATTAGGTAAAACTGGACCATTAATTGTCAGCACAAAATAACAAGTATAGAAAACTATATATCGACATCGCAAGAATCTCTTTCTGACAGTACTTGTTGCACGAGTTAAATACGTATCTTAAAACCTTAAGCTAAATCTTCTTTTGAGCTTATCAGACAGCGAAGGTGTTCGACTTTACAACTCAGAAGGTCCAACGAAAAAGGTCGCATCCCTTGGATATCCTCAAAGGATATCCATTACTATGATAATTGGTGTGTGCAATTAGAACTGTGAATTCTCCTTCTTTCCGCCCTCTACATAAAGAGAGAGTTCGATTCAATGGTGAAGAGTGGCCCTTTGTGATTAACACGTTGGCAAGACACCCCAATGCCGTGAGCTTATCCACTGCCAACCCAATCAAAAAAACCTCCATGCGCGCGATGTTAATCAGCTCAGTGATTTCTTGGCTGCCAATAGCACACGAGTAGGAACGCGTTTTAGTGCCCAATGATCCGCATTGATAATCCTAATTATTTTATTAAATAGATAAGCAAAGATGGATACGATAGTTTTATTAAATATATTTCAAACAAAAAAACACAACTTTACCACATTCTTAAAAACCCCCTGAATACGCTGCCCTTCCTAAATTTAATAAAAGTGAAACCGCAAAGACATGGGGAAGACAGAAGACGGGTAAATTTTTTCCTGCGACTTCATTCATGGGCCAACTTTAATAATTTAGGCATTCAATTCTTACAATATAAATGCGTAGCGATTTTTCAATTAATAGCCCAAGAAATTAACTTGATAAACAGAAAAAAGGTCTGTACATGGAGATTTCTATATACCATACGTACGATTTCAGACTTGATTTCTAACAGTTTCTCCAATAACCTTGTGTGATTGACTTCTCTTTGTGGGCCCTGTTGACGCTTTGAGCAGAATAACTACACTTGCCGTATATGATCAAGATTATCAAATCTTCGAGGCAAAATAAAAACATGGCGTCTCCTCTTTGCCGGATTCATAATTTTGAGTTTAAATGACCACGACTTGAGATACACGGAAAACAATGAACTCCGCTGACTGCCCAAATGACTTCGTTCCTCTACACCGTCTATGAGGTCTGAGAGCCTATCTCACGTGCTCCAGTTACACAATGGCAGAGGCTATTGTCAACTCATTGCTTAATTGCACGAAGCTCCCAGTGGCCCTCGCCATCAATAAGCCGCAATTCCAGGGAGTGGAATGGTATGAGAGCAGGACGCTGTCACACATGAGAGCATAATCAGTGAAGGAAAAGCAGTCGTCTGATTAGTAGAATACAGTCACGGTAGCTAGGGTGCTTAACTGATAACTCGCAAAAAAAAACAGAAACAGTGCTCTCGAGCAGATCAATTATGCAGTAAATAATTACCACCAATTATCAAAGCACCACTTACCTGAGAGGAGGTAATAAATGTGATGCCCATGTCACTAGCAAGCCTATAAAGTTGCTCCTCAACATCAACACTTGTTGCACTGCCACCAAAAGCACATGATAAAAATTTAAATACTACAAGGTAACTGGCAATATTTCTTTAAAGCAACAAACGCCAAGTTTGATGACATACTTGGTGCACTCATCAAGGATGGCAAATTTAGGCTTGTGAAAGAATAGGCGGGCCTAGAAAAAAAAAGAAAAGTAATTGTGTCAAACAGTTAAAGATCTAGTAGAACAATCCTGAGATCGTTATTCAAACAAACTAAATTTGAACTTCATTAGCTTCCTCACCATGCCTAATCTCTGCTGTTCTCCAAGAGAGAGAGTGTCTTCCCAATTCATATTTGCATCCCAGCCGCCTTCTCTCTCCAAGAGATAATTTAGCCGAACATTCTCCAGAATATTTTTCAAACATGAGTCCAGCATGTTTGTTATTTCGGTGGATAGCTTACCTGAGATTTTGCCCAATTATAATCCCCCAGGAAAACAATTGATTAACAATGTCAGAAATCCAGAAAATTGAAATAATTGTTAATTTGTTACAATAGATCTTGAATGAAATCAAACTCTTTCTGCTGTAAAGCTATTGGAAAACCAGTAGAAAATCTAAATTCACTTAATTCTGCCGTTCAACTTTAATCACTGTCTAGATCTCATCAGATGAATATAGCAGGGAGCCGTAGAGAAACAAAGAGCTTTAGATCAATATCTCAAAAATTCCACTCATAATTTTCAGTGCAAGGATTCAGTAACAGTTCTATTCACTATATACAATTATACCTTCAAATTCAGGATAGCTTAGGATGTATTCCCTCTCAATCTTTTAAGCAAATTTATAGTCTGGAACGAGTGAACTGTCAGACTTTGCATAATTTCATGGTCAGCCAGCAGCAGCCAAAATAGAAAATAAGAGCAAATGAAAAAAAAAAATGTTTTTAATAAAGGGGCCTTTCTTTTAGCTATTTCAAGTAGAGTTTCAAAAGTTGATATTGGAACATCTATTTCTGTCCTTTTCCACTCTTTGGGAATATTAATAAAACTTAAATTCATCCTTCATAATAAATTGGATAGTTAAAATTGAGACAGACGGGTGCCTATATATACTCATATGTAATGCTATAGCCACTAGACATCCATGAAATGGATTCGAAAGAGGTGGACAACAGATGCAATGCTACATATTCAACTTAACATGTACATACAAGAGACTTGAAAATAGAAACTAGAGAGCAAAACAAGGAAAAGGAATTTGTGCAAGTATGTTACCTTTTTCATACAACTCTAGTGTCATGACTTCTGCTTCATCACGAGAGAGAGGATAGATAATTTGATCTCTCAAGGTTCCCAAGCATGTATATGGTCGTTGAGGAACATAGAAGACAGCACAACCTGATCCAGTCTCTTTACTAATATGTTGCGATGGTTTAGCAATCCTTCCACTAGCAATGGGCCAAAGACCTCTGAGGACTCTAAAAACAGAACTTTTCCCACTCCCGTTTGGACCTTAATAGTTTGAGATGCATATCAGGTGTGCAATTGAAATAACAATAGCCTGTTTGATAATATAACAGTATAACAAGGTACATAAGAAATCACTTCACTAACCAGTTAGAAGCAGGCTTTTTCTTTGTTCTATGTCAAATGTCAACTGCCTCGCCAGCAATTTCTGTGCTGGAGTAATGATATCGACCTCCATAAAGGAAATGGCATCTTTTGAGTAAAGTTCATTGTTCTTAGATGGAGATAGTTTACTATTCAAAGAATCCCCTGGGCAGGCAAAAACTTTATAAGGAAACTATATGAGTAAATGTAGACCTTTTAAGAAATAGAACCAAACAAAAACCTAACAATTGTAATGGACTCTTCGCACCGGCAATACTTATTTGCATAATATAGAGAGAAAAATAAGCTTGGTATAACAAGAACAGTCATATTGGAAGAACTAGAGATCCAAATGCTTTCTGATGAGACAGTACATTTTACAAACACATCCCAGCTCAATCCCACAGTATCCAGATTTATCTTCTTCAGAGACACTTAAAAGAACTTTGATTTGCTTAACTCTCTCCAGCATTGCATTGAAGATGAAATTATCTCAAACAAGTTTGTTTCTTCTCCTTTAAGGTTTAGGCTTCTAGATTGCTACCATTGGTGACTACTACTGACCATTTATGAAATATGAACAACAACAATTCTAACAGCAATTACTTTTTTAGTGACCACCATCTATATGGAAATGTCCCCATGCAGGCTTGAACTCTGGCAAGAATTATCCTTCTAGATAGGAATGTGATATTCACTACAACCAGACCATCACCTGGGAAGCACACAGGTATACATCTCAAAGACACAAGGCAGATCTCTAGAACTTTAAGCACTTAGTACTGCTTAAAGTCCCCAAGAAAGATAAGCTAGATAAAACTAATTGCTGCTGTTGCAGCACATATAGTGTGCTTGTATATAAGCCCAAACCTTTGGGAAGGGAAAAAGGATTGAAGCTCATGTGCAAATACATTAATGTTACATGCTATTCTATATATATTAGAAGTCAAATGACATTAAGATACTTCTGAAATCAGCAGTACAAGTACCAAATTAAACCATTCAACCCTTTCATAAGGCATCTCTTACGCACACCCATGTTTTTCATCAGTGGCAGGACCAGAAAATCTCACTAAATCAGCTTCTTCTATGAAAAAGCAAGCATATTTGGGGAGATTTGAAATGAAGGGAAGTAGAATTGCCAAGAGGCTGGAATGGTAGACTCCAAGCAATATTTTATTTGATTTCTTTGGGAACGTCACGTTCCCTGGGCACAAGAAATATTGTCTAGAATTGACGCATTGTAGCAAATTAATATTCCCAAGAATATAAGGTTATAGATAATAAATGTTACCTTATTCCTATATAATTTTTCCCTGTTTTTGTTGCTCAACTTCAAGTCTTTCTTCCCTAGTTTGCCAATGTCGTTGAGAGTTATTAATTGAGTCTATTTTAACAATATTGCTTATTCATACAATAGTGTTTTACTTGGTTCCAGGGATAAAATTATATGTTAAACCTTTTTCACTCAGCAAACAAGGCATGCATTTTCATTTAATACTGTCAATTCATTTTGTTATTTTTGTAGCTCAACTCTGAGTGTGTTCTTTCCACAGTTTGTCATGCTGTCTGTAACATGCAGTTTTGTTAACTTGCTTGTAGAATAACATGAAAACAAACTTTTCATCTCTCTTCTTCTGCACCAAAGGCACATGAAATAAGAGTGCAATAGATAGTTAAGTAAAGAAGGATGTACCAGACTGAGCAGCATCCAGAAGCTCTTCAAGCTCAAAAATTCTATTTATACTGCCAGAAAGCTCAGCAAACTTCTTGTGCAATTCAAGGATGTCTCCAAAGGCTAAAAAGCTTTGAGAGACAACAGATGCTAAGAACCGCAATGCATGTGCCAGTTCGCCTGAAAAAAACTAGCTAGCATAAGAGAATGAGTGGGAGATGAAACTTAAGTTGAGCATTCTACTGATCTCACCTTGAGTTGAGGTCATGGCTCGATCTCCCTTGTGTTCCATGGCATACAACAAGCTCAAACCCCAAGTTACATTATGTGGGAGTTGCTTTGTCACAAAATCATCGAGTATGCCATATGACCATTTCTTTTTCAAAAGCAACATGGAATGGTCAAGAAGTTCCCTGAATCTTGACTCAATCATCTGCTCAATTGAAAAAAGAGCAAACCATATGAATTATGGAGGAAAAAAAATATAAAGAGAGAAGGATATTCCACGCTGCATTGCAACAATAAAGTTAGGTGATACAGAAATGCAATTTATATGGAAGACACGAAAACAAATTTACAATAAAAAATCAACTTCTTTGGATGCAAAGATAGAGGGCAGAAATCAACAGCGCCATTTTAACATGCATGGTACAAATGGTAAATCAGTTGCTACCTCCATGAAGAGTTTCAAAGCTTAGACATATTAAACATCCTTTGTGTTATAAGGATAAAAAATAGACTGGGTAAGGGTGCTAGACAAATAACCACATTAAAAGATCATACACGTGTATCCATGTCCATTTGAGATACAACTTTTGCATGTCAGGTTAAATGAAGATGAAGTAATACATGCAAAAAACAAAGGCTTTTCAGAAAAGACACCGAGGTGATGCACCCAAATACAGAGACAAGTTTTTTAAAAAGAAATCCCTGTAGGCCAAAAGTATATATTGCTACTCCAATAATCAATTCAAGAGAATAAGAATTGATCTCCCCCCTAAAAGTTGTTCTATTGCAATCCTTCCAAATAACAGAAAAAATGGTTTTTTTGATAATCTCTTTCTCTACTCACCCCTCAATTGACCTAATTGACACCCATAGCAGCACATCAGTCTCAAACTTATAAAATTTTGATTATATACCCAAAAATAAAAAGAACAAAAGAAAAGAAAAGAAAAGGGAGTAGGTTTTGACACTAACTAGCCACTTAAATCAGCAATCTGTAAAGTTAAACCTATTTTCCATAATAAATTAGCCTGTGAAAGTAAAATTCAGGAAACTAGCAGACACTTAACACAAGCAAGATGACAATCGATAATATGTTAATCAGGCTTCAAAATGTTATGTAGTGTCAGAAACGACACCAGGGACCCTGCTATATTAACATGTATCAGCAAATAAACTGAGTACTTCACTTTTGAGAAATAAATGACAAGCAAGTCCTATCATCTTTTTATATGACCCTAAAGTTTAACTTTCAATTTTTCTTCCAAATGAGTTAACCTTTTATTATATTTCCTATCAAACCCCAAAAATAAATTGTTTACCTTTTCTAGAATACTCTATAACATGTATGTAATTTTTTGCTAATAAAATATTTTTCAGCTTTTCAGCCAAAAATAAATTTAATGATTAGAGCCTTGTGTATTATGAGGATTATGATGTGATTGTTGTTTTATTCTTGCTATGATCATTTTAAACTATAAAAAGTTAAGTACTTCATTATACCAATGACATCTTACTTTTTTCTTTTTCAAAAAAAATATTTACAAATATGAAAGAAATTTGTTTTCATTTTTTTATAATTACAGTTTCATTTGAGTTTGCCCAAGATCTGCAATGATGATGATATGATAGAAGAATTGTATTCCAATTATAAATTAATATATAATTAAAAAATTACAAACTTGAAAAAAAATCTCATAAAAGTTTCTTGAGCCAAAGAAAAAGGAAAGAAAGAAAAGAAAAACCACTAGAATGGCCATTTTTTACAATATATGAAAAGGATCATATAGGTAGTATAATCAAATATGAACTTCATTAAAAAAGAAATATAAAAGTGAACTTATTGGTATTTAAAAGATACAATAGAACTTTTTAATCTTTTACTTCATTAAAGGAACCTTTCCGTACTTTTTCCCACTAGATTAACAAACATATTTTATTTGTCCCATTACAATGATTCAAGAAGCAGCTAAACAAAAGGTACACATTCATACTAAGTAGTTTGAATAATATCTATTAGTTTTGGATCAACCACGCCTCCAGTATTATGAAGCAGTATTTACCAGAAAACAAGGATGTACTCCCCCTTGCACATTGAATCCAAAATAAAAATTGCCGGTATTCTATCTATCATTATAGACTTTGATGACTTGACCTTTGAACCACACATTCAATTTATAGTGCATTATGCAATGTAAAGACCAAAGCCCAAACCATTGAGAAATATTACTCTAAAGCACCAATTGACATTTAAACATATGAAACAGTACACTGACAAAATAAAAGCAGCTTACAGCTTTTTCTCGTTTTCCACCTCCAAAGAAAGCAACAGATTCAGCATGTGTGCGCAGTCTCTCATGCATGAACCTGAATTATTCATTGACAATGCAAGGACAGTTTTTTCACCAAAAAAAAAAATGCAGCACCAATCATGGTTGTCCTTGGTATCTTCCATATTCAGATATACTTAGATATCTTTTTGGAAGGGAATGGACATGTAAAAAATACTTCAAGATCAAATATGCAAGGCAGAAACAAGATCTGAGATTACCTAAAGGTTCCTTCAAGTTGTTGCTCTTCACTAGCAAGATCACCAAAATCAGGAGTAACAGCCCTCAGAAAACCCAAACCAAGCAACATATAAGTATACAATATGGCAACTCCCCTCTGACCTGTTAAGAGCTTCATTCTCCAGGTGAACCTTACAAATTCAATGGAATAATTATTTTAAAGAGGGAGGAAGGTTTTGTGGGGGGGATCGAGAACTTATGGAAGTATGAAAGCACAAATAAATCAAATAAAGTCTACACAAGTACTCACCACAGGATATCTACTAATGGCTTCACCATTCCAGTTACCAGTCCAGACAAGTCCGTGGTTAACTTTTCCAGATCATGTGTTATTCTCTGATCTGCATCAATATTTTTGCTAGACATGTGGAAAACCTACAAGTATATTTGACATGAATTAAAACTGTTAATATTAGATGCAACAAACAGCACACGAGAAATAGACATAAGTCTCAACAAATGGAAAACCATTCTGAAAAATGCGTTGTCATTGAGTGAGAAAATTGCAGCATGTAACTTGCATAAACAAAATGTTCCATTCAACACTGACAGCTGGCTAATTATACAAGTAATTAACTTATTCTACAATGCGTTCCGAGCAAACAAGCTCAGTACACTTCTGCTGCTCTGCATTCAAATAAAAGGCCAACAACAAGGAACTAATTTAAGTATATGGGATCCGATTACCTTGTAAAATGTATTGTTTCTCAAATAGTTCTTTAGTAGATGTTGAGTCAAACGAATCCTCCATCCAAGGGCCAGCCGAGTTGTCAAGTGTCTGTGGAACAAGAGATAATTTATAACAAAAGTGTAGATTACACCACTAAGTGTGCACCAAAAAGATACGATAAGTTCACACCATTCAACCCATCACACCATAATCAAGCCTAATAATATTGGAGTATTCTTAAATGCAGCGGCAAAAAATGTTTTCTGATAGCATCAAAATATGAAACTTTCAACCATGAATTTGGGATGAAAGATTTAAAATGACGCAAGTGCTTTGTAAACCACCCCCAAACTGATTCTTTCCCTTATAGAAAGATGAATGCAAGACAAGAACTTCCCCAGAGGTCACCCATCCTAGTTCTTGTCTAAGCACATTTAACTGGACAATAATATATCACGAGCAAAGGAAAAGGGAAAAAAGACATCAGGGCCATTCAACTTTACTGTTTTTGACTCTCTGTCCAGTAATGAGGGCCATTCACACTGGCCATGCAGACAAGAGTGATAAGAAAACCATGAAGTATAAACATTTGTTTCCATGTGAAAGGTGAAAAAATTTGAGTAACAACCAAAGACTTGCAAATTGCAAGGATCAAATAGTCTAAAAAAATCTAAAAGGCAGCACCCATAATACAAGATCAATGGTCTTGTTTGACTTTCTATGCAAGTCAATTAATCATCAGCAATACCTCAAAGAAGGTGCAATAAAAGACGACGCAGCACTTTGAAGAACACTAACACCTATTAATCGAACAAAAGATGCTTTGTCCTGCTCCAAAACAAACTTTACAGTTGTACCTGCGAAAATTAATGCATTCAATAACAAGAATGTTATCCCACAGAACACCAAATGCATAAAACCAAATTGGATATTAGTACCATTCAATGAGGCAATCCGATCTGAGACAAATGTTCTTGAGATAACAAGGAAAGCAACTGCTAATAAGTGTGCCCCTTGTTTGTCAAGTATAGTTGGTACCTGAAACAAAGGTAATAAAAAGATATGTAAGGAACTAAAAGTTAAAACAAACAGGAGACAGATAAAAGTTTTACGAGACACTTCAGATTCACTGCAGGTCTTAAAAATTAATAGCGCACACCAGCAAAGGTCTATGCAAGTGTGGCAGTTTGTCACAATTCATACTCCAGTAAACATATAGGTATCATATGTGGTGCAGGGGAGGAAGAGAAAACAACACAAAACAATGATTACAGCATAACAATGGCTAAAATATGGATGAAATTGAAGTTGGAGCAGGAGAATAAGGAAGGTTTAGGTTCCATAAAGCAACCTCTAAATTTCAACTTTACGAAGAAAAGCATACAACAATTCAATTACCAGCGCAATATTAACAACCTGAATCTTTCTTCAACTAATCAAACCAATGTTCTACCTCACATTCAGTTTAAAATCACCCTAACAAAAAATGAAAGAACTTAACAGTGAGAGACTAAATCATCTATAAATAAAGTTTTCAGATTAAATTGTAATTGTCTCTGTATTGAAACATGATTGCTTACCACCTACTAGAGCTTTGAGGGGCTTAATTGAAACTGAATTTAGAGCCAAATTGATTTTTTGAATAACTAAATTGATCATTTAAGGAATAAGTTGTTGAAATATCCAAAGTTGAGGGAATAAAATGAGTTTTGCCCAAATTGGACGTTGCAAATGATGCACCACCCAAGGAAGGCACTCTTCAGTTTAAGATGTTGCAAGACAAGTTTGAAATAGCGACGACTAAGTTAACAAATCCTCAAGCCATTAGCATGTATCATTACACCATTGATTTTGAATGGACTCACCAATATTTTAAACATGGCAGCTACTCTCAGTGGCAATGCCCTTGGAGCCCTTTGAAGTGGTGGAACAATGGGCAATAGAACATTATGGTCTATGTTGGGTGATACTGCTATCACTTCTGAAATATACGAGTGTGTGGCCTAGATAAATGCCACCAATGAGTTCTAAATGAAGTAAAATAAATCCAATGGGGCACTATAAATATATGTCCACGATAAAAACATGAGAGCATTAATAAGACCTTATCACTTGTGGAAAATGCTTTTTGAACTATCATGGCATCATTTTTGCGTTCTGTCTCAAAATCACCTGTGAGATCACCCCCAGCTTCAGTCAGGGCTGGAGAATCCTTCCTGAAGTTCAAAGGGTTTCAATTAATGCATCGATGTTTCACATGTGCAAACAAAAAAAAAATTACCAACTTGAAGTACTAACCCTTTGTAATTAACAAGCCAGCCTCCTTCTCCATCCAAGGACAAAACCACATCATGAAATGCAACTAGAGCTGGACGATGAGATATGGTTATGCAAGATGTTCCCATAGCTTGCACTTGAGCACAAAAACGTTCCTCCATATCAGTAGTCACAGCACTAGTGCACTCATCAAGAATTGCAAATTTTGGCTTATGGTAGAACAGCCTGGCCATCCCTAACCTTTGTTGCTCCCCCAGTGACAGTTCCTCACCCCAATTAACCTCCTTCTCGGGTGGATAACGGTCTAATAGATACTCAAGGTCAACCTAGAATATGAACACGGAAACATCAATTACACAAAAAGCATTTACAAAATTTCAATACAACTACAAAAATGTTAAATAATTGATCATGAAAGCAAATTTCAGGAACAAAGAAGGGAAAAAATGAGAATTACATTTTTTAACAGCTCCACCATTCCGCTATGGGTCAGTGGTTCAATCTCTTGGTCTGCAGTAAGAGGATAAATTAATTGATCACGGAGTGTGCCTACAGCAGTGTATGGTCTTTGTGGAACATAGAAGATCTCCTTGTTAAGATCAGAACCGACTCCTGGTTTCACAATATGGCCAGAAACCAATGGCCACAGGCCACCTAGAACTCGGAAAAGTGAGCTCTTCCCACTACCATTTGGACCTTCAAGAGAAAATGACAATATACTTTATATAGCAGCATAAAAACAACAAACCAAGGAGAGCAGTGATCAAAGAGCAAGGAAATGGAGTAACAATATCAATAAAAAGACGTTGCAGGAATGAGATGCTCTCTCAAGTTCAAAGGGATACCTGTAATCAATAGATTAGATCCTGAATCAACTTTAAGAGTCAGGTCTTGAACCAAAACATTACCACTTGGGGTGACAACCTGGAAAGCACTAATGGTATTAGAACATGGAATCTTAACCAATATAGAGTAACAGTGTCTGCAATCATCATGATCAATAAATTCCAAGTACCTTGACACCAAAAAACTCAACATAATTAGCTTCACTGAAGTAGTTCCTACTTCCACTTCTTTGCAGTGATGATTTATCACCATTGCTCAGCTCTCTCGATACGGCTATTAATTCATGAATGCGGTCAGCATAACCACTGTGATAAAGCACAAATAAATTTGTCATTGCAGACATACATGCTTGAAGCTTTTGCAGGGGAAGTAGTCAAAGAATTGGTAGGCAGGGCTTTTTTAAAAAAGAATAAAGTTGAAGAAATTATAATATTAATGCAAAAAAAAGGTCTCGTTTTAGTCCATGACTAAAAGCATCATAATGTTACATATACCTGAGACGATTCAGTCGTCTTGAACTTATAGAAAGAGTTCCCAGGGACTGAAATAGTGATATTATCACACTGGTATGGTATCTTAAATTGCTCAACATTTCTGCCCTTCCCAAAGTTGAAGCGTCAGGTCTAAGTTGGCCAGCAAAGAAAGGCTCAATAATCAAAATAACAGCTACAGTAGCACCAAAATACTTCAATAAAAAGTCCTGAATCATTCCAAACCACCAATGATCATGTAAGACAGTTCTCATGTGTCCAATCAGGGTCTTAAACTTCTGCTGAAGATGAAATTCTTCTCTATTTTCTCCACCATAAAATGCTATGCTTTCAGCATGGGTCCTCAAACGGGAATGTAGCTGCCTATATTCACCTTCTAACTGCTGTTCTTTAGACATTAGCTTCCCAAAAGCAGGAGAGAAGTTTCTAATCAAGGTTCCTGCTCCCAATACATAGGCCTAGACATCACAAGTAAAGTAGCGAACTATAAGACATCAATCTTATTAACTTGAGAAGGCCATCATCAACAGTCATGCAAGAAAATATGTCTTCATAAAATCTATAATGTCAATATTTCCTATCTAAATATTAGGAAAAAAAAAGTCAAATAATTACCACCATCCAAAACAAATACTTAGGGCTGGCATATGAACAAAGGCGCCAAGTATAAAGCAGACCATCAGTAACTGCAGTCAAATCATCAAGGACAAGTTCACTCAACTCTGAACAGAACCTCGGTACATCACTTGCAATTCGTTGTTCAGGGTTAGTAATCCGACCGTCAACATGTGATATTTTATAGTATGCCATGTTCTGAAACAGAAAGATAAGCTTAATGAACAACTGAGAAAACAATGTTCAAAACTAAGCAAAGTTCAAAATATAGTCATTAGGCAGCATCTCATCAAAGATTGCCTTTGACCAAATCAAAGAGTACATTGCAAGCCGCATCTTACTTTATCAGTAAATGAATTTCAAAATTTCCATATTCAATCCTAAATTGCAAGTGCCATCATGAATGATAGAACTTCCCCGGGGGGGGGGGCTATCACAGCAACTTCAAAAGGAGACGAACTATAGCAGAGAGATAATTGTACATGCCAGAGAAAAGTTAATCCTTTCCTAAAAGGAGATCATTTTACCTCAAAATAATGTGCATGGATAACTTTCGTCAGTATTTTTCGGAAACAGAGACTTAAGGTTCCAGTTACATACTTCGAAGTAGAATTAATGGTGGATAGAAGGAAACAAAGTAAGATATTTTCAGATATCAGCCGGAAAAATAACGGTACACGTTGGAGAAAAGCAGCACGGAATAAAAAGCCCTGCACTTTTGCTAATCTGTTGCTCAAAGTAGTTTTCAAGACCTGCACAAAGGATGTAAACACATACTTAGATAATGCCACAAAGAGCATTATTGTTCATGAAAATACTGCCAAGCTAAACTGAAAGGGTGATAGTACGTGTTTGGGGAAAACGGGTGCTTGAAATAATGAATAAATATTCTATACCAAATAAACCCACAAGAGATCCATTTTGCACCCATTTCAGAAAATAAAGAAACTTCAAAGTAAAAGTCTCCTTTTATTTTCTAATAGTTGAGCAGAAAGTACAAGCATGAAAGATAATGCCTGCATAACATAAATCAACAGTTTCCACTCTCCTTTTCTCATTCAGCAATAAATAGCTCTTTTGTCATTCTTTTATTTTTATTTTTTTTCATTTCATTGTTGAATACTGGGTGCTTAGTTGCAATTTGGGAGACAGCATGAAGATGATCTTAGAAGTCAACTGTTACAGTGCCAGTTTTTACTCTAATAGCTGGCTTGATGACACCCTGCACTGCAAGTTCAAACCACAGTAACAACAGAGTGCACCAAACATCTAGAGTATGTCATAAACCCTAATTCCATCTTGTGTTACTAGTAGCATTATACTGTTAAGAAATCCTTGTTCTTGACTAAAATCATCCAAAAATCCAACATTTTACAAAGAGATTTATCAGGAATATAACAGGTTCCACATAAAAAGGTACAAAGTTGTTCTAGTGATTCTATAAATGAAATAAACCGAGTTAGTGCCATTATCAACAGATTAAATAAAAATAACAACCCCTCTTCATCTAAATAAAGACATTGAAAAATGTTATTGGGAGATCATATCATCAGGAAACTGACCAAGACACACCAGTTTGCTGCTACTCATCACCATCATCTATATTCAGTTGTGACACCTGGTTAATTTCTTCCCCATGACCTAGCTCATTTCTGACGAGTAAGATAGTGATACCATGTACCAGGAGCAATTCGGTTACCACACATCTAATGCCACTCTGTTTCAATGCTTCCAATCATATTCTTATACATAAGTGAGTTGCATTTGAAACTTTTTTTTAGATTTTTGTTGCTAGATAAACTGGAAATAAAATTTATAGTGAATATAAATCACAAAAAGTAAACCAGTGTTATATATACACCGTGAACCTAGAAGAAATCCATGCAAATATATTGCTTTCTCATACAGATTTAGCAGCAAATTTAGACACCCCTGAGGATGGGGGAACTTAAAAGATATAGATACTGATTGATTTAATAATTATATTTGAGTATGCAGAAAAGAAAAACTTACTGCTATGGCAATCATAGCCAAAAGGTCCTTGGCACCTGTTTTACCCATATGGGACAGAAGAACTGAGGCTAGAATTTGCAGTGCCTTTAAACCTCCTTTCTTTTGTACAGTTTTCTTGCCATTAGTAACCAGCTTATCTGATATCTTTTTATCATCTTTGATCCCATTGTAGTAAAGAAAAGAATCAGATTTCTTAGACCTAATCCGTGACTGCACATACACAGCAGTCCCACCAGCAGCTAAGATACCAGCCGCAAAAAGTAGAGATTTCCTGCATGGACAAAAAAGGTTACCTGAATGAAGCTTCATTGCTACAAAAGTTCTTCGTGAAACTGTATCAAGAGCAACAGCATGTATGAACAGTTCCAGAATGGGTTTATGATTATTCTGACCATCTTTCTTTCCAAATTATTTTATCTTTTAAGCAGGCAACTTCTCACACTGGCCTTTTTTCTTTTCATTCGTTGTTTAAAAGCGTAAACTATCAACACAGTAAGGAAAAACTACCACCTGTTTAGAAAGCAAACACGTAACTAAAAAAAAATCCTAAATGCCAAAAATTATATAACTTTAACAGAAAATCCCAGAGAATACGCTCTTTAGTTTCAGTGTTTCCACAAGACACGAAATAATGCTAAGGTGACTGACCCAAAATTTCACACACTCGGATTACCGACTACGAAAGGTTTCTAGTCGGTGGAACTAATGACACACAACGGCGCCAATAAAGCACATCCTTCCTTTTACTTTCAATTGCGAAACTGTAAATAACACCCCCCCCCCATAACCTTCAAAGGAAAACAGCATGGCTTCACAAGATTTATCAATTATTAATTAATTAAATTATAACCAAGGATCAGAAATGTAACATCATCCTCAATTAAAAAATAAATTACAAAAAACAACAGAATGATTTTTCAATACTGTTTATCAAAAAACAAGCCGAAATAATAATACAATAACTGCTTAACTAAAAAACCTACCCACCACAAAAATCTTCCCTCCAAATATGATGAAACGAAAATATAAACTCTATTTGATTATCTAATTTAAGCTACTAATATTGTTGATTAATAAATAAAATTTTTAAAGAATCTAAATAATCTCTACTCTGTTCAAGAATCCGAATAAATGGATGGAATAAAATGAGTACCTTCTAGAGGCCAAAATGCCTCGACCATGCTCGGTTAATTGCAAGAGTTGAAGAGAAGGCATGGCTGAGACCAATCAAGCAGCAGCAGATGGACACGTGTCGCTACAAAAGACACGAATCATTCATTTCATTTCTTCAATTTTTTCTTATATCAAATAATTGCTGTTGTTGATCGAGAATGAAACCCTGGAATTTTGATTTGTTTTCAGCGAACACTAAAAATAAATGGAGGGAGAGTAGGTAGCAAGAAGGGGAGAGAGACGGAGACAGAGACAAGATTGAGGATTATTGAAGGAGTGAGGAGTAGTTTCCGGGATTAAAACTTTTTGTTGTTGTTGTTGTTATTGTTATTATTATTAGTTTTTAGTTTTTTACTATTTGTTTGTTTCGTGACTTTCCTCTGCATATAGTCAAGATTATTTTTTTAAGAAAAAAAAAATTAACCACTTGAGGAATTCTCGGATCAATTCTTAGTCAGCGAAAATCATATCCATAGATGAATGAGAAATCTTCTCCTTGATATTGTCTTATGTTTATTCAAATTTAAATCATAATTTTAAAACTAAATTCAAATAAAATATAAACTACCTAGTCAGCCGAATATAGGATTGAAAATAAATTGATTGAAAAAAATATTTATATTAAATATTTATATGAAAATAATAGATAAGAGGTGGATTAAAGCAGTGTTTAGTATTGCAATTAGAAAATGTTTTTGAAAATTTTTAAATTTTTTTTAAATTAATATATTTTTAATTTTTCAAATTATTTTAATGTGTTGATATTAAAAATAATTTTTTAAAAAATATATTATTTTAATGCGTTTTAAAATGAAAATCATTTTGAAAAACAATTGTTACCACACTTCCAAACACCGTTAGTGTTTGAGATTGTAATAATGGTTGTTTGAAAATATATTAAAATAATATTTTTTATTTTTTTAAATTTATTTTTAATATTAACCTATCAAAATAATTTAAAAATATATAAAAAAATAATTCAAATAAAAAAAACCAAAGATCTTCTATGGTGTTTTTTTCACCGCTAAACAAACATGCTTTATACAATACACTCACTCTTGTATTGAAATGATGGCTGGAAATTGGAAATAAAAGAAATATACATTTTAATATTTTTATTTGGGTTTTTATATATTTTGCCAAAGAACAAAAACATTTCATTTTTCATTCTTATCCATCCTTCCATTTTGCTTTTTAACCAGAACGCTGATAAGGATTATCTTCTTCTTTTTGTATTTATATAACCACACCAAGGATTACTATAAAAGCTTTGATGCGTGAGGCAATGGGACGATAAATTAGAGTATGAAAAATAATAAAATAAGATAAATTATCTGAGCTCAATTTATTGTTCAGGTTATCATAATTACGGGGACCACGAAGGGTGTAAATTAAACAATCATGCCAATTTCAATTGTCTAATTATTTGGAGTAACATGTTACGATTATTTATGATGGAGATGACGGTCTGGTCTTCGCAACATTATGTTATAGCTTGCTCGGGTTATGCTGGGGGTAAGATTGATCTTTTTAATATAAAAAAATTATGTTTTATTAATATGTTTTGTTTTAGTAAAAAAATAAATTATATAGAGAGTGACTCAATCTAACTTAATCAATTTGATAGATCTAAAAACAATCTAAAAAACTATTAGGAATATAGTTTGACTAAAAAAGATTAAGACGACTTGTTTTTTAAAAAAAATATTGAGGTCAAAACATATTAAATCGATCTGGGTTAATTTGTCAAATCTGACTTTAATCATGAGACCGAGATAGTCCTATAGAAAGCAAATCAAAACCAAAATTGAAACTCGATCCTAAGTAAAACAAATATTGAATAGTGAAATTGAAGATAAAAAATTAATTAAAAACACAGAAAACACAAACAACTGAAGTCAATTCCAATTAAATTGTCCAAATTGCAACTTGGGTCATGCAATTTGGATAAAATAAATAGAAAATAAATCAAAATAAATTTTGAAGCTTGATTCAAAATCAATCTAGTGTTGAAGAATGAATTTGAAAAAAAATAAAAAAATCTTAAGTTAACTCAAGTTAACTAGTCAAATTCGTGATTAAGGTAACAAGACCGATATGAAGACTAATTTTAAATTAACTAGATATTGAATGATAAAAAAAAAACTTGAGAGTTAACCCGCGACTCGAGATAAGCAATCTCAATATTGAAGGAATAAATTAAGAAAAATTTCAAAAGTGACATGAGTCAATTAAGGTTAACTCGTCAAACATGTGACCCGAATAATGAAATTAGGATAACTTTATAGAAAAAAAGAGTCTAGCTAAAAAACAAATAAATATTGAAGTATAAAATTAAAAAAAATAAAAATAAAAAATATACATAAAAGAATTGAAATGAGTTAACATATTGAACCTGTAACCTAGATTATGAGATTGAGTTAACTTACATTTTATTTTGTATTTTACGTTGTGTTTCTCTATATTTTAACTCATTTTCTACTATAATTTAAAATTTTATTTAATTGAATTAGATCATAAAATAATTTAATAAAAAAAGATTTGAGAACAAAATTAGGACAAAAAAGAGTTGGAGAGCAAGTTCACTATTTATATAAACATATAAACAGTAAAACCGACCACAACTCTTACAGTAAAGTAATGTTTGTTCATATCAAATTTAATAAAAAAAGATTTGAGAACAAAATTAGGACAAAAAAGAGTTGGAGAGTGAAGTTTTGAATTTGTGTCTTGCTCTAATGGACTCCAAAAATAAGCATAACGTTGTTTGCTTGTGGGGAAGGAAGGCAAGGGGTGGTTAGGCTGTCCAATTTTGCAATAAATGGTAGTTGAGGATAAAAGAGCGGCAAAATCAGAGTATTACGCAATAATGTAATTGCGTTTAAAGTATTTTTTATTTAAAAATATATTTAATTTTTTTATTATTATTAATATTACAACATCAAAATTATTAAAAAATAAAAAAATAATTTAATGATTTTTTATATAAAATATATTTTTAAAACATACTTAAAAGTCTGTTTGGAAGTGGAGTTGCGGTTGATTTTCAAAATACTTTTCATTTATAAATATATTAAAATAATTTTTTTTAAAAAAAATTGTTTTTAATATCAGCGCATCAAAATGATCTAAAAATATCAGGAAACTGACCAAGACACACTAGTTTTTTAATAAATATCAGCGCATCAAAATAATTTTAAAAAATTATTTTTAATATCAGCGCATCAAATTAATTTGAACCAAAAAATAAAATAAAATAAAATAAATTTTTAAAAAATATATTTTTAAAATGCTAAAACAAACAGCTAAGAAAACAAAATTTCCTTCATCCTCTCGTTTGAGTGAAGGTTTCGGATGGGAAGATCAAAGATGCATTATATGGAACGACAATGACACTCGAACAAAATTTAGGATTCGTGACGGCTATCTGCAAGTGATCCTTTGACATGATTTTGTATTAATTGCTTGTTCGGTTTTAGTTGAGCTTAATGATGCTTTTACCCTATAATGTTGACGCGTGTTAGATTATTTGGTAATAAAATACAGTATCATGTTTTGCATTTGTAAATTTATGTTCATTCTATTTACGAATCATTTTTTATAATTATTTTTTAAAATGTTTTTTATTTAAAAATATATTAAAATAATATTTTTTTTATTTTTAAAAAATTATTTTTAATATTAGCATATTAAAATATCTGAAAACATAAAAAAAATACTAATTTAAAACAAAAAAATAAAAAAAATTTAATTTTTTTTAAAAATACTTTTAAAACAACATCTATGTACTTAAAAGATTAGAAAACTAAGATTTATCCAAAGATTATTAAAAGGCACAAAGATATTTTTAATAATAGCCAGGCTCGTTTATTAGCCTTTGAATAATTATACAGTAATCTTCTCCCCTAAAACAAGTTTATTACTAGAAAGATTTTTTGCGTGATACAGTTGATGCAATTATTATATAGGTTTAGGTTAACTAAACGGGCTAAAATGAAGTGGCAGTATTGTACACGTAAAAAAAAAAAAAAAAAAAAGCAAATAGCGTAACAGATTCGGGCAGCTTGGGGAAGTCGTCCTGTCACTTCTACGTTACTTTCCCACGGCAGGTGACGTTTGAGGCTTGTCCTTGCGGACCTTGTCTTAAATAATAATAATACAAGGAAAGAAAACGATAAAAATGATAGCATTAATTCGTTTAGAAGAGACGATGTTATTAATGATCAGATAAATTATAATTATATTACAATTATTAACATTAACAGTTAACAGAAACCTAAAACATGTGGACGAAACACGCTGTCATGTGGGACCTGGACAGTTAATTTTCACGCATCTTCTTCTCCCAAACCAGGAGGCGGTTCTGTGTTTCTTGCAGTGTATTTCGGGTTTGGGCACATTTGGCTGGGGATGACTTTCCTGTTAATCCTCGAAATTCCTGGCTAATAATTTTTATTCTTTACTATATAAATATTTCATATTATTTTTTTTTAATACTTTCTCTCTCACTATAATTTTTATCTCTCGAATTTAAAAGCTTCTTAGACAAAATTAAATTTTTTTTTTTGGAGCTACTTAGTTATAAAAGTATGGTTGTGATTGTTTTTTAAAGTGTTTTTCATGCTGAAATACATTGAAATAATTTTTTTTATTTTTAAAAAATTATTTTTGAGATCATCACATCAAAACGATTCAAAACATATAAAAAAATTAAACTTTAACAAAAAAAATTTTTAAAAACACAATTTACACCGTATTCCCAAACAAATTATAAGACACCACTACTCACACACCAATCATTTTGATTTACCAGACACCCACTATACTAGACACCATTATCAGCCACATTAGCCTAGGAGTCACTCTAGCTTCTCACACAAGCTATTAATCATCTTAACTAAAATAAATAAATTAAATTGTTAAAACTAATTGAATAATTAATTATTTAATACATAAATATTATTTCTAAACTATTTAGATTTTTTATAACACTATCAAGAATAATATGATACGAAAGAAAGTTGTCTTCCACCATGCTTCCCTTCCTACCTTTCTCCTCTAGTTATTTTATTCTAACGTGTTGCCCTCTTGTGAATCGCAGGCGTAAACAACATATCCAACTTACCAGTAATTTCTCATTCACTGGTGATCATGGGAAGTATCCCGGGATCGATGCCTTTTCTTTATTCTAGTGTTACTGAGCGGACTTACGGGTATGTTATGAACCGTATTAGTTTCAGGTTGTCTAGCTGGAAGGCTAAATTATTGAATTCTGCGTGTAGAATCACTCTGGCTAGATCTACCCCGCTAGGGGTTCCCTTCCACTCTATTCAAACGCTGTGCATGGTTCCCGAAAGCAGTACTGTGTGATGATATTGGTAAATTGGTCTGGTCTTTTCATACGATCTTCAAAGCAGAAGGGGAGGGGTCAGGCATCAGAATAGAGCTTTGCTAGGCAATTTAGAATGGTCCCAGGGAGCAGATAGTCTATAGGTTTCGGTTCTGAAAGAGAGGTACCTAGGGCAAAATGGTTTGTATTTCAAGTTCCGTATGTGTCTGTCTCCTATTTGTAAAAGCTTTCGTGTATTAAAGGATGCCTTTTCATAGAGGATTGGTAACAAAAACTCTTATTTCGTTTTTCGTGTATTAAAGGATGCCTACAAACAATTCTTTTATGTTGCTTGCGAGACAAGGGTAGTCATAGATCAGGTTGAGTTTTTTTTAATGGTCATGTAGCTGACCTAGGAAAATTAGCTGGCCGAGTAAAACCTAGTCAACATTTTATTTAAAATAATATAATTTATTTTTAAAAAAAATAAAATTATCCAAAACAACAAAGATTTAGATAAAAAAAAAACTTTGACATGCAGTTATTTCACTGCCAGCATGTCCAGAATGAGAAGTTCTAGTTAAACACCTTAAACAAGACACCAAAATGCATAGTAAATATAGGTAATGATCACTCGAGAGAAAAGAATTGAGAGTTGCAGATGGTTTATATACACAAGCCTCCATAAATCACTCAAAAGCTTCGCATTCTCTAGACTAGAATTGTGCTCTACACTCAAAACCTTTTTTTCGTTCAATTTCTACAGTTGAAATCAACAAGAATCAGGGAACAAAAATTAAAGAAATGAACAAAACTTGGAGAACAAGTTTGCTTACGGACACCATAGCCAATCACATGTTTCTATCGTACTTGCTTCTCATGAAACCATACAGGATTTGTTGGTAGTTTTGAATGACTCGTGCTGACCTATTTTCATGGTGCCTCTCCATCGTTGCTTGAATTTATGTCAACATTTGAGCGATCACCAGCTGGCCCGGATTCAAGATTGATCTTCCGCAAGATGCACATTGTACCCATGCTTTAAATCTGAATGAAATCAGGTATTTGGTGATGAACAAACATATTCAAATTCATCACAAACCACACCAATAATTTACTAGAAATATCAAATTTTACCTTTTAATGTTACTTTATCATATTTATCTTTCCTCTTATCCTCGTTCTTCCATTCACTATCGTCGTCGTCGTCGTCACCCATTTCAGCCCTTCCATCGTTTCCTATGTCACTTTCACTCGCTGTTTCCCATTCTGAACCATCACTTTCCTGGCCATAGATGTCACCAGCATCTCCCTCACCATGGACACCCCCATGTTTGATGGCTGCCTCTCTAAATAACCAGGCTGCACGCATCTGCTTTTTGACTAATCGCTCAGCATAGTCAGGAACTTTGTTCTGCCTCAAAGAGAGGTCAGGATCATTTGACTGAGAGCATTCATTAATGAACAAAATGGCATCTAACAAGCTCTCTTTTGCTAAGTCAAGCATGTCATAAGCTTGAGCTCTTCTCCAAAGGCTTTTGGCATGTCGGTTAAGAGGGCTGTGAAGACAGAGTGCGCGTGTAGCATCACTTATTGCTGCCAATGGCTGTTGCAACAGAAGATGACACTGAGCTCGATTACTGTACAGAACAACTCTCTCTTTTTTGGATCTCATTGGACACAATGACAATGCTTCTGAGTATTTTGATGCAGCTCCCGCTATGTTTCCTGATGAGAATAGGGAATTTCCTTCAAGCTTGACCACCAGTGCAGCTGCCTGTTTAATATGGAGATCCTCCTTGGGCATGCTCTTCTCCCATTTCAATCTCTGTTTGGAATTCAATAGTTCCTCGATCAGTTCCTTCACATGATTACTGATAGTGTTACGCCCTGTCCCTTGTGATTGCAAACATTCCTGAAGAACATTAACAATGTAGTCCCCGAGTTTTTTGTGATCGCCCAGATTTGTAATCTCTGCTAGGTCTACAAGTGCAGGTACTGCCTTATCAATGACCTATTAACAGGTCAAGAAGTAAGCAAAAAATATCATACTTTGTATTTACAAATCTAAGACATGCTACAACAAAAGAACTAAGTAAATTGGTCAACAGAGACTTTGTATCACATATCTGAAATATATTTCCACGCAACAATGTAAGCAGGATAATTTGTAGATTTAAATCAAGAGAAAACACCATGTGATTTTCATAAGAAAAATACAAACAAACAAAGCTGTAGCAGAATCTATCTCAGTTAATGGGAATAGGCATTAATATTTAGAATGCATTGTGATAGTTCACATTTAAGCACAAAATCTGATTACTGAACTTAAAAAATTGGAAAAGCTGCGTGGACATGTTCCCTGGTTAATAAATTTAGGAAAATGCAATGGTTATATAGTTACCACACAGGCACGCACCAATGATGAGAGGCTGCCTTTTAAAACCATTAATGCAAAGACTTAATAATATCTTCCACAGCATCTTCTCATTTAAGTGGTTGTTAAAGAGCTAAACTTTTCTGTGACAAGAAATAATTTTCTTTTCAGTTTTGTTTTCCTTTGATTAAAAAAAAACTCGTTAGAGATTCAAAGGAACACTATCCAAGAACTGGATATGCAACAAGAGAAACCTCAACAAGTGAAGAGTCAAAACTGAAGATGTCAAGAATCAACAAAATCCATAGAAGAAAAAAAAGGATGGGGAGCTGCAGAATCACTCAAAAACAATAACAATAAACAAACCTCGATTGCAAAATAGGTGGGGTCAGCTATATGGAAAATGAAAATGAAATATGTGCAACCATATGCATCTTATATCCCATGAGATTAAGTCTCCATCCCTTTCAGAAATTCAATCATCCCAATCTATCAATAGGACCATATGATACAAACAGGGAAGTAGAACATCCTTGTCAGAGTTTCCAACAAGATTAAAAATCTTCAAAGATTGAAAAAAAAATGTTTCTGCAACTAGAACTAACAAAAGAAGCATGTGCAGACCACGGATGTAATTATTCAGCCTAAAGAAATCTTAAACACAAGATGTCAATACACCATAGTCCATCATGCTATTGCAAGATAAATTTAAACGCACCAAATAATATTGGAATAGAGAAAGAACATCTCATGCAGCACCAAAGTAAAATAATAATAATAAAAAAATATCAATAGATATTCAAATTACCTTATGGCATGTACTTGGATCTTGGATCAACCAAAGAAGACAGTCTATAGCCATATACTGCCAATCATCTGATGACCTAGCTATATTACACAATGCTTCAATAATACCAGGACAGCTAGCAACAGGTCCCCTACCAAGCTTATGATGACAGATTGTTCTTAATAAACCAATACCAGCAGGTGAGTTTTCATTAACAAGCCCACCCCACATGCCTGGCAGTTTTACCAAGAATTCAGGCTTGCATATGGTAGGAAGAAATTCGGGCTTGAAAGCAAAGCAATTAATGAGTTGAAGTGACCAGCACTGTAACTGACTAGCCCATTCCTCTGCTTTCCTGGACTCCATTTCAACACCACCCATGCCACGGGTAAGCAAATCGCAATGATAACTAAGCCTTCTATCAGCGTATTGGTAAAAATGTGAGTAAACTATTTCTAGTGAACTCATTGCTAGTTGGATGGCGAGTTCAAGGATTTCACCATGACTTGCCACAGCAGGGAAAGTGTTGGTGTATGTGGCCAAGTGTCCTAGTGCCCGTACCGCTACTCTTTGTTCAACCCATGTCAACCTCCCCCTCAAAAGCTCAACTAAGGGAGGAGTTACACCAGCATGGATAGCACTTTCTGCAAACTCTTCCATGTTCATGGTGTAGGATCCGATAATATGAGCTGCATAGTAAGGAATGTATATGTTCTGATCATGAGAAAGCCAGCGGCGATTCTTTAAGCCTTTCCATATAAGAGCAACCATGCATTCAAATATTCCCAATTCAATGAACTCAGGGTCATTTGGATGTGCCATGGCAGTGTTCCAAAGGCCACTGATTGGGAGAACCTGGCCATCATCATCCTGCGAAGGAAGTTCTCTGAAGAATTTCAGTATACTAGCTCTGCGCTTACTTGGATTCCCTTCCTTCATGACACAAAAAAAGCATCCTGGATATGGACAGTCGGGGGATACTTTATCCATTTTCAGACAGTCAACTACTCTGAATTCATAAACTGCAAAGTGAATTCGTCATTGAACATGGTGATTCATGCAAATACATTAAAAAAATGCATACCTTACAATAAAACTCCCACATTAGTTCATGAAATTTCAAGATAGGATCATACGGGGGTGGTCACTTCCATTTTTTCCAAAGAGAGTTTCCTCTACTGTGTATGCACAGGGATTGCTAGCCAAGATCATAACGGTAATGCAGAGAACTAACACAAAAATATACTGAAGCAACTAGGATATTTGCCATCACATCCAAATTCATTCAACCACGAAATTCAGAATATCAGTGCCACACTAATGAAAATGGCTAGCTAAATTAATCCCCATCCCTCCCCCCTTTTTTTAAATACAGGCTTCTACTATTTCTTATACAAGTTCTCTGAGGCTTGCTTTTATAGCTCTTGAGTGCTTAAAGCAGTTCCTTTAGATGTTTGAATCAATTACGATGGACTTGGTCATTTTCTTTTTAACTGGTTGGCAACAAAAAAATTACGTCAAACAAGCAAAGAACTCATAATAAAAAAATCACCTGAGTCCAACCTAAAACCAATTGGATCTACAAGAACGAAACTTTAACACACAAGATTCAACAACGCCAAAAAAGTAAAATCAAGTCTTTAAACAAGATCCAAACCCATCAACTGACCCAATCACAGAGACAAATAGACTACAAACCCCCCCCTCCCAACTCCACCCCACAAAAGAAAACACACACACACAGTACTAGAAAATGGCATACCGTTGAAAGAGGGTTCCTTAGAGAGATAAGCAAGGAGAAGAACAACAATGAATTTGTCAGGAAAAAGGAAGAAAAAAGTGTTTTCTCTCCTGTGTTGTCTGAAAGCAGATTAAAGTAAGGCCTGCTTTTTTGAGTTCGCACTTGTTAGAGAATGAGAAATGGCTAGAGAGAAACAGAAGTGGAGTTTGAGAAAAAGGGGAACGGTGTTCTCGGATTTGTTTGATTCTGACAGCGGGGGAGAGAGAGAGAGAGAGAGAGAGAGGCCCTAGTAGCTGTTGTAATGAAAACAGTGCAGTCTCTCAAGCACTGCTATTTTTTAAGCGGCCCTGCTACTTCCTGGTTTTAAGGCAATAGCATATATAAATATAAACAAACATCCATTTCTTTCAAAGCCACATTTATTTTTATGCTGTAAAAACATTTTAAAAAGAATAAATTTTTTTTAATTTTTAATTATTTTTTATATTTTTTTATTATAATAATACTTAAAATAAATTTTAAAAACTAAAAAATTATTATTTTAATATATTTTTAAAATAAAAAATATGTACTGTAATATCAAACATAATTTAAATATACTCTCTCACACTTTCGCATTACTTTTAGCATTTTTTTTATATCTCAATTTATTTCTCTGCTAGTACTTTTATAAAAAACATTCAAGAGATTTTTAATTTAATATCACCAGCAATATTTAAGGTCATTATTTATGTATAGATATTAAGTCTTGGAAGAACTTAATTTTTATTTTTATGATAGAACTTATTGCATTGATCATATTTTCTACGAAAGATGACGTTAATTGTGTGATTAAAAATATTTTCTATCATTTTTTTCTATTTATATGGTATAATATAAGATTAAATAGAGTTTGAATTCGTGTGATGCCTGCAAGTCTTCGAAACTAGTATATTTTTAGCTTAAATTTTTCACAAGTCATATTATCAAATTAAAAGAAATAAAAGTTTCGATAACATGAGTGTTTCTTTTCAAACAATATAAAATTCCTAATTACATGCATCTGCTCGTTTTTTTTTTCTTTTTTAGTTTGGCGTAGATGTCCGGATCAGCTTGCACGCACCTCATTTTTATTTTTAATATAATATATTGTTGCTGTTGTCATATCTTGGATTTATTTCTTAAATTATCTATGAAAGGTGATTTTTTAAAAATAAATAAATATAATAAGATATTTAGTAGGTTAGAGATTTGAATAAAATCTCAACTCGTATACTTGAAACAAATAATTTTATGTTGAATAAATAAATTAACTATTTTTTAAAATATTTTTTATTTAAAAATATATTAAATAATATTATTTTTATTTTTAAAAAATTATTTTTGATATTCATTAATTTTTTTTAAATCATTTTTAAAATATAAAAAGAAACAAGATATATATATACACACAGGGAGACAACGATGATTGTGGGTGTGTTTGTTTCCCGGAAATTGGTTTCTGAAAAACTACTTTCCAAACTTTCTTGTATTTGTTTGTCATTAGAAAAGTTGGTCAGCGAAAAACATTTTCCGGTCAGCGAAAAACACTTTCCTGTCAAAGGAAAATTTGACTTGATTTTCAGGAAACTGTTTTCCTTTTATTTTGGGTGGAAAACACTTTCTAGAAGTTGTAAAAAATTTAGAAATATCATATTATTTGCTGATTATGTTAAATTTGGTCTTCAAACTTTTGATTGCTGTATATTTTGTTTGAATATTTTTTTTAATTTCATCTCTTAAAATTTGATTTAATTTGATTTTTATATTAACTTTAGTCCTTATTTTTATGATTGTTATTTACTTTTCTCTTATCATTTTTTTA
The DNA here is from genome assembly GCA_019202695.1 of Populus x sibirica. Lineage (NCBI taxonomy): Eukaryota > Viridiplantae > Streptophyta > Magnoliopsida > Malpighiales > Salicaceae > Populus > Populus x sibirica. The sequence continues at coordinate 165,766 of JAGMVL010002072.1, read as the reverse complement.
ATTTAAATTTTTTATCTATCAAACTTGATCCTCATTCTTTTGATTGTTACTTATTTTATTTAAAATAATTTATGAAATTGTAATTATTATTATTTTAATTTCATCATTTTTTAATTTTTTTATCTGTTATATTTGATCTCTATTATTTTGGTTATTATTTATTTTATTTGAGATAATTTATGAAATTAGATTTTTTTCAATTCCATTCTCATTCAACTTTTTAATTTGCAAGATTTATTCCTTATTATTTTAATAAATTTGAAAAAAATAAAACATTAATAAGTTATTTTCTAACTTATTTTTCATAACATAACCAAATACTGGAAAGTGTTTTCCAGCTTGTTTTTTTATGAAACTATCAAATATTAGAAAATAATTTATTTTTCTGTAATTTATTTTTTTAAAAATTATTTTTTTAAAAAAAATTACTTTCGTATAAATAAATGGGATTAGGTTAAAAAAAGAAGAAGCAATCTTTCTAGAGTTGAAATTAGTTGTGTGTGTGTGGCGGCGGCGCGTGGAGATGTGAACATAGAAATGCAAAGGTTTGGAGGATGGGCCAGGTATAATTGCACCAACTAGAACACTGTGGTTGCCTTTGTTTTTCTCGGTTTTGGTCCCATTTATTACACGCCTGTCTTTCTTTCTGGTCCTTGTTAGTCCTCCTTTACCCTTTTTGAATCGCAGAAACTTGAAATGCCACGAATGCCCCTCTTTGTTTCCTCCTAATAAGAGAATGTTTTTAAAAAACAAAGAAACTATAGAGGTGGTAAATTCTTTTTACGAACTAGCCCGGTTGAAAAAAATTAAGAAAATTTTTGTTTACCTTGATTAACTTTGTTTGACACGTATAGAATAATTTATTTTTTGAAGAACTATGTACTTTATTTAATTAAATGATCTTGAAAAAAATCACATGAACTTAAAGGAAAGTTAGTAAGCCTCCATGAAATTTGATTACGGATCTCCGTTGCTACGCCAAGAAAATGTGAGTGTGGATATAAAGAAAAAAAAAACAGAGGGTGCAAGTTTCTCGTAATCTATTTTTATTTTATTAGTTCTTGGGTGAAATGACATTGCATGTTCTTTGTTACATGAGAATTTTATTTCAATCTTGTATGTATTTGTTATAATATAATATAAATTATATTATGGAGTCGTATCTAATAATAATTATTATATTAATATGTGTTTTTAATGTAAAATCAAAACTTTAATGATTAGGCAGCTGTAAATTTAAATTTAATTATATTTTTTATTTATTTAATAAAAATTAAGCACAAATTAATATATATATATATAAAAGTTTCAAACTCAAAAGATTTTTACTTGAATGAATATATAAAAAAAATATATAAATTATATCTTAAATCTCACATAATATTTTAAAATTTTAAATTAAAATAATTTTTAATAATATTTTCTAACACACTCATACCTATTTTTAATAAGACACTATAGGATTTGATTTTTTTTTTTTTTAAGATTATAGTGATTTTCACTAAGTTATTACACATCCGACTATACATAGATTGTTTGTGGAAGACAAAACACAAGCTCCGCTAAAGAAAACAGAAGCCAGCTAATGAACAGTGTACGTAGCGATGCATGGGAAAGACAACAGAATTTCTACCAACTCACTAAAGCTTGAAAACTCTCATCATAAAAACAAATAATTAAGAAGGCCACGTACGTACCTCTGGTAACTCTTCTGATTTGAGGTTATATTGATGAATTTTCATGGCCTCTCCCTGTCAGGTGCGGTTGTTGCCTTCTTTTATTGTCATTATTTCTTGATGAAAGGAGTAACTGTAGCTATTGCCTTTAATTAGTCTCGTAAAAAAGAAGTAATATATTATTGCTTACTAGTGATTAGAGCAAGGATTCAAGAACTTCTTGTTCGACTTATGAGAAGGTTTAGATCAATATTTAAACCAAGTTTACATGTAGATTAGGACATGTTTGAGAGTATGGTTGCGATTGATTTTCAAAATGCTTTTAATGCTGAAATGTATCAAAATAATATATTTTTTATTTTTCAAAAATTATTTTTGAGATCAGCGCATCAAATCGGTCTAAAAAATACAAAAAAAATTAAAAATTTTAAAAATATGAGTTGACTCGCGTTTCCAAACACTCTTTAGGAGTTACACTTTGAGAAAACCGCTAAAGTTTCAAGGACCACGTTAAATAAGCAAGATAAAACCTCCATAATTAACAAAAACAGCCAGCCATACTGAATTAAACCATATAACTTGGTAAATAGCATGTTCTGTTCAGATATGCACATCAATTTATTAACATGCTAGCTTGAAGGTTTTGTCTAGTTGATGGGTATAAGTTTTTTCGTTACAGTATTATTTAAGGACTCGAATTCTGAGAAAGATTGCCAGAGTTTTTTTTTTGTTGGTGCTGGTATAACTGTACCGGTTAGATACTATTAATCTACTGGAATTTTCACCGGCAATGCGTTTATAAAGTTACAGCTGATATGGAATGATGATGAATCGCTGCGGCGCTGCCGTTGTCCCAGTTTGACCCCCTGCAAAGGAACAGCGGCGAGAGGAACCCTACCACGACACAGACAACTCATGAACTCTGCATTTTTGGATCTGCCAATTTGATGTCCATATCGATGAGGTTCACAAAATCTCACATCTCCATGCATTACGAGTACATCCCAGTACATGAATGCACATCATTGACATCAACATCTTGCATCCTAGTGATGGCGGAGACCTTGGGTTTGAATTGGTGTACAATTTGTTTTTAAAAAATATGCTGTGTTTAGATTTGATTTTAACAGGCCTTATAGATTGTTTAGATGTGTTTTTTTTTAATAAAAAAAAGTTATTAAAATTGCAAGTTTTGACATTATAATTTTCAGATCGCCAAAATCTAGGAAGCTTGCCCAAATTTCGAAGTGCTGGAGAAGAAGATGCACGTACAACACGTCATCCGTGTAGGAATTCTTTGAAGAAAATAAACGGCTTGGACCTGAACCCGAGTGCGCACCTGGACAAAGTCTAGGAGCATTTTTGAGTTTTTTTTTAGCATTTTGTTTTCTTAGTTTCTGATTTTATGTTTTTATTTATGTTACGCGCCCAATGAAACATATCATAATATTTTTTTATATGTATTTTTACAACTTTTTAATGTTATTATATTTCTATGCTATCATTATTATTAAATCAATAAAAAAATAATTATAATTTTATTTTTATACCACTAAAAACTTATATAGTTGTTATTTTTAAAACAAAATATAAATTCAAAGTATAAAATTCCAGATCCATATTCTAAGTATAGCACGCACAAGATTGTGCATAAAAATAAATCAGACATTATCTATATATTTTACGATGTCTTCTTATGTTTGTGATCAAAGGAAGACAGAAACTAGACGAAATACAAAGTAGTATCGTCTCCAGCATCTAATCCCGTCCTGTCTTGTCCCTGTTGTCTTGTCCCTTCCAGACCTAACTTTATGGCGGTGTGCATGCACTTGGACATCTTGACAAGTTGCCAGGAAACAAGAAACAATCACTCCATGGATGAACCAGGACGTTCTGCATCGTAACTTGACTCTAAGAAATAATTACGGTGATATCAACGCATGCATCAAAGTTTCTGGAGAACATTCACTTCGGTGCTGAGCATGGGCGACTGTTGATCTTTTATGTCTTGTTGATCTCTGGAATTGCAGAAATTCGTTGCACCATTGAGTAAAATTAAATAAATAAATAAAAGTGTAAGTATGTTAACCTTTTATTTTAAAAAAGGCTTCAAATTGATGATTATTATTAATTAATCATCACAGGTGTTAGCTGCCTGGGATAGATATATAGGAGAAACTTGCAGGTTGGATTTTTTCAATAAAAAAATTAAACATGAAAGCTTTTTCAATACGTTTTTCTTTTACATAGAAAATGTTAAGTGTTAATTAAAAAGTTGATAAATACATATAATTAAATAAATTGAAAATTATGTATGTTAATTAATAAAAAAAATTAAATAAGTACTTTTAAAATTCAAAAAATAAATAAAAATCAAGATATTCGATTTCACAACACATATTATTTATCCGGTCGAATTCAATGACTATATTTATTAAAATTAATTTTTTATTTAATAAAATAATAGTAAAAATAAAAACACAAATAAAATTGATTGAATAAAAAAAATATCTCATCAACTAGAACCCGATATATTATTTATTACCACGTGAAAGATAATTTTTCCCCTTAACCCACTCAAAAAAAAAAATTCAATATGAAAAGGTAAAAATATTTTTGGGCCAAAGTGATTATTTTTTTAACTTCAAGGGCAATCCATTGAAATTACCGTGCATTTAAAATTAAGAAGTAAAAAATGCCCCAAGATACCGGCTCTAAACCTTTGGCTGCAAGGGTAATCTCATATTTTTACTGTTAAGAAATAAGTAAAAGACCCGGGTTTCAGGCTTGTATCAAATAACTTGTTAAACCATAATAATAATAATAATAATAATAATAAGTGATTGAATGTGCTTCCAGTAGCAGAGGAGTTCTTGATCGGCGGGGGGGGGGGGGGGGGTGAAAACTTTTTATTATATTATTAGATAAAGTGAGGGTCTGACCGTTGAACAGAAAGGTGGTTTTGAACGTGGAGGACCCATTCAGCAACAGAGCCCATCAACTCCAAACTTGACTTGCCAGAAACCACCATGACGGGCTTCTTCTTTTTTTTCCTTTTCTTTTGGGCATCGCCGTTTATTTCCAGACCACTCATTGCCTGTCTTCAGACCCATGTGATTGTGTTGCATATGATTTCAATTGGGGCCGCCCACTCTTGACTTTCACCGTGGATGGAAAAGATCAGTGTGCTTTTGTTCGATTTCATGGCCGTAGAACTGTGCCCAAACCCTTCGAATATACATGGCAGCACTGAAAAGCTGAAAACTTAAGTGCCTCCATTTCATGGAAGAAAAGGCTGCACCATTTTCCATGGAAAATTGTATTTGCAGGAGATAAACTAAGAATCTTGCTGCTGCCAAACGAGTATCAATTATTATAAAAAAAAAAAAAAGAGCTAAATTAGCTCAGGAAAACATTGTCTTGTAAGATGCAAAATATAAAAATATGGTGGATTTTGCACGGAAATTAACTCGTATATCCACGGTTTTAAAAAAAATATCATGGATTCGAATTATTTTTTAATTTCATCCTTTATTTTTCTTTTTCACTTGTCATATTTAATTCTCATTTTTTTTAGGTTTTTTATCCTTACCTTGATTTATTTTATTTTTTAATTTTATTCCTTGTTGTTTTATTTCCTTTAATTTTTATATTACATTTTGTCCTCAATCTTTTGATTGTTAATTTTTTTAAAAAATTAGATGATTGAGAATTTTGTTTCATAATTTTTTCGGGTTTGCTTTCTGTTGGATAACTCGATCTTATAACCCATGCCACAGGTCTCAAAGATTAACCCAATTTAACTTTGATTTTTTTTTCTCAAGGTTTTTTCCCCTTTCAATTGAGGTATCTCGTTCTCATATCTCGGTTTGCGGGTTAGTCGAATTAACTTAAGTTTTTTTTCAAAGTTTTTTATTATCGATCTTTTTTTGTTTTGCATTTCACTATTTAATTTACTTAATAGTTGACTTTCATTTTTTATTCAGGTTTTTTTATATGAGGTTATACTGTCCTCACAACCAGGTCACAAAATTAGTTTGCTAACTTAAGTCATGTAAAAAATAAATTCCACATTTGATTTGCTAATAATTAAGTTTTTAATTTTATTTTTCTCACTATTAAGTTATATTTATATTGTTCTCATTTAATTATTATTTTGTTATCAAATGAGATATTTTAAGAATATTTGGAGAATATTTTTTTATAATATTAACAAAATATTTATTTATTTATTAGGTTAATTCTTGTCACTTTTTCTTACTTTTTTTTTTTAATTATAATATTAAATTAATAAATTTATTAAATCTATTCAAATCAATGATCAGAATTCCAAATTTTTCTCACACTCCTTCGAGAACACTTTGATCGGTCGAGCATATTTTTTGCGCTAAAAGAATGTTAGCTCGGCCCATGTGACATAATGGATACCACCTATCTAGTCTTTATTCTAAGCCTCGTTAGAGAATCCACGTCCTTGCTAGCCTAGCCCAATCCTTAGCTATAATAGCAAAGTGGAAGTAAATAAAAAACAGAGAGCATTGTTGCTCTCTTACTGTAGCACTCCTCAACTGACTTTCAAAGAAGGCGCGAGGGAGGAGAAGGTCGCGGGAGAAAAAGAGAGATTATACATGGCATCTGGATTCTGTCTTTTGTTCTTGGCTTCAATTTTCCTAGCAATCAATAGTTCAACGATGGCGATCCTGCACGAGAGTTCATCAGGATCCGTGGTGCTATAGAGTTCATCAGACAATACTCCTTAGAGGCAAGACACACTTAATTTCTCGTCTCAAATCTCTCACCCTTTTATCGGTCTCTCGCGCTCATCTCAAATCCCTTTTATTCTTTTAGGGGCTTTATGTCGAACACTTTGTATATTTCTCTTCTCTTCTTTTTTCCGGGTTTCTCTTATTTTTTCTATTTCCAGCGTTAAAAGAATCATTAAGTAGTGAAGTTCCTTTATTTGTGAAGTCTTTGGTTTGCATATGTTTTCATGGTTTTTTGGTTGTTACAAAGCATTTTAAGTTATCCCCTTGTTTCTTTCTTTCTGGGTTTCTCTTAATTTTATCAGGGATTTACTTCTTTTTTTTTATTAAACTATATCTTTGATTATTTTGGGTTTTGTTTGATTTCTTATAATCAAGAAACAAGATACTGGCATTGCTCGTTGACATGTAAGTTTTTTATAAACAATGAGATTACAAATTTTGGGTTATTACATACAAAAAAGGCAAGAAATAGGGTTTGTGGTCTTTAGAATTTTAATAACTTGTTAATGGTAGTGTTTTATACTGTTCATATATTTTTAATTAGATCTGAAAGATGAGATGTAATACCCTTCTGAAAAAAAATAGCATCACAGGAGTAATTATCCTGTCAAAAAGTATTTAATTGAATTTGGTTTGTTGGATATGAACCTCTAGATATATCAACAATGTGATATTCAATATATATTTATCTGTGGTACTCTGTTCTCTATTGGCATAACAATTTGTTATATGAAGAAGTTTTTTGCTTGTGAACAGGTTTGTTTTGTTTCTTTTAAATCTGTGAAGAAATGGACAGGATCTATGGAGGGTTAGATGAGGCGAAAGCTGAGATCGAGAAGCTTAAAGCAGATTTGAAATGCAAAGTAGAATTTTCTGACAATTTCAAATGCTTCAGGAGGCTGATATTCAGGAAGTGGGAAATTCTTCTTCTTTGGAAAAAAAATGCAAAATAAGCAAAGAGTTTAGAGCAGATGCACAGAAATTGCTCTGCAAATCTTAAAGCTAAAGAAGCTGACCGGAGCTCTCAACAGGAGAAACTAAATGGAGAGCTGGATAATTACGGGTTTAGAACAAAGAAACAGCAATAAAAGAGCTTGGCATGGAATTGAAAAATTGCCACTCTATGATATTGCAGTTGAAGTTGCAGAATGAGGAGGCTTCATCAATGATACTGGTATTGAAATCAGGAATAACTGAGGCTTAATTGAACACTGAGAATGCTGGTTGTTGATTTGGAAGAACTGAGCACCCGCCCATCTTCTACTCTCCATCCCATCTTCTCTTTATGTTTTGCTTTGATTGTTTTATTCTCGCAGCAAGTATCCTATAATATTATCGATCGGGAATGGAAATGTTAGAATCCTTTGATTTTTTTTGCGGCAAAGAAATGTTTATGTACCTGCAATGTTCCTAACCATACAGAGTTAGAATCTGCTTTGTATTCGAAGTTGATCAAATTGGTGTTATATAAAACTTGGCCTTATGGTTGACCACAGGTATTAGTTGGGTTTTAAATGTTCAAAACCTAGTATGTAATTAGCCTAGTTAAACCTGATTTACTTGTTTTTTTTATATTATTTTTAAAAGTTAAAAAATATAAAATTAATACATCTTTTTTTATAGCTTACATTCTCATTAAATATTATTTTTTCATGTAGGATAATATATATATATATCTTCTATTCTTATAAATTTTTTTTGAGTTTTTTAATTTTTTTACGCTGGATAAATATTTATAATATATATTCATATAAATTATTTTTAAATTTTTTCTTGTAAAATATTAAAATTTTAAATGTTTTTTTTTTAATTTTTCAAAGTTAATTCAAGTTACTTGTTTAACCCAAAATTTATTTTTTTAATTGGATCTTCGAGCTGGTTTAAATAATAACTATTGTGTTAGCTTTGGAATGAAAGCCTTGATTTAGTTGCATAAATGAAGATGAACTGATTTAATCATTTCATTTGAATAATAAAAAAAATAAAAAATATTTATGACTTTTTATTTTAAAGATAATGTACGTGATTATATTTTTTTTTCTTAGAGAGCCAGCTAAAAAGCACGGGTGTTGATATTATAAATAAAAAAAGAAGAAAACAAACAGGATGAATTAAGAGATCATGGAGCCCGCTCTAACTTGTGAGAAATCCTTGACTGATAGGAAAAAATAATGCACATCTTCTTCATGCCCTATCAAGTTATTCAATGGAGATAAGATAGTCTTTGGAGAACAGTTCTTATGGATAATCATAGAGGCTGCACTTTTTAGGTATATCTTTTACATTCTAGTCTTTTCTTCTGAATTCAACTTCCACGCACAAACAAAAAAAAAATCAAAAGGTCATATCATAGTCGCCATCTTAATGTAATATTATCTTTTTAGTTAGGCTTCTTTCAACTCTTGGTGCTATGAACTTTGAAATCTTAAAGAGCTCGAAATGTGCATTTTTAAAGGTCAACAAATGTGGGTTAAAAGTCAACATCACATCAGAGTCGCCGGACATCGATCTTAGCTGGGGCTCTCACCATCTACTTACCAATGCTATCTTCAGTGGAAAACTACTTGCAACGACAAGTACACGAGAGGAGAGACGTGGCAAGAGACTATTGTCGAAGGGAAATACGTGGTGTCATATACAGAATATTCAAGCCCCACCGACAGGCCACACCAAGACCGTCGGCAGATAGAAAAAACTATCCACCGTCTCCCGCCTTCCCATATGCAAAATGGTAACAATGGAGAGATTAAAGTGTAAAATTACTAGTTTCATTCTTATTTGTAATACAAATGCAAGGATTATATGAAATTTGATACAATTGCGAGATTCTTCTATTCTACTTTTGATGCTCTGGTGTAACACCATGGTTGCTTGGCCAGTGGCATTACACTGCCCACCAGACATTGTGGTGGTGTTCTCCATTCCCTCTTGATAACAAGAGATGGAAGCAAATGAAACTACCTAGAATTCAGACATATTTAGAGGAAAAAAAGCAGATGACAAAACGAGCCTTATTGCATTTTCTTCAAAATGCTTCTTCGGTGAAATTGCATTTGGATCATTCCTTCATGAACTAGTTCTTCTTACCCTCTTCACCACCCTCTTCCAAGTAAGCCTTCTTTCTCCTCTCAGCGTTAGCAAACAGACAAATCACGAGGAAACACGTGGCATAAATCCCATGAACCTTCCAATTAGTCTTGGGTGGTTGGTGCAAGACAACCCTATGAAACACTGCCACGTAGTAATGCAGCCCAACTGCGTAGCCCACCAGGGTCTGACCCAGGCCCAGAAACTTTGAGCTCAACCCACACTCCGTGGAAAAGACCAGGATCAAATACATCAATAGCAACAACAAGTACAGTGCATAGCCAAGGGTTTGAAGAACCATTAAGCAAACGTAAGTGGACTGTGAAGTAGCATAGAAGAACTTCAAGGGCTCAAGCCCAGTAACTAATGAAGAGAGGCATAGAATGGTGAAGTAGATTGAGAGATAAACTTGGATGAAAATCAAGATCTTTTGTATAGAGAAATAAGCTTTGATGTGGTTAAAGATAAGAGAGACAAGAAGTAGAGGTATTAGAATGAATGCAAAAGAGACTATAGAGGCAATGGTAGGTGCATACTTGTTTCCAACAATTGGCTTGAACCCTCTGGTCAAATCATTGTTGGCTTTTGTAAGATACTTCTTGGAAGTTATTGAGATTCTCTCAAGGTCTGGTATGAGAGTTTGATGAAACTTTGATGGAAGATCTCTGAATTCAGCAACCAAATCATCTTCATCATCTTGTCCAATCCAGCTTGGTTGTTTTTTAGATTGAGTGGTCTTTTTTTCATTGGTTTGTTTTTGGTTTTTGTTTTGTTTTTGGGATTCTTGGTTACCGACTTTCTTGTCTACAAGGGATTGTGTTTGCTTTGTGGAAGTGGGTTTGGTTGTTTTGTCGGTGGATGAGCCTAGTTTGAGTAGATCTGGTGTTTTCTTGGTGGAACCAGCAATGGATTTGGTGAAGTTGGAGGCTTTCGAGGTGGAATTGAGTTTCTTGAGCTGCGAAGTGGAGTTTAGCTTTTTGAGCTGAGAAGTGGTATTGAGCTTCTTAAGCTGATTCTTGGATTGGGAATCGGTGAGTGCTGCTTTTGTTGAGTTTGTAGATTTTGTAATCTTGGTTTGGTTCTTGGTGGATAGGCTGCCAGTCTTGATGGGCTTGGTTTGGTTTTTTGTAGATAGGCTAGGGCTGGTGAGCTTGGTTTGATTCTTGGAGGATAAATTGGTGTTTTTTTTCTTGGGTACTTGGTCGTCATATGTTTCCACTTCCAACATTCTTCTTCTAACAAGAAATCGATCGGTTTGAAGCTGCTGCTGTTGATCACTGTCTGAGGAGGCACAGAGGAGAAGAGAAGTAAACAAGAACAAAACAAGATAAAGCAGAGGTACCTGTCTGAGACTGAAACAGATCAAGTACTTGGGTGGAGCCATTTTGTGCAATCTAGCCTAGGTTTGTGTTGGCCTTGAAAGATCTAATGGGGACTGACTTATAAGAACTAGAGCTTGGATATGCTGGATCCAAAACTCAGAGAGAGGGAGAGAGAGAGAGAGGGAGAGAGAGAGAGCATTAAGTGGAAGTATGGATTTATATAGTATTATTTATGTTCATGTAAGTGAAGACTTAAGATGAGAAATTAGCAGAAGATGAGGTCAGGCAGTCACATGGTGACAATATGTAAAGTTCCCTTCCTAAAAAAACGCGGTTTTACAGGTCCCGGTGTTGCTGCTGCCTGCTTTCTCTGCTGGCACTGTGTAGGCCCAGAAATAATGCCCTGGTTATTTACCATACTTTCACTCACGGGACACAATTTTCTAGGCTAATCAGTTCCTCAACCTGCGACACTCTTATTAACTAACTGGGTTCAGACCATGACTCCATTGGTCGGCATATATTTCTTCAACGTTAATAAAATAAATCTGACTGCTTTAGGTCTTAGAATTTGTAGCTTATCATGTTCCTTCTTTGGGTTTGACAAAACCCTTTCTTTGTAGTGTGCAGAGGATGAGCTGACCAAATATAAGGGGTGAAGTATTGACTCTCTTTTTTGCCATTTATTGAAAGAATAAAGAATTTCTTTGCTCACAGGATGGATCACCGGCAGGGTAGCTGAGATCTGATAATGATGAGAAATTATTAAATCAACCGAATCTATTAATTTCAACTCGATCCCACTATCGTCATTTACTGCATCATTCGTTACGAATTCCACCATACCTCTTTATTATACCTGATTTGACTAAACAAAATGAATTCACGTGAAAATCTCTTGAAACGTGAGAGTTGAGGAATGCTTTTGATTTGTTGTTTTCTTGAAAGTGGGCAATGTTTGTAGAAATTAGGTGTATTCAAACCTTTGTGTTGTTTCGGACCATCATAGTTTTATCTTTAAAACATCAATTTTATTTTGATTTTTACACAAATTATATCAAAGTTTCTTGGATCAAGATATAACTTCATTTCCTTTGGAACACTCGCAGTTTTCTTATTTAATGCCTTTTCTTTTTTGTTGGAAAAATGCATGTTTTTTCAATTAAATAAAAAAAATACAAAATAATATGAAACACTATTTAACATGTCAATATAATAGAAAAAAAGTTGGATGAAATATATACACCATATGCAATCATTGAAGATTGACAGTTACAAAATTATATTATATCATGCCAAACAAAATTTCATATGAGTTTAGTATTGCTCATTTAATAATTTCAAATGATGAAATCAAGAAAACGACATTTGAATTTTATTAATTTTAAAAATATTTGTCTTGTTGGATAATGATGCCTAACTATATATATAAATGAAAGTTGATCTCAAATTAAAATTATTATATGCCGGTAAGTAGCAATTTCATTGATTGTGAACAAAAAAACATTAGGAAAATAATTAAGCTAGATATATAAAATAGTATTTAAACCAAATTTTGGTTTGTGCTACATTCCTGTTAGATTAAGTTTTTATTATAAAAAAACATAATAAAAATATAAAATCATTGCTAATATGTTTTTTAATAAAAAAATAATAATCATGAAGTATAATATTATGTATGTCAAGCAAAATTGTTTTTTAACTACTGAATGACTTCTTTGTTTTAAAGTCTGTTTAAGATTGTGATAACGGTTGTAGTTTAAAGTATTTTTCATTTAGAAATGTATTAAAATGATATTTTTTTTATTTTTTAAAAAATTATTTTTAAAATCAATATATCAAAACGATCTAAAAACATTTTAAAAAAATATAATTTCGACCGCGTTTTCAAACACGCTCTAAATCGATGAAACCAACCTTAGTTTACTTGCTTATCAGTGCAGTTGCAGCTGATGAATTATTAGGAGTCACAAAACTTCCAATGACCGGCTGCTAAATTCAAATGCATCTCTTCCACTGGAATGTTTCCGATCTTATTTAATTTGCAGTATTTCCTTAAATCTCTCCCTTATATGAAACAAAAATGTTCAGTAGCCTTTCCAGAAACACAATGACCACAACATCCACCATGTCTTCTTCTCCTTCTAATTATACAGATAAAAAGAAAATCCTTAATCAAAATTAATTTTAGATAATACATGGAAAAATCTTTAATCACTGTCAATTTTAGGGGCAAAACAGGACTTCTACTTGAACTATCAAGCAATCGATGCATGAGCTAATTAACAATATAGGAAATGGTGGTTATCGGATGAAAAATCAAGTATTGCCTTCAATTTCAGAACTTCTGCATAAACCCATCATGATTCTTAACAGCTTGGCAAACCCAGAATCAATAACAAAGAAAACTCCAACCACACCACCCCAAATCTACCACAAGAGAAACGTCAAATTTGGCGCATTTTTGGAGAGGCCAAATCCATGCTCTCTTGGCTCGATTGATGTCTCTGATACCTGAACCAGTTATGGCTAGGTTTTTGAGCACAACCCCCTCTCTTTCTCTTGAAAATTTGGAAAACAACAAAGTAATAGATGCACCAAGCGATGGTGTATTTGTCACTCTTCCATTTATTTGAATAATAGGGAAGACAAATGCCTTGGATTTGAGTTGAATCAGTTTGGGTTTTTATTTATAATGCTAATGTTAAGCAGATACTTTAAATCTCCAGGCAATTTAAGAGAAAAGGAAGGATAAAGACGAAGTAAGGGTGGTGTTTACTGTTTAGAGATTTTTTTTATATAATAAAATTGTAATATTTAATATAAAAGTATTTTAGTTATTAAATGAAAAATAATAATAATTTTGTAAATAATTAGATATTTTTTATTGATTTTTTGGGAGAATTTTAAGTGTTTGTATTTCTATAAAATTTAGAATATAAAGTGTAATTTTTTAAACTATAATAAGTAATTGTAATTTGGTTGAAATTATAGGATCTTAAGGTATTTATTTTAAAAACATTATCTAAATTACAATTGATGACTTTATTTTTTAGAGTAGACTAAATTTAAACTTGAAGTTCCATAAATTTAAGGTTTGTTTGCAAGTGAAATGTAAATTATTTTTTAAAATATATTTTATTTGAAAATATATTAAATTAATTTTTTTAAAAAAATTTATTATTCACATTAATATATTAAAATAATTTAAAAATATAAAATAAAAATTTATTTAAAACTATTTTTTAAAAAATTACAGCTAGATATTAATGCTCAACTAATCCATAAACAAAATTACTTTAATCAAGCACACCTGTTGACGTGATAGCTAAATGATTACTAATATAATTGCACTGTATAAGCTTTTTTCTTCGATTACCAGAAAAAAATAGATATTATTTAAGGTTTTATTAATTTTTATCTTTTTTTTTTCTATACCGAGATATATATAAAATTAGTTGATATTTATATCTTATTTATTATTTATAAGATTATATATTATTTATTAGATTTTAGGTATTTATTATCTAACTATTATTTATTATTCAATAAAAAATAAAATAGTTAATATATAATATTTTTTATGTTAATATTAAGATATGTATATATATAATATTGCATTAAAAAAATATAATTATTTTTTACAAATACTTCTATATAATATAAATATATATTTCAGGTTAGATTTTACAATATTTATATTATTTTTATTATTTATCAAGTAAGAAAACTATTTAAAAAATATCAATTAATTTAAATTAAGTCAAATCAGTATTTAATTCAGATAAATAATAAGAGACCAAAGGATATCGTTAGACATGCGGACGCCTAGTTGTACTTGACAGACGACTTGCAGTCCCAGTTGGGAAAAAGAAAAAGAAAAAGAAAAAGTATTAAAACCAGTGTCTAGTGGCCCATAGATCATCCACCATCGCCGTCTCACCTGATTCAAGCGCAGGGGACAAGAAAAACCAAAGGATATCAGGCTGGAGGCCCCCGCAGCTGCGCTGCCCAGCATTACAGGGTTCGTTTCATACTTTCTCTGCTCATTATTGTAGTATTGGAATCGGTTCAGGCAGTACGGTGGGGATTTCTTGCGTTCCATAATCTGTATAATTTTGTCACTTTCATGATCTCCTATCTTCAAGTATGGTAGGATCCATGAAACCTCCATGCAATTAATTACAGTTAATTTTTAAAATATTTTTTTATGCTAGAATATATTAAAATAATATTTTTTTATTTTTTAAAATTATTTTTAAAATCAACACATCAAAACAATTTAAAACATAAAAAAAAAAAAAAATTTACAAGAGTGAGAGATAACCTCGTGTCTATAATTTAATCACTGAAATTCTTTCTCCGGTGGAATTTAGAACCGTTTAAGACTCACGTCTAATTAATCCTCTTTAAAATGTCTACCTCCTAATTAAAATTTCATAGTCTCAACTGTTTCTGAATTCAACCTTCCCATCTTTAATCCATCCTCCTCCATCAACCTCACTAAACTCGCATGTTTAAATGAAAAGCCACCATGTTGCCTTACCTCATAGGTCAGAAAGTCTTTGGCTATGCAGACAAACTCCATTCACCAGCCTGGTAAAACCACCATTGCCTCTGATTGTTCTACATTTCCCCACCTATCCTATACTAACAGAGAAACCCAAGATAATCTTATCTTTAGTTGCACAAATTCTTCTCTTTCAGACGAGGTGTTGACAGAGGTTGCTCATTACAGCACCTCCTCTAACATTTGGATGGCTCCAAGTTCTGCTTTTGCATTAATTACAGTCTCATGCTAAAGCAGTACAGGTTCAATTTCAACTCTCTACTCTACATAAAGGAAGTTAATCGTAAGTAATTATTTCATGACTATCGACATCTCTCGGATGAGTTGGTTATAGCTAGCTAGACAACCTTTGATGTGTGATTATAACTTTAACAGATTTTGATTAGAATTGAAGTTATACTCAAGACCTACATTAAAGTCCTTAAAAGCTCATAAATCTAAATGAATCGAATCAATATAGAAAGCCCAAACCACATAAACATAGGAGCTTCAAGACATGCTAACGATAGAAGCAAAAACAAAAGCTATTTTTTTGCAGTTCTTTATGTGTAGTCCAGTTTAGTAACCTAATTTCCAACAGCCTTGTAAACACCACATACAGTAAAGAGGTCTTTAACAAAAGCAAGCACAATTCAAAACCTAAGACAAAAATTAACCTAAAATGCAAAAATCTTAAGCCAAAGAGGAGATTAAAGATTTATAATCAAACACCCAAATAAATAAATTCTAATTTATTTATAAAGATAAAAATCTAATTTATTGAAACAAAAAGTTGAAAAATAAATAAATTCCTGACAGGACCTACCCCTACCAACCCCTCTAATTCCGCCCCTTATGGTTCGTTCTATTGGTTTCTGAGCTAATGAAAATATGAGGAGGAGGATTGACAGTTTGACACCAAGTGATGGCCTCCTCTGCGCACCTCCCTCATCTTCATTGCTACGGTCTCCTTTGTTTCTAACCCCTAAGCATCGTCAGCTCAATCATTCAACGTAAATACCTAAATTTGTTTAAGGAACAATGTATACAAAATATTTTGTTCAAAAACTCAGAAGACGGGGCGGCATTTACCCTACGGATTTTTTTTATAATGTGTTCCACTGCCTTCTTTTTTTTTTTTTTTCAGGGAGCATAACCGATCTTCTAAGCTATATGCGATCTCATTATAAGTAAATTAAAAGTGAAAGTGGGATAGATTTCCCTCATGATAATACCACTTTGAATCCACACACAGTGAAAGTACTTCCAATTAATGCTGCCAAATTATAGCAGCATTTAAAGTGTCGGTGCTGATGCAGTTTACAGCAAGATGGCCTGCGCTGTGAGACTGAAGATGTATTCGGTCAATTTACTCGCAGTTAAGGAGGCTGTCCAGTTTTTTAAATAATCGAGGAAATTATACAAAGTTTAGAATTAAATGAGGATCATGTGCTCCGAAATCCAACATTTATGGTCTTTACAAGAGTTCTTAGATATCGAGACCCTCAAAAAGAATAAAAGAGAGAGTTCGAAATATTCATAAAGACCCTTCTGTAGTTCACTTGCTTATTAATTATTCTTTGGGATAATAGCTAAAATATGTGCAACAACCTTACCTTTTGTTCTTGTATTTTGAGCTGTGAGGTTTGAACAACCTCATGATAATAAGCCTTTTAAACAAGAAAAGAAAACCTTGGTTATTGTTAAAGAAGAAAAAACAAATTGGGGTGAGAGAGGCTCGAACTCTCGACCTCAGGATAACTCAGAAGCTATGAGACCTACGCGCTAGCCAACTGCGCCACCACCCCCTCCTGTTTCTTCGTTTCCTATTAACTATATTTAAATATAAATAATTCAGCATCAGGTGCTTTCTCTTTCTTATTCATATGTACACTTTAAATAGTGTATAAAGCAGACCAAGTGACTTTCATGGATTGGAAAACAATGAACATCAAGTTAATTTCTTATTCAAGTTAAATCACACCTCTAGATTGGAATAGGAAACTGATTAGACCCATGATAAATTTAATCATTGACAAAGTATGACCATTAACCGTTAATTT
This sequence comes from Populus x sibirica, assembly GCA_019202695.1. NCBI lineage: Eukaryota > Viridiplantae > Streptophyta > Magnoliopsida > Malpighiales > Salicaceae > Populus > Populus x sibirica. The sequence goes on along the minus strand of JAGMVL010002072.1, from coordinate 148,303 downwards.
GATATGTTGGTTAACCATCGATGGTGGATAAATTTTCACAAAAAAGAAAAAAAAATCTCCAAACAACCTAGTCCATGAATGAAATGGCTCCCCATATTTTATTATCCCGTTTTGATCTCAAAAAATTACTTTTAGACTCGACCTATAATTTTAAAAATTCTTAGTTTTAATCATGAGTGATGTAGTTTAACTGATCAGGTCCTGCGTTTGCTTCCTATAAGTCACCAGTTCGAGTCCCACAAACCTCAGGGCCACTGGAGACTTACATAATCGTTAACTTAAGGACTCGTGGGATTAGTCGAGATACGCACAAACTGACAAGGACACCCACATTAAAAAAAATCTCAGCTTTTTCACATATCTTAATGTATTTTTTTACTCCAAATAAATCAAAACATGGCGCCTGAACCATCCATATACACAAACGTTTTAAATATTTTCTACAAATTCCATGCAAGTACAAACTCCCTTATGGGTTAAGCGCTCATATTTTTTACCAATAATCGAAGTACAAACATGCACCTCTTTCCATGCAAAGCAGGCGACACGTTTCTACTATTTCTAAGTCAACATGTCATTGATATTAACCGTTATTAACAAAAATAATAGTGCAAGAGTTTACAATCAATATAGGATATCAATGTTTTCACCAATTACTTGTTATGCCACTCTTCACATTTAAGATAAGTTGACGTAACCAGAATCTATAAATACTTTAGTTCACCATGTAAAGAAGGCAAGCTTTCACGAAATATTTCTCTATATTTTCTCTCACATTGCAAGACACTCTCTCTCATATTATTTCTTTCTCATTACTACTAACTTAAGTATTGAAGAGTTTTTCATTCCATGTGAGACTTATTTTTTAGGAATACTCAAGCCCAGAAACAAGTTCAACCACAAAACTTAGCTTATATGTCTTTCGCAAACATAAAGAACCTAATTTTCCATGAGAAGTTTTTCGCGACTTCATCAACTATGACACAAATCCAAATGTCATGAATTTAATTATCACATAGTCATTGGAGTTAGAGGACTTTTTTAGAATTTTTTTTACCTTTACCCATTCTTGAGGTGCTTATTTGGTATTTGTGTGAAAATAGAATTTTATGCCTGACATGTTGGTAAAACTTCAGGGACTGTTTTTGTATTGCTGCGTATGGTACTCTTCTGCGGGTTTCGACTGAGATTTTGGTGAAATAGGGCTTGGCCTAGAATTGTTTTCTTCGTGGGTTATGTCTTTGCCTTCTCATTGGGCCTGAGGCGTAATCAAAATGGAGTGAGTTGAACTCGCCGATGAGCCTAGGACTTTAGGATATATTTAAATTTGAATTTGAATTTGAATTTGAATGTGATTGATAGGAAGGCACTTGACTTAAAACCTATATTTAATTTTATTACTATTTAATTTTATTACTCATAATATCGTATGTCTCCGAAGAGGTTTTAAGATTTATAATATAAATTGTTCATTTAAGGCTCATTTTTGGGCTGTGTTCATTTTAGACCCATTGAGTCTGGAATAGGGTTTGAGGTCCAAGGATTGCTTTCCAAAATTTAGATACAATTAAAACACAAAATGGTTTCAATGCCATTTGGGCTCAAAGCCCATCATCGAAATTAACGTTGAGCTGGGGCCTTTAAGCCAAATCCAAAAATCACTTAAATAATTAGGAATGCTTTGTAATGACCTTAATAACCTAAGTCACTAGCAAGGCCAGAAAAACTTGGCAAATTATTAAACGTAATCCGTAGCTTCACTGACCAATTTTTTTTTCGCTCCTTAATATTTTTCTTTCAATCACAGTGTTTAATGGCCAAACTATTGATTAATTTGTCAAAATATTTTAAGGACAGACACATTAAAAAAAAAAAAAATGAAGTGTAAAACAAAGAGAAATAACATGGCCACTCTATAATTTTTGGAAAAATATACTTTTAATCCTCGTAAGTTTAATCTAGTATGAAAGTTTATTTTTGTTGTATTTTAGTTCACGAGTTAGAGAAAAGAGAGAGAAAATCATCTGAAAATAACAAGAAAAGAAAAATTTATCAATTTAACCACTTTTCTACAATGAAAATCATCGTTATTGGTATAAATGAGTTTCATTTAAATTGAAGAGTTAAACGTGGTGATTTTTGTCTTTGAACTTGCATGAGATGATAGATTTGAGTTTGAAGAGTTTTTTTAAATTCAGATTAAATTTTTATTTTTAACCTATTTTTGGGTTTTTAGGGTTAATAGATACTTTAGAAAGCGTTGGATGGTGTATTTTTAGTTGCTTTTAAGTAAAAAATAATTGAAAATAAATTTTTAGATTCAATTGGCGTCTCAATATTTATTATAAAAAAAAAATTATCTTGAATTTTATTGTAATAAACTCACATGTTGGGTTTTTTTTTTCATTTGAGTTTTTTTATGTTAAATATATATATATATTTTTTATCTATTCCATAGATAACAACTTAATAATGAATTTCCTAAAGCCTGCAGTAACTTTTTGTCGCAAGACATTTTTGGATGACCTGAGGGTTTTTTTTTTCAATTATTAATACAAGCATCTTTCTTATCCATTCTCTTAAAATCAGTGTTTAGGTTTTAAAGCACTCAATTAATTAAGCATATTTTTCTATATAAAAAAATATGTCTAAAATATCCACGTACAATACATTCTACTCTTTTTTTTTTTTTTGAAGAGTGGACTTTGTTTCATTGGAGACTAAATGTTTTATGTCAAAGAATTCTAACAAAAAAAAGCTCGATTAAAAATAAAAATCATCTGAAAATAAATCGATATAAATTCTTTTTGAAATTAAAATTAATATTAACCCAATAATTACTATGGGGACATTTTTCAGGTTTGCCCTAATATTTGTGTGGCCAGGCCCCAAGGGGATAGAGTGGGTCCCAGGAATGATGTGGCTTCCCAAGCTGACTCACACGCCATGATACATTAATATTAATTAATATGGGCTATGGGAAATGGCATGATGAAGGAGGAGCAAACGTGACGAGGGAAAGGACGGGGTGGTTCTGAGAAGGGTCCACACAACCCTAGCTCTGTCTGTAACTGGTGCCACATTCTCAATGTGTTCTTGCTGTGGGCTTTTGCTGGCAGACAAATCTAATCCAAAGAGCACTCCAATATTTATTACAAAGTTGACATGCCTCTGTGATTCTGTAGGAAAGTCATCACTGGTAAATGTTCTCTCTTCCAGCGATACTATCCTTCTCTTTTCTCCTCGAACTCTACCTTCATTACCCTACAAAAAACTTTATTGCCTTGGAAAAACTGTGATCATGTAAAGCTCAGCTGCAAACATACATGTTCTTGTTCGATTCCAAGCATCCAGCCGGCCTATGCCATTACATTATCTCCTCATGATAAGGCACCTACACTGGCCACTAGTAAATCTGAAGAGTTTCAAAGAAATGATTCCAAGATTTTCCACAAACTTAGCATACCCTTTTCATCGTAGTTAGCTTTATTAAGTGGAATTCTGCAGAAAGCCATCAAAATCCCAATAAACCAGGCCCGGAAACTGTCATTAATCATTGCGAGAATTGTACATGGGTAGCATCAAGATCTGTTTCCGAATGATGTAAAACGTCTCTTTGTAACCTTAAACTCTTGTGGTTAAATCTAATCAAGGAGGTTAGTTGATTTGGAGGGAATAAAAAGGGACATCTTGCTTTGTGGAAACTATGCTTGCAGTGTTTTAACTTCATGGTAGTGGCAGACAATTGTGGATCCCACCAAGGCAGACAAGCAATGATGTTAAATAAGGACCACATTCGTGTGTTGTAAATTTGTAATGCTATTTTGTTTTTATAAAAAGTGTTTTTTAATTAAAAATATATATAAAATAATATTTTTATATTTCTTTAAATAAACAAAGTTTGAACATAGTTTTTTGTTTTTTTTTTTTTAAAAAAACACACTATTGGAGATACTGTTAAACCGAATTTTACTTCCGAAAGTCTTCCCGAAGGAAGTCGTAGCAATTAGATTTATCAATGGGGGAATATATATTTCTTGGCACCACATCATCAATTTTAACATGTAGTATAATTAGACGATTAATAAAATCAATATAAATTTAGATTGTCAGATAGTGCACAAGAGTATCTTCATATATAATTCTTTATTTCGCCACGGATGCTTGAAACGAATCCAAGAACAGAAGCTCCATCAGCATATGGAAAAGGGAGGAAAAGAAATAAAGCAATGAAATTCAGCATGTTCATCCTTTTGAAAGAATTTAAATCCTCACGTCCTGTCTTAAGTAGTAGTAGTGTACACATTCTCGAACCAAAGAAAAGAAAAGAAAAGAAATTTGATCTTTTAAAAGGTGTGCAAACCAGAGAAGCTGAGAAATTTGACTTGCGAGAGTTTTTAGGAAGAAAAAAACCTCTGATCTCCCATAAGTTTTCTATGAATTTCGTAACTTTTTATCATTTAAATCACAGGAATATATTGCTACAGCCGACAGTAGAAATGTCGGTATTATCAAATGAAATAGATGATGTGATAAATGGGACGAATTCAAAAGGCAATTCGATGGCCTCGACACCTCATCAATTCTAAGTTCATTTTATAGAGCTTCGTTTGCGTACCTACTTGACTAATTTTAGTCCTGAACTAGGTATTGCTTACGCTATGTTGTGAATCTATGATTTTTTTTATTATAAAAAAATAATATTTGGGTACCATAAGTGTATTTTAAAAAAATAAAAAAATTATCAAATTTAATAAGTTAATTTAATTTTAATTAAATGATAATCAAATAGACAATAATAACAAACAAACAATTTTTTTAAATGAAAAAGATGAAGCAAAGGGGAAAAAATTCATGGAGATACAAAATAAAATAATAAAAGGTCTAAGCTACTCTTAGATAGTGTGAAAGAGATGTAATCTAGATAATATATAAGAGGCGAGCCAACCCCTAAAACTCATGATCTAGATAATGATATTGTGATAACCTAATAAAATTAAAGTTCACGAGGTTGGATGATGAAGCTGAGGGTAATTAAGCATATAACAATTAAGTTAATATTGAATTATCAATTCGTTTTAGTTGGGAATAAGGACAAGCTAGATTTTAGAAAAAGAAAAGAAAAACAGAGTTAAAACATTGAAAGCACATTAGCTTCATAAAAATCCTACCTAATTATACAAAAAATTTGTTATAACACTTGTTTCTTTTTTGTTAGTAAAGATGAATCTAAAATCAATTTTTTAAAGGGAAGTTTTTTTTAACATAAATATAGAGATAAATATTTAAATTAATGTGTTACGGTGTATATCCTCTATAGGTAAAATATAATTAAAATTTGTTTTTAAGGATTGAACTAAAATTGTTTTGAGAAAATTAGAGAGCCAAACATGTCAATTTCTTTGAAGGACTAAACTGTTGGAATTAGTTTATAAAACATTGTAAAGGGTTTTTAAAGCCAAATTATATGTGAGGTTTATTGCATGTAACCTAATTCTTTACCTTCATTTTTATACACATTTCAAAAATTAGAAAAAAATCCAAAAAATATGTATTTTCAATAAGTTTAGTTAATTTCAATCATTATTTTTACTTTATTTTTAAATCATGAAAGATCATAAAAAAATACAAATATAAAAAATAAATTTTGGGCCATAATAGAGGAAGAAATTGATAATAAAATGAAGCCTAATAAAATGATAATATTTTTATCTTTTATAGATGATTGGTGGATCTAGGAATTGAGATATAATAATAATTTCAATCTTTTTAGAATCTTCCCCTTGTTTACTTTTTTTTTTTAAAAAAATTTATTTCGTTTTTAATTTCTTGCTCTTTGTTTTCCTCTTCTATCCAAACAATGCATGGATCGACAATATCAATCACATCACCTTATTTTCCCCCCTTCTAATTTCAATTTTATTCCCAAACATAATCTAAAACGACAATAAAAAGCTAGACCTTACCCCTAGATGATTAGGCATTTTGGTTGAATAGTCTACACACACACACATAGAAGGCATGGACGTGACATGTGTTACATATATAGATGCATAGCTAATGTGTTGATCAGGAGACCCATGCTACAAAGTTGAGGTGCACATAAGTCAAAAAGTAAGTAATTAAGATTGGATCTGGGCACTGGGGCTAGCTCTAGGCATAACTGGTTTCTTCTCTTCTCTTTTCTTTTTTAATGTATACTATATAGTATTAGGAAAGAAACTTGGCCAAAATTAAACATGAGACGTGGACTTTCGAATATGATACTATTATCCTTCAAATATGAAAGCTCGAGAGTTTCCGGTAATGGGCACTTGAATATATGCTTTTTCAAATGAGGGAATGGCTTCAAGGGAGGAAATGGAGGGAGCCAGCCATTCGACGAGGATGTCAAAAGTTGTACATCTTTTTGAGCTTGGCTAGAAAATGTAGGGCACTGCCATTTTAATATTTCTGTACAGAGAAAGAGGGTGAAAGAATGATGTCTTTGCCAGTTTGTGAAACTGCTCAGCCTTTGACATAAGCCTGTGGGCTGAGAGATGGTGAAGAGTGAGAGCTGAGCAAGAGAGGAGCCATCATTGCTAAAGAGCAAAGGCTATAGTTATATTCACTGGCATGGACCACCCCATGATGCTAAAAGAAGGGTCACAAGTCACACCACCCTCCTCTCTCTCCGTCTATCAGCAAAATGCCTGCCTGTGGCTGGCCCTTTATAACTCCCAAAATCCCATGGCTAATCATTTGAAATTTATTTTCCTTGAGAAAGCATTGGATAAATAAAACATGGATGAATAGTGAGAAAGGAAGGGGACCCTTTATAAAAGTTTATAGCCAGAATCCTATATATTAGTCATTCATAATTCATATGTATACATGTCTCCCCTTTAGCAAAAAGATTCACAAAATTTTGAAGCCGCACCACTCCCTAGCTACATAACCATATCCGGCCCTTTCTCATCATTCAAATTTTAAATACCAAAGATGGCAGTGGTAGATATTGTATAATTGAAGTGAAAAAGATCATGATCTATCAATCAATGGGATGAAAAAAAGATTATCTACTTTTTAGTTTTTTTATCTCCATTTCATGCAAAAGATATTGCCCACTTTTGATCATGATAACTGTTTCAGAGGTGTGCCTGCTTAATTAGCTATGTGAACCTTTTCTCTTATTTTGAGAAATTCTACTATTTGGCCCTGTGCTTCTTCTCGATTAAAAAAAATTTCGTTTCTCGGGAATGATCTGTTGTCAGGTATCATGCTCTGACAAAACCCTACATCTACATCTACATCTACACGGATTTTTTTAAAAAATAAGATTACAATTTGATCTGAATGCCGGACAAAATATTTATAATTTTTTTTATACTATAATAAGTGCCTTTAAATGGTAGGCCTAGCCTTTGCTTAAGCTTTCGCGTTCATTGCATGGGTGGCTCGAACCAAGAATGATGGTATTAGTTATGGAAGCAAAACCTGTGGATTTGGCATGACTGCATGCTTATGCATTGCATTTAATTGAAAGGGTGGTAAATATTTGAGGTTTTTTTCTTTTTTTTTACAAGCTAGCATCTTCCCATGGTTGATTTGATGCCTGGGCTTCTTGTTTGAAATATTGCTAGCAAGTTTTTATGGATTTTGGCATTTAAAGAGAGTAAATAATTATCACTGGATTTCTAAATATATATATCTGGAGTAGTTTATCTGAGAAAACACAGAATATCTATTAGAATTCAGAACATATTTTGCATGAGATTAACGACTAATTACAGAGAATAAAAATCTTCTAGAGTCTTTAAGTTGCAGTCTGATTTAATCAGTGAAGAACTTGGTGGTAACAGGGTGTGTGCAAAAAGTTCAATATCGACAAACTTTATGAAGCCTTAAAAAAATATATTTTTGCTTCCCTTGAACAAGATGTTACTTTCAATCAAGTATCTAGAAAGCTGTAATACACCTAAAAGATACGTGTAATATTACTAATCCCGTATTACTGGAGTTTTAAAAGCGAAGTTGCAGCTAAGTATTATTCTTGTCCACACATTCTTTGTCTGCGAATCTCACAAAATTTGGTTTTAGCTGATTAGGCACCAATATTTTTCAATGTAAACTTTGTGATAATCAAATCGTATGTTCCGATATCTAATTATAAATATTCCTCAAATGCAAACTAGATCACTTGGAAAGCGAGATTATGCAATTTCTAATGCCTGTCCATGGTTTCTTAAAGCTTTATTTTTTCACATGAAGTTTTTTTTTTAAAAAATACCTCCTAGCATTTTATTAATGTATTCAATAACCAGCATGGAAATGGAGCTTTTGTTCAACAGGCACCGTCGGTCTCTACTTGGTGCTGCCTTTACACTGACAATGTATTGCATATGCTGCTACAAGCATAATTTTCTTTTTAAATATATATTTTTTAGGTGTAGATGATGTGTTTAAGCTTTTTAAGAAATAATTTCAATATATGAAGAAAGTTGATCTGATCAATTATATCTTTTCCACAGAGATTCAAAAGAAACATTATGTAATTCTATCAAAACTTCCAATTACCATACATACATGACTTCGTTTGTTAGCAAACTTAAGTAACATTAGGTAAACAGAAACACACAATAGTAATTGAAATAAAGTTTGTAAGATCAAAAACTTTTTAACCATTTTTTCTGTGGAAATCTGTAAGCTTTAAATAGAAAGGAGTTTCTCGTTCTTAAATTTGTGAAAAAATAATTAAAGCTACTTGTCCGTAATAAGTTTGCTGGAAAATTTAGCTACAAATCTTCCCGATTTTTTTTTATGTCTTATAAAGATTCCGTAAGTACGTAGATTTAAGATCTGCATATTCAATAGTTAAACTTTTCCATTATAATAAATTATAAATTTAGCATTACTCAACTAAAATACTTCATCTCACAAATAACTCCTATTATATATATTCAAAGAATATTAAATAGCATTGTTTAGTGCAAATTCTTGAGTAAAGTTTCATAAAAAATCATGCTACTACAGTGTACATGTAAGAACTGGTATTCGTGTAGTAGAAACGAAAGTAACAAGGAGAGGAGTTAAAGAAAGAAAAACACAGCACACAAGAAGAGATTTGATTTATCTAACAAAAGATCGCGGCGGCTAAGGATTCCCCAAATCCCGCCACCAATCACTCCCTAGGCATCACACAAACTTATCAGGGAGATAAATTTTTTTAACAAAACGTTATTTAACAAGGGGATATTAGAATGATAAATCCCATACCTACGATCATGGATGGAACAAAACCAGACAAAATACCAAACTCATGTGTTAAGTCCTGTTTTTTTTCTTCTTGTTTTTTGGTTAAGGTGGCACTAATTAAACATGGGTTTTTGTTTTTGTTTTTTTTTTCCCTTTCTTGATAACCAAAAACCACACAAGTGATGAAAATACGAGGAAATATCACAGTTCGATGGGTTCCGTGTTTCATCGTTCACATTGTTCATGCTATGCTCTCCTTGTAATGGTCATCTAGAAAAACCAACAAGCCATGTGAAGACCATACAAAAAATAGTCATCAAATTTAGCTAAGAAATTAGAGCATACTATGTAATGCAGGAGAGAAAATAGGTTGCAAATTCGGCTTCAAATAAAAAAAAATTCATATAAACGCATTTCAATTCCCAGAGAAAAATTGTGAAGTTAATAGAAAAAACAATTAAACTAAAAGCATTTTACTATCAAGAAAGGAAAACTAAAAGGGCCATGATCGTTTGTATAGGGATGCACAAGGATCAGAAATTAATACATGGAAAAATGTAAAAAAAAAAAAAAAAAAAAAGGGAGAGAGCTAGTATTTACACAACTAGGAGAGATTAAAACGGAAATAAGATAAAATACAAAAAAAAAAAAAAAGTGTCCTAATTAGGTTAACCAAAAGTCATGGTTAAGGTGGAGAGACAAAAAATATTCCTCTTTCATGCATCAACATAGATACTCACCGCCATTCTTGCTTTATTTTCTTCATCTTCATTCTCTCTCTCTCTCGCTCTCTCTCTGATTATGATCTCATTATCATATAGTTCTTAATGGTGATTATCATATATTAAGATATTTATATTCCTAATCAGAAGAACAAATCCATGATTCCATCGTACCTTCACTTCTTGTAGCCACATTCTCTTGCCCCAGCTTATGGTCACCACAAAAATCTGATGATGAAGCCAAGAAGTTAACATTCCCATTTGTAACACGCTGGGTTGAGTTATTGTAATCACCATTAATTTTCCTTAAAAGACCTTGTTGTTGTTGTTGATGATGATGATGATCAACCTCATTTGAACCAGCCCCATCTCCCCAGTTTGTAAGACTGTTGCTGTGATCACTTCTTCTCACTAATGTTACATCTGCTGAGGGTGATGATGATGAAACTATGTTTTGAAGGCCTGAAAGGTTTGTGTTAACATGGCCATGGTTCAACCCGAACTCTTCTAAAACAACCATTTTCAGATGTGAAACATTTAAAGGAATTTCTAAAGAACCTTGTTGTGGTTTTGTGGTGCCAAGAATATTGGGTGAATCTGGAAGCGGGTATTTGGGCGGGGCTTGAAGAAGTGGGTGGAAATTGAGAATTGGGTTTTGGACGTTGAGGTTGAGCAAGTTATGTGGCTGTTTCAAAAGGCCTAAATCAGAAGGTAGTTGGTAGTTAATGGATGTTAAAGGGATATTATTTGAAATGGTAGTGTTAGTACAAGTGCCATTGATGTTGGTTGTAGTAGTGGAAGCTATAGCATCAACCATAGAAGCAGAAAATGATGATGCAGCAGAACCTGAAGAGACAAATGGTGGTGGTGGAGGTGGTTGGAATTTTTTAGCAAAAGGTCCTAAGAGGTTGGGGGGTTGTGAAGGGTCCAAATGGTGAGAGACAGCTGATCTCAAAGTGGAGGCTGCAGTCCCAAATAGATCAAGTCTGCTCCTTGGGAAAGGTGAGGATGTGAAGGGTGGTGCAGGGATCCCTGTAAACTCCTGAACCATGGCTCTGAAATTGGTGGTGTCCGTGCTCATGACAGTTGTTGGTGCACGCCTAGAAGCTCTTGATCTTTTCTTCGGGTTTCTAATCCCTGCAGTGTTACTGACTTGATCATTTGTCCCTGAAACTGAACCTGAACCTGGAACTCTTGTAGCACTTTCTTGTCCATGTGATGGTAGAGACTGAAAAGTGGTTCTATTTTGAGTTTGGTTGGTGAACTGTTGGGTTGGTAAGGAAGAGGAAATGAACCCACCAAGATCAGTGCAATTGGGGTCAGATCTTAAGTTCTTTGACCAGACCATATCAAGGTTGTGGAGTGAATTTGGGTTCGTAAGTGATTGTAGTGGTGATCTTGATGATGATGATGATGGTGCTAAAGGATCAAAATAGTTTGAAAAAGGGTCAAAAAACATAGTTGAAGATGAAGAAGAGTGGTGGGATTGGTGGTGGTGATGGTCTGGTTCTGGCAGTTGGTTATTAGGCATGGGACCAACATGGCTGAAAGGGTTGTTTTTGTTATTGTTGCTGTTCAAGAAAGCTGAGATTGACTCAGCGCGTGATGAATCATACTCTTCATCTCCACCACTTGAGGATTGTATACTTCCACTATTGCTAGAATCCATTTTTCTTCAAGAAAAAGACAGAAACAAAAAGGGAAAGACGTAAAAGAAAACAGAGATATATATGTATGCAGTGAGATTTTTGCTGATGTTACTTGTAACTCACACACACAGGCTCATTTTAAGAAGGGGGAGAAAGAACCTCCAAAACAAAGCATGATGTAATATAAAGAAGAAAGAAAGAAAGAGAAAGATCTTCTGGGAGATAAAATCAAGGAGAGCTATATCAGAAAAGTACCCAAGTTGTCTTTAAAGCTCTGATCTGCAAAGAAGACAGCGTTCGGCTTGCTTTTACTCTGTCTTTCGAAAAAAGGGTATATTATTGTTGTAAAGAATGGAATAAACAGCCCACGGATCATTAAATTGATAGTTCCATCAGAGAAGAAAGAGATAGAGAGATAAAAAGATAAATGGAATTAAGTTCACTCTCTTTGGGTGTTTTCCGTTCCCTTCTGTGTTTAAGCCTAATACGAGGGGTACTGAAGTGAATTAGGGTTTTCTTTGAGAAGTAAAAGAGACAGAGAGAGGTGATTCTCTAGCATTTTCATCTCCCAAACAGAGCTGCTTCTGCTCGCGGTTTCTCTCAAAAGATCAGGGTGGGGTAGCCATGAGAGAGAGATGGAGGGAGGGAGGGAGGTGGTGATGGGAGAGGCAAGTGGTCAAAGTATGTGAGACTTGCAGTTTTGATTCACAGTGTGAGAAGAAGAAAAGGATATGGGGTCAAAGGAGAGCGGTTAAAGTATACTACTACAGTACTAATCTTGTAATTAACGTTACGGCATGGTAGCCTTCCAAGCTAATTTATAATATAATAAAAAAAATATGTATTTTATGGATGTGTTTTCAAGTATTATAACCTTTTAATTTAAAAAATGTGAATATATTATTTATATATAATAAAATAAATTATAAAAAATAAAAAATATAAAAATAACTTCTAAAGAACTAGATGTACTTTTTATGATATTTTTAAAGGACAAAACCAACTTTATCAAACTCTTTTCTAAAAGACAAAGCTATTGATACCAATATTGCTATTTTTAGTAGCTTAAATATCGACCTCCGATTACTTTTTTTTAAAAATATTTTTCAACGATTTTCTCTTTTTTTTCTCAACTTTTAAGAAATAAAACAAACTAAATTTTAAACCAAAATGTGAAATACTAAAATACCAGGAACCAATAAATAAAGTAAAAACTATAGGGATATTTAAGTTTTAAGTGCCGATAGCAAGGTGCGGTGTGTTTTTTTTGTTTGTTAAATTTAATTATTCTTCTTTTGATTTTTATATTTAACTAACAAATTTTTTGTTCAATTCACCACCAAAATATTCATTTATACTCTGTATATATGAGAAAATACAAACTAAAGTTTAAAATCATATTAATATTACTTGAAATGATGAAATTGCAATTAATAAATTTTGATTATTAAAAAAGAAAAAAATTATAATTAGTTTATGTGTGCAGAATAATGGGATGGGCAAGCAACCAAATTAAGGAAAAAATGGTAGCCGAATGGCATGGATAACAACCATCACCAATCCACCACCATTACTTTCCAAAGAATTATAAAAAAATACAAATATAAAAATAACTTCTAGCAATAAAAAATTAAGTGTACTGCAAATTGGAAATCTAACATTATCTAGATTTTGTCTCATGTTTTTCAGGGAGGTTAGGTTTAATAATAGAGAAAGGAAGAATCATCCATGTCGATGTTATATATATATGTATGTATTTGTTTTTTTGGCACAACATAGGCTAGTTGATTAATTATAATCTGGGCCACAGCCAGCCTTTGACCAAATCCTGGGGAACCATGAAAAAAATCCCATTATCTGTGGGTTATAATTGAGGAACCTGGGAAATCTTTCACAGTTTTTTCTCTTCAGAAACGTGTTGATGCAAGAATCATTATTTTTGTCTATCTTTCCTTCTTCTTACACCCTTAATGTAACTTAATTTCCTTACTTTTTAATGATTAAGATTCTTACTACAGTGTGTTTGTAAGAAATAATTCAAATTAATTTTATATGTTTGGCAGAAACAAGAAGAAACCATCCAATCTATGGATGGATGGATGGATCGGTTCAACAACACCCTAAGGTTGCTGCAACCATCAAAACTAAAAAGAAGCTGTATATATGATGATCCAGGTTTTCTTTTCGCGTCCTTCCAAATATTTATTATTATTATTATTATTATTATTATTATTAAATACTTGAAATTAAGGATGAAAAGAAAAGTATTATTATTATTGTTGTTGTTATTACTCGACTTGTTTTTTTTTAGAAGAAGCGTCTTTGTCATTCTACGTGTTTATGATTTATCTCTTGTTATTGGTCTGTTTTTTGCCCTACAAAAACCAAACCCTAATCCTGAAGACCCGAAATGTCACGGATTTCAAAAATACGTGTAACGTTAGCGAAGCAGTAAGCAATACATTACTAATTCCCAGCTATATATATATATATATATATATATATATATCTGCCGCTTTCAAGGGGAATTCTTTTTACAGTTATTGACCGCTACAACTTACAACCTATCCCCAGATCCTGTGAAATAAATTACAGGGAGAGAAAAGAAAAAGAAAAAAGAAGCATTGGCGGAAGTCAAATCAGAATTATATTTTAGAGGGAGCTTGGACTATGAATTCTTTTCTTTTTCTCTTTTAAATAATTTTATTTTTTAAAATTATATTTAAAATGTTAATACTAAATATAAGTTGTTGTTATTTATTTTCGGGTTCCCACATAAACAAAAAAATCAGAAAAAAGGGAAAAAAAGACAATACAAAAAATAAAAAAATATTGAAAAAAAATAAAAAAATATATTAGGGAGAAGAATATACCATAAAACTTAGGAAATTATCGAAAACTGATTGATAAAGATCAAAATATGTAAGATTTAAAAATTAATAGTGTATTTTCCATTGATGAAAGCTCTATTGACAAAGAAAATTCATTTTAAAGAGAAAAATTCAAAATAAAATGTTTAATGACTCAATTTGAATTCTTCAAGGTTTAATTGAATTTATTAAAGATTTAATTGCAAGAAAAAATAATTTTTAAAGTTAATTTAGATTTTAATTAGAAAAAATTAAAGTATTTTAAAAGAATTACATCAATAATTATCTAGTTTATATCGTGTATAAATTTATTTATTTTGATAAAAATCGATATATTATTAAAGTTCGTGTTCCATTAAGCAAATGACAATGTGAAAAAAATGAAGAGTTTCAGAGAATATAAACCAAAATAAATCTAAAGAGAAATTAACAACAAGAAAACCAAAAGAAAAATAGTTTAAGGCATTAGTGACTCCAAAACAGAATGTTTTTTGGGCCTCTAAATAAATCTGAACCTGTATAGAAGAATCTACTATTGAAGTTTCTCTACCATGATACCAAACGACGAGGAATAAACTCACAAACATCATTCCAATCTGGTTCCTCCATAGTGAAGATCAACATGTTTCTAGCTAGCAACCCAGAAGATATCATAACATTCAAGAAGAAATGCATTCTTTTGAAATTTACTGGTTGCAAGATGTTTCCATTCCAATAATACGTGTTCATCTGTTGTAGAATGCACCAAGTCATTCCTAACCAGTCAATGAATCTACTTCACAATCTCCACAAGTAGTGACAGTGTAAGAAAAAGTGCTAAATAGATTCAAAAGCAACTGCACACAGAGGGCAAAGTGCTTGTGCATCACTGATCATATCATGTCTCCTAACAAGAAAGCCTCTAATGCATAAGCTGTTATTAAGGAGAAGTCAAATAAACATATCAACTTTTGGGGCTGTCAGTCCTATCCATAAGCCTATTGTCGTGTATCAACTGAATCCGAAAGGGTCAAATTATGCTCCATAATCAACCTCAAAGATTGCATAGCATCAAATTCTACTGGACGGACGCAAAATCCTCCTCAAAGTTAAACTCAAATTCACAGTAGTACTATTTAGAACACATACATCTACAATAACAACATCTTGTTGAATAGAAAGACTATATAATATATAATCTAGGAAATAAATTTTGCAAAGATTGTCCTTGTACCCAACAATCAGTCCAGAATCTAGTTCTCTTTCCATTCCCAACCTTAATACAACACCTCTTCTTAAAGGTCTCTGAAATTGGATCGTTATTTTTGACAGCTGAAAATATGCCATTCGAGATTGGAGGCAGTGAACAATAAAAAACATGAAGACCATTGTGAATTGTAGGCCTTTACCCGTGTAAGATAAATTGTTTTCATCTCCCCGAATCATCCTCACCAAGCCTTCCAAGTCCACTTGAAAAATAGTGCCTATGTATTGAGGTAATAACAACCCGAAGGATACCTTTGGAAGTAGGAAGATAGACATATAATAAAATTGTAAGAAGATTAAGACTGATTTTATGAGACATAAACGACCAGCCAGACTCAAAAGTTTACCTTTCTACTTTGCCAAACTTGCTCTGATCTTAGAAATCGTTTGGGAATGCAGTGCAAACAGTATTTCCAAAAAATTAAAATTTTTTTAATTAAAATTTAATATTGTTTGTATGTTTTGGATCGTTTTGATGTGCTGATGTTAAAAATAATTTTTAAAAAATAAAAAAACATCATTGACATGCATTTCGACACGAAAAGTTATTTGAAAAGCAACCGCTACTGTACTGCCAAATATACTTAGTAATTAGAACCGGCTTTCAAGTTGAATTGTTTACTTGGATTAGCCGGCCCGTAATGGTAAACCAAGATATATTTACAGGGAAAAGAGACACTACGATAGAAAATAAAGTTTGCCATATATACCTATAGTGTAAACATCATCTAGTTTAATACTAAGAAGAGAGCTTTTGTGAAAATTAACTCTCAATCTCGAAGCAATTTCACACGGATAAGAGAGTTGTAATCATTAGGTACAAAGATTAGGAGTCATCAGCATACATATGACTGTTTTGATCAATAGGAAGACCCCTGAAGTAAGTAAACTGAAGCACATGCTCGATGAAATAGCACAAATAAACCCTCGAAAACAATGTAAAAAAGAAATGGTACTGAAAGAGGATCACCGTTGGATACCGAATTCCTTAGAAAGAGAACCATTTATCAAAATTGCAAGTTTAGACTTAAATATACAGTCATATATCATAATCCTCCATTTTTCAGAAAAACCCATGTACATCATTGTCTCGTCAAGATAGTCTCATAAGACTATACAAGTCAAAAGCCGTATGGAAATCAATTTTGAATAAGAATCCGTGGCCTCCCGTTCTTCCAAGTCCATGAACCACTTCATTTCCTATCAGAAAGCCATTAAGAATTTGTCTTACTGTCACTGATTATTCCCGGCAAAACCACTTAAAAGCCGAGAGGATAGCAACTTTGCCACAATTTTATAGAGTCCATGAATGAGGCTAAGGGGTCGGTATTTTGAAAATTCATTGGGGGAGTGCTTTCTTGGAATTAGTGCAGCAAAACTTAATTGATGGCGAGATATTATGAATAATACAAAAGAGCATAACATGTTATATTCTTAATCAATAATTATCTATCATTATTACCATATTCATAGTTATAAATTAAATTTCAACTACAGAGAAAAATTATAAACTTAAATCTATTTTTATAGGGTTTGCAATAAAACATTATAATAATAGTTAAACCTATTAAAAGATTATAGAAATATTTTTTGTTTATTTCTAAATTAAAATTTTATGTTCCAAAGTTCATATATAGATATTTGCCCTCGGAATCTCACAAATTTCTGAGCCGTCATCTTATACACAAACCATTTTTAAATTTTTTTTTTTTACTTGTCATGCATGTAATGTTGCTTTGTGACAGAAATTAGTAAACGAACCACACATCAAAGTTCATCCACATAAAGTTCACACCAACGCAGACAGGAGACAACGAAGACCTTGGTGCAGGCTTGCAGCATCATCTTTTCCCCCATTATGAAGGTAAAGCCCATGCCAACTAAATAGCCTAATCGTGGATCCATATTCATTACAGGCCCAATAATCTTAATCCCCAACTCCATATTGTTAACTTTAAGCAACTATGAAACCGTGAAGGTCCAATTTCTTGCAAAGACCAGGAGAAATCTGAAGCCTTCTTTTTTAGCCTAGGTCTACAGTAAATGACACTGTTACGTTGTTACAGGGGCTAAAGCTCCTCAACAGCCAGCCAGCCAAAACATGGATATAAGCCTCCTAAAATTGAAAGGTGACTTGAGCTTGGGCAACAAGGCAAAATAATATTTGAAAATTAAGAAGAGAGAAATATGCTCCAGGTTTGCTTGGCTAGGAATCCAAATGGCTTTTTTAAGCTCAACAAGAAAAGAATCGATTCTTCAAAAACCCATTCCCCCAATAGAATAATAAGAAGAAAAAAATCATGCCCATTTCCCGCTATCTTTTCTTTTCCACCAAACAACGCCCAGGACAGTGTCTCAATCTACTCCGAAGGTCCTCTCTCTTAAACCCTTTAAACCCCTTTTTATTATTTTCTTATTTTCTCTAGTTGATCGAGAAGGGTTTGTGTGTGTGTGTAGCAATTACTCTAGTTTTTATGTTTCTTTTCATATTTAAGTACGTCTGTGATTTCTTGGTAAGGGTTTAGGGTTTATTTTTCACAGAATGCATTTTAGTTTATTTATTGCTTGAATCGAAGTCCGTGGAGTTCATTTTGCTGTTTTTTTATACATATATTAAAAATTGTTGGGTTATCTTTTGCTGCAATTTAATTGAGCATTATTTAGTGAATGTCTGTTCTTTACATTTATAGGCTGAATTTAAACACAATTATTGGTGAAGTTTGTAATGTTTTTTATTTTCTCTGTTTTTTGGGGCATTTTGAGTATATGTTGAATCATGTGTGATTGGTGTAGGCTTGGTCCATCAAAGAGGGTTCAATCTAGCTGTTTTTCCAAATCAACAAGCCAAAATCACTGGAAGCGTCCTGTACCGCAAGTAAAAGTAGAACTGAAGGCTCCTCGTTTCCTTGTCATTGTATGCTGCTTAGCCTCTTCATTATCACCAATTGATATGTATTGGTTCTCGATTCAATGTGCCATTTTAAAATATGGTAGATTTTGATTGTTTGGTGTTGGTTTTGATTTAAAAGGAGGATTCTGCATTTGAAACTAAAAATGTTGTTAAAATGTGTAATTTTGCAGCCAGCTGCTGTACTAGGATTTGTTGGATTGGCAGCTTTTGTGCATTATAATGACGAGAGGAGAGCGGTTCCAAAAGGTACTTTTTATGCTTTATTATTATTATCAAATGACTGTTTACAATGGGTCTGAAATTTTATTCGAGAGTGAATATTGGCACTTCCATCATTTGTGGTGATTTCGTTTTGGTTTCTTAGATTGAGAGATTGAATTTCTGGTTCTTTGTCCTGCTTGACAAAGTGGAAAATTCCGAGACCATTGATGATTATTACGAGTTAAACCTGGATAGTAATTACTTTGTAGTTTAGTTAACATTTCCTTGTTCAGCAGTAGCTCATTTCAGTGGTTTGAGGTGGTCTTTTTGGTAACATGTGCAGTTATATGATATTTGCTGAACTTTCTTTGTTATTTAACTTGAGTATAATTAGCTGGACTTGAACCATCTGCCAACCTATAAACTCATGCTTTTTGTTATCAAGATGCCTATTGAATCTTAAGAAAGATAGAGTGACTACCCTACCACTAACATGGAAAAATGTTGGATCTTTTTTGTTTTCCCTTTTTTGAGGTTTGAACATTGTACTTTGGCAGTATTAAATCAACTAATCAATTTTGAATCCATATTGTTCTTGATTCTATTGTTTTCACTGAGTTCTTAAGAAACTTGAACATGAAACAAGAATAGCACTCCACCAAATTGCATTTCACCTCACATTTATTAAAGAAATAATCAAAAGAAAGAAGTATGGTATTCATTTTGAGCTACTGATAAACTAAACAAGTAGTTACTTATCATGGTTTTTTGGGTTAATAATGATGAACCCAAAACTGATCACAACACACAAATGAGATGCAAGACCCACTAAGATCATCCATAAGTAAAGAAATGCACCTAGTGGTGGCCCAGAGAAAAGGGGTCTCTAGCAAGGCAGTCTATGCAGCAATCCCCTTCTCTATATTTGTGAGTCATCATCACTGTCCAGTTTTGATCCAATCATGTCTTTTAGTGCACAGAACAGCACATTAGTTGGATTAATGTTCTGATAAGTGCATCCAGCAGCACTAGCAAATGACTTCCAGAATGACCTTTCTTAACCTTATATCCTCCAAAACCGAGATTCTTATTAATGCTCCCCATAACTCCATGTTCTTCGAGGTGCATAATGAAACCACCCAACTTTGTCCTGAAAGGTGCTTTGAAGTAGCTAACTTGCCAATGGCAGAGCTGTCGCTTTGCCTCCAAGGGGGACTGGAACAAATTGATTATAAAATTATATTTTCCTAAAATTGAATAGATGAATTAAAGTTCTAGTTGCTTTGTGCACGAACAATCAATATCAGATGGGTGGGTATCTTTTTTTTTTTCTTTCCAAAGCACAAAAACTGTGTTGCTGTATGTTACTGATAGTTGCAATGGCAAACACATGATTGTCTCGGGGCATGTCAGTTTTGCAGCCTTGAATGATACAAAAGCATCAATCTAGTCTTTTAATTGGACAAAAGCATACTTGTATATTTTGGGCTTGTGGTGGGCATTAGACTTTGGCCAAAACCTACTGTATATTTTGGTCTTGTGACTTGAGAAAAGATATTGTTAATGCCATAGGATTGGTTGGCTTTATCCCTGTTCAGGAACCTAAAACCTGTGTTTTAGGCTTTCTGATTTGTGTGACTCAAAATGTTGCACTGTGGGATAGCCTTACTCCTATTGTCTGGTTGGCTTCATCTTGGAATGGAACGTGCCTAGGATGGAATACCGAACGTGCACTTTGTGGTCTCTGTGACTGGAGATTTGACTACTGTATGGTGGTCATGTAACTGCTGTGAGGCAGAAGGAAATTCCCCGTTGCCTTAAATACAACTTTTAATGTGCTTTGGGTGATGATCATTTTTACTGAACACTTAGCTCATGCTTCTGGAAGATTAAGATGGAGCTTGATTAGCTTCTTCCTGAAAAGAAATGAAGAACGTAAGCCAAGTGGTTGTGATGTCGGATGCAAAGCAGCTTGTTGAGTGCTTCCTTTTAACCTTGTTCTCCCTCTTCTCTAATTGTATTTCTTTTGTTGTATACTGATCAGGTCAAGGCAGTGATTGTGTCAATGTCAAGGGTCCGATTATTGGTGGTCCATTCACCCTAGTTAACACAGAGAATAAAGTAGTTACTGAGAAAGATTTTCTAGGAAATTGGGTTTTGCTGTACTTTGGCTATACATCCTCCCCTGATGTTGGACCTGAGCAACTGAAATTGATCACCAAGGCCTTAAACACATTAGGTATGATGCATTAGTCAGCATAACCTTTTCTCTCTCTCTCTCTCTCTCTCTCTCTTTTTATTTGGGGGGGGGGGATGAGTGGTTATAAATCTGACATCTGTATTTATATGGATGTAGAGTCTAAAGAGAATCTTAAGGTTTTGCCTATGTTTGTTACACTTGATCCTCAGCGTGACAACCCCCCACATCTTCGTGCTTACCTTGAAGGTTAGGAATGCGCCCGCTACTGCACATGCTTCGGATTGTTCCTTATTCCTTAATTGCCTTGTAATAACTGGCTGTGGTAACATATGTTAATGAGCTCTGAACGACTGCAGAGTTTGAATCAAGAATAGTAGGATTAACAGGACCTGTTGGTGCTATAAGACAGATGGCACAAGAGTACCGTGTTTATTTCAGGAAAGTTGAAGAAGAAGGAGATGATTATCTTGTCGAGACTTCTCATAACATGTAAACCCCGAGCTCCTCTGCTGCTTTCTTTTCTTCTGATTTTTAAGTTTCTTTTTTTGGCTAGAACTCAAAAGTGGATTGTGTATCTTAAAAACATGCAGGTATTTGATAAATCCAAACATGGAGGTTGTAAAATGCTTTGGTGTCGAATATAACGCAGAGGAGCTTTCAGAAGCAATAGGAAAAGAATTGAAGAGAACCTCATCATAATGGTTTTGAAATCTCTGATGTGCTCCTAGTCTTCTGGGAATTTTATAATTTTGGAAGGTGTCTAACTAACGTTCTTGATTTCTTTTTCTTTCTTTTTAACAAAGATTTTGTCTAGTTGTTGCATGGGCTTGAACCCTTGACCTTAACTTCAGAATGAAGGTTTTAAGAGGTCAGTAGGTTCTCGATCCCATCTTACATCTTGCTATAATGATATTTCAGACACCTTCCTCCAACCCAGGATCTTTTTTTGACTAGGTATTTTAATTTTGGTCTGTCATAGCGGTATAACTGAAGATAGAAAAAGAAAAGGAAAACGTAAAATTGGGCCTGCTCCTTTATATTCTATATAGGTGGTCAATTTCTTTGTCCTACAGGAACACTTGTACAAGGGAGGAACTTCCATTTTACTGCTGGAAGGTTTGTTTATAAAATCCAGCTTTCTTCATACGTGCGATGCTCAAGGCCAATGTGCCAACGTGTCCTCCTCTATTCCTCTTTCCCATGTTTCTAATTTATTTATATTTTTTGTGACTGGTTATATAATTCACTATTATAAGCATATCACAAATGTGATAGATGGTTCAATTCAGCTTGATTAAGTCATTATGTCCAGAAATAGTGTTATAAATTGGTTATTCTGTTCTTAGAGGTGTTTGGAATAGTAGAAATGAATTTTTTTTAAAACTGTTTTTTTTTTAAAATTTATTAAAATAATATTTTTTTATTTTTTAAAATTTATTTTTAATATTAACACTTTAAAATGCTTTAAAAAAGCAAAAAAAAATTAAGATTTCACTGAACTCACTTCACCATTCCCCGAACAGGCACTTCTGAGCCCTGCACCAAAGACATGGTGCATTTATGTGGAGTGGGGCAAATTACAGCAAGTTTTACACTCGTTACAGGAATTTGCAATTATTTTCGAGTAAATCAAGGCAACGTTTTTCAAGTCCCTATCAACGATTATCAATAACCCTTCAACGACTGACACTTTTGGTTTTACACCTAAGACACTGGAGGACTAGCCTAGGCACAAATAACAATAACGTCAAGTTGTGTTGATTTTTGAAAGAGCAACTTCTGCAATGTGCCCAAGCTTGCTTATTGACCTGTGGTATCTGGATGCAATGCTCTTGGAGAGGTCGATGAATCCACCTAGACAAAACCATGTCGGCAATGGCTTAGTGAGATTCTCAGAGCTTGGCAGCCTAGATCACCATTCATGAGGTTCTAACATCGTACTATTAATTTGGTAATACGAGTTCCTTCTTCTATTTTTTTCGTTTGTCGATTTACGTGTGATAACTACATGAGAGGAGAAGTTCCCATGCCAAAATGTAGGGGAAAGATAGGGGGGGAAACTCCTTTTTTTAGCAAAAAATCTAGAGATCTACATCTTACAAAAGACCGGGTCTCTTGGTTCCCTTTTTCCCACCACATAAGAAACACAAAAACAAAAGAGAACAGAAAAAATTAAACAATCAAGAACAACTTTCCACTTTTAAATTTTAATAAGAGTAAACCAACTGTAAATTAGTGTGCTCTCTCTTTGTTAAATCTTGCAATCCTCCCCCCCACATTCATCATGCCATTTCATGTCTTGTCTCAAACAGAAAGAGAGAGAAAACAAAGAGATTCTATGTCCTAGCGGTCACTTAAGGAGCCCTAGCAATCCATCTCCAGCTAGCCTATTTTCAAACCCCACGTTCATTTTCTTCTCTATTTCCCCCCATTTTTTCCCTAGCTTCATGCAGGATTCAATCTTCCTGCCTGCCAAAGTCCTTGGTAAATATCTTTATGCAGATTTAATCCATGCCCAATGTCACTTCATCACTAATGTTTCATTAGTTAGATAGCCACCGATGCTCTGTGTCTTTGTTGGTTTGAAAATGTGGCATTCTTCTCTACCATAAAAAGCTGCATTGTCTTTAAGACCCGAGGAGAAAAGAGCTCAAAGGTCAGAACAAAATATGGGAGACATATCGCCCGAAAAGAAACCTGCAGGTTGTGGCCTATTCTCTGTAGTTTTCGGTCGAAGAAGTTTTTGGCCAAGAAGATCAACATCTACAGGTTCAATTCCTACAGTGAATGCAGCCAATTTCACCAGAACTCCTAGCACGCCAAGGAGGCGAAGGAGTGGCTCGGATGAGGCTGCATTTCTAGACAATTCGCCTAGTGTAGCAGAAGGGCAGCAAAAATCTATCACAAAGGCTCCTATGCATCCCAAGATCCCCCCTGCACAGAACCAAAACTACGGTAAAAAACTTCCCGAGGAAGCAACCAAAATATCTTCTGATCAAGGCTATGCTAATCAAAATCAAGGTTATAGTAATCAAAATGCATTTGTTAATCAAGGTAGGAGGGTTCCTAAGGAGGCAGTTGGTCTTTCCGGTGAGCTCGAAAGCATGATCACTGATCACCAAAAATCTAAAGGAAGCAGCACGCTTGTCCGTGCTTCATCAAGCAATGTGATGCTTCTTGGCAATTTAGGTAACTTGAGGCAAGGAGGAGGTGGAGGAAATACAACTTCTCATAGTGTTCTTGATTACCTTCCTAAGACCGCAAGAGAAGAGGTTGTTTCACCTAATGGAAAATACCCTAATAGTGTAATGGGAAATGTAGTGAAGAAACAGAATGAAGAGAAACCAAACGTAGGTGCGCAGCCTGCTTCAGGTTCTTTATGCCGGGCTCTGTCTACTAGAATGGACCCTGAGCAGCTTAAAATGATGGGTAATGAAGATTACAAGAATGGGAATTTCGCAGAGGCATTGGCTTTGTATAATGCAGCAATCTCGATTGATCCTAACAAGGCTTCTTATCGGAGCAACAGAAGCGCAGCATTAACAGCTCTTGGTAAAATTCTCGAGGCAGTTTTCGAATGCAGAGAAGCCATTCGAATTGAACCCCATTACCATAGAGCTCATCATCGTTTAGCAAACTTGTATCTCAGGTATAAAAATTACCATTAATTGCCAAGAGACTCTAGTACAATTTAGTTCCATGATAATTTAATACTGTGTTTCTTCTTTTCCTTGGTGAAATTCTTATGTGTTAATAGATTAGGTGAGGCAGAAAAGGCTATATATCACTACAAACATGCAGGGCCAGAAGCTGACCATGTTGACATTTCAAAAGCTAAAGCTCTTCAAGCCCATCTCAACAAGTGCACCGAAGCTCGTAAACATCGAGATTGGAACACCTTGATCAAGGAGACAGCGGCTACCATATCTGCCGGCGCAGATTCAGCACCGCAAGTAAGCCGCCTAGTTATCATTCATCACATTTTAACCCCTGTATGTTAAATATTGCCATGCTATGCTAAACTAGTTTTGTGTCTAATTTAGATATTTGCATTGCAAGCTGAGGCCTTGATAAAGCTTCATAGGCACCAAGAAGCAGAGGAAGCATCGATGAAGCGTCCAAATTTTGATGTGGATGCCTGCACTAAATTTTTCGGTCCAATCGGTAATGCAAATTTGTTAGTGGTGCGAGCTCAGGTTCACATGGCTCTTGGCAGGTTAGTGTTCTGTACTACATGGTCACGCATTATTAGAATTGCGTTAGAGGCCACAATTTGCATGATTGCATAGGTTCATAAATAAAAGAAAGACATGACTGTAACCTGGTGTTGTGGAACAACTCAAAAGGCATATTTTTGCTGGTAAAAAGGGGGACCAAAGATATACGAAGTCAAGAAAAAATTCGACTACTTACCCACCACCAGCCACCAACTTGCTCAAATATTCCCTGATTACTGTCTGGGTTAAATACTTTGATTTTGCACCTAAGCTTTATGGTAAAAGCAGGATCGTTTTTTAAAACAAAAGACATGTCTCTAAGCTCTACCCTATCACCTAATCCTGCGTCTGGTACTTCTCACCATAATTAGGTGGTAAAAACGGCTCTTCTATGAAATACTTTATCTTCTTATAGTTCCTTTTTCGGAGAATTTCTTTATATTTCTATTGCTGACTGTGTTTATATTTCTCTCAAATAACCATCTTAATTTTGGGTAAAATTCTAAAATATAAATTATATTATATTTAACATTTTTCCTCGAATAAAAACTCTTTAAACTTGAAACTTACATAGACTCATACTAATTTATATTTAATTTTTATCAAATAAATAAAGATGAAATTTACACAGATCCATATTAGTTTATGCTTCATTTTTATCAAATAAATAAAGATGGTAAAATTCAAACTTGTAACCGCTTAGTCATCAAGACTTTGATACCATGTCAAAGAACTAATTTAACCCAAAAGCTTAAGTTGTTAGGTGAGGTCCTAAGATATGATTTATATTATTCTCTAATACATTCTCTCAAATGAAAGCTGGCTTGAAACTATATATCCACACTACCTTGTGCTTAATTTTTATCAAATAAATAGAAATTGTGATATTCGAACTCGTAACTGTTTGGTCATTAAGGCTTTGATAATAAAAAAATCAATTCAATCTAAAAACTTAAAATGTTAAATAAAATCTTAATATATAATTTATATTATTTTTTAACAGTAGGAGGTAAACTATAATTTGATTAGAATTGAATCTATCTAATTGAAATACTTAATGTTAGCTTTTTTTTTTTTTAAATAATCTTATAACATAACAAGTAGCTATCGATTTTATTCAGTCCAAAACAATTGAAAGAACGCACAGGTTAATTGTCCTTAGTGTTTATTGGGCTAATAAAGCTTTTAACCAACGGATTAACAGATTTGATGATGCTTTGGCTGCGGTGCAACGAGCAACTAGGCTTGATTCTAACAACAAGGAAGCAAATATGGTGTTGAGAAAGGCTAAAGCTGTAGCTGCAGCTAGATCAAATGGTAATCAGCTTTTTAAGGCAGCAAGATTTTATGAGGCTTGTAATACTTATAGTGAGGGACTTGAGCATGATCCCTACAACTCAGTGTTGTTATGCAATCGAGCTGCCTGCCGGTCCAAGCTTGGCCAGTATGAGAAAGCGGTAGAAGATTGCAATGCTGCTCTTACCGTCCGACCAGGTTACTCCAAGGCCAGATTAAGAAGAGCTGATTGCAATGCTAAGGTGACTAAATTGAACAGAGAAATAATTTAGTTTATACAGCGTGTTTCGTCATCATTTTAACAGCTTTTATCTTCTATAGCAACTTAGATATAGTCGGATTTGGTTTGCTAGTGACTAATGTTTGTTTCACTGAAATAGTTGGAAAAATGGGAAGTCTCAATCAAAGACTATGAGATGTTGCAAAATGAAGCCCCGGGGGATGACGAAGTGAGCAGGGCCTTGATGGAGGCCAAGTCAGAGCTCAAGAAGCAGAGAGGACCAGATGCGGCAGCTTAATATAAAGCTAGAGAACAAGTAGTGAAATGGTAGAAAGAAATCGCTAGAGCAGCTACCTGCAGAGCCAATGAGGCCAAGAACAAAAAACGAGATTACTTATGCCTAGTGTTGATGCTGAGGCAAGAGATTGGGCACACTAGATTGAAATTAGAGAAAGAAAATGCTTTAATTTAGGGAAGAAAATTGATCCGACCGGGCATCATGTTTCAGAATATGCTGTAAAGTACTTCGTTTTTATGTATAGCTAGACACTTGTGTGAAATTTTGTTGAAACACCGCCTGAAACCCGTCCGATTACTGACTTTTTTCTGGCCTATAAGACCCATTAATATCCTATCTATGAGCATTAATGAAAACCACCACGAGTTGATTACTCATCAGATCCAATCTGACCGACAAAGGAACTCAATAAAACACTCCACTTTCTTAGCATCTACTAGTTGCTGCCCCTTTGAGCAATATAGCCAGCAACAAACACAATGCCGAATCTATCACGAAGATCATCTTCATGACCAATCACAACGATTCAAGTTTTATTAGCATTATAAATCCTCCTGTGATCAAAATGACAACTTTCATACATACATATGAAGCCATGATCATCTAAGAACCTATAACGATAAGCAAAGTCAAGACATGTTCTTGAAAAACCAAGCACATGAACAACTGTCCAAGTTATTTTCCTCATCAAAAGATGATGGTCAAGGATCGTCAAAGCGTGATCCGACACAACCCAACACCACACACAAATTAACCTTATGAAAAAAAAAAAGGTCTCTCACATTAATGAAGCTCCGCCAGATTTCTTAACATCAGGATAATCACAATAATTCCTAATAGCAGTTAACTCATAAGGCGAAGTATCAAGAGCCAGCCACTGCTCAATGGTGAACTGCTTTTGTGAACAAGCCGCATGGACCCCAGTTGTAGTCACCTCCACGTAGTTAACGTACCAACCATGGCCTGAACCTGACCCATCAGATGTCAAGTTCAATGCACACACTGGTGAACTCAAACATGGTGCTCTTCCACTAAAAATGTCCAAATTGCCCCTCTCGAAGTAGTTGTGACCTGGCTCCATTAGCCCTCCCCATCTCTCAAGATCTGGGACCTCCAAGCCCTTACCATAAGAGTCGTACAGTCTAACGCTTATGATGGAGTCCGTGCCTCCTTTGATGATGGATCCTGTTCTTATGTACACTGTGTATACACAGTCTTCATCCTGCAAGAGATCAAGAAAAAAAGAAAAAAACGAATGTAACTAAGGATTGGTTTTAACAATGACCAAAAGATGAGAAAGGATTTCGAGAAAGTTTCAGAGGGCAACTTACAGAAAATGCTATGGTGGCGAGGGAGAGGAAGAGGAAGAGGATGAGAGAGAGGTGGAGAGTGGTGACAGACATTATTTTCTTTGTTTTCTTCTTTAGCCGTAGAAATGTGAAAGGCCTGCTTAGTTGAAAGTGGCTTTATAGGGAAGAGGACTTGTAAGCATGGGATGAGTGTGTAATAGCGACTTTTTTGGTTGTGTATAATTAATCTTGCATTGCATAAAAATAATATAATTATAAAAATCTCTTATAAAATTACACTTTATATTGAAGTTTAATATTCATAACAATTTAGATTCTTAAACCATTAAAAAAAATCAATAAAAATATTCAATATTCTAAAATTTAATATATTCATAACAATTTACATCATAAAAAAATCAATAAAAAATATATAATTATATATTATATTATTATTATATTTCATTTAATATCTAAAAAAAATTTACATTAAATTTTACAGTTTTATTATTAAATTAAAATACACAACCACCAATGGCTTAATCCCAAACTTAAATCTTCAACAACAAAATCTCAACCATCACCATATCTATAGAACTAGTTTTAATTTCTATTTTTTTTATATTTGCCAGAAATTAATATTATTTTTTTAAAAAAATTCAAATAAAGGTATCTCACACTCCTCTTCAAAACTTGAAAAAAGGAGCAAAAACAATTAGTTTTGAAGGGTAGATTTTTAGGTTAGGATGATGGCTATTATTTGATTCGCAATACGGGAGAGATCTAGTGGGTGTTGGCAAATATCAAAATACAAAAAAAGCTTATTATTTTCATTATTATTCGAAGTGTTATATAACACAAGTCTGTTATGGAGATAACAGAAGATGAGATCTTATCCTAAAGATTAATATACAACTCATATATACTGTCATAACCTATTTTTGAGTTATTCTTCAAATTCACTTTCAAAAATCAAAAAATATATTCAAAACAAAAACAAAAAAATCTTAAAAAAATAATAACAGTGAAAAGAGGATGCTGAAGCGCCAAAAAAATAGCTAAAAATTGGTTGAGAAGGTTCAAAAATATAAATATTGAAATTTGACACTATATTTTTGACAGATGAAGAGCCTTGTTGACAAAGAAAACTCAATTTGAAGAAAAATATTCAAAATCAGATGTTTATGGACTTAATTAAATTTTATTGAAGGTTTAATTGAATTTATGGAGGGTTTGATTGCAAGAAAATTTGATTTTTAAGTCAATTTGGGCTTTAATTGGAAGAAATTAAAGTTCTGGGGTCAAATTAGAATTTTTTAGAGTTGTTTTGCTCAAATCAGGGGCTTAATTGCATAAATATTAAAGTTTAATGGCCAATTCGGGATTTGATTAAATAAATTCAAAATCAAGGACCAAACTGGAAACATGCGCTGAAATCTAGGGTTTGAATTGAAGTTCGTCAGGGGTGAAATTGAACAAAATCAAAAGTTTGAGGCCAATTAGGGTTGTAATTAGAGATAAATCATAAATTAAAAGACTAAAGAGTAATTGGCAGAAAAATATTGTTCATCTTCTTCTTCAGATGGCCAGCCCGAGGAGCCTCCTTCCCAAGCCGTTTGACTCCTTGTTTCTTCTCCAAATTAGATGAAACTTGCACGAAAACGATCTCCTGACACCTGACTACAAGCTAGTGTAAACCGTTTGGGCTGATCGAGGCTTCAGAGATGGTGACACCGCCCCAAAGTGGCCAACCCGACCAACCATTTTCCTGCACAAAACTGTTAGTTCATCATTGCTACTTTGAACTAATGGTTGTGATGCTTTCGGGTCGATCCAAGGGCCGAGATTTGGCACTAGAAGAGACAAAGTGTCCCTTTTCCATCACCTATAAATATATTTGATTTTCATGGTCCAGGAGTGGAGAAATTTTGGTCCAAAATCAGCCAAAAAACTAGCCTCCAACACCCTATTTCTACCATCCTCACTCTTTCTCTCTCTGCCATTCCATCTGCCGTAACACCCTACCATTAGCCCGTCCGCCACCCTATCCACCATAACAACACCACCGAGAATAGCCACCAAGATCACCGTGAGCCACCCGCGCCACCAGTCGCCTTCCTTCTTCTTCTTCTTCTTCTTCTCTCCCCGATTCGTCCTCCACCGTTCTACGTGAACAGGGGAGAGTTCTCGGTGTTCACCGGGCAAGGCAGTGTGGACCCAGACCAAAATTGTTGGGCCGAGTCCGGCCCAGTCCAAAAATTTCCAAAAAAAAATTCTTTTGAAAAATTTTGCAACTTTCCCGCATATTGTTTTTTATCAATTTTGCTTAATATTGGTTTGTATTTTTATATCGTAAAGATACAAATCCAGTATTAAAATACCCGGTTTTCGTCAAAACATTGCAAAAAATTATAAAACAAAAAAAATATTTTGTTTTCATGCATATGACTAAGTCTCTCAAAGATTAAAAAAAAATCATATCGTTTTTTCATACAGAAAACATAAAAAAATATGTTTTAGCATGCATTTTGACTTTAATAACAAGTTTATTAGAGCTATGAGAACTAGGTCAAAAATTCCAAAGAAAATATTTTGTTTTCTTTTAATAGTCAAAAATTCGAAAGAAAATATTTTGTTTTCTTTTAATAACTGGAATTATGAATTTTACACGTAAAATGTATTCCCGATATTAAAAAGGTATTTCTTTTGTTAACATAGAACGATTAGGTTTTTTTTACCTGATAAGATAATGATCTCCTTACCGATAAAGACTTTTCTTAAACCCTAGACAGACCAACAATTAGAAAAGACGACAATAACTTAGTTTTTTTATCAGACAATCAAACAATGCAGCTTACCTTAGGTAGGGCGTATTTGGGGTTCTAATACCTTTTCTTTACGCAACCAGTCCCCGTGCCCGATCTTTGAGACCAGTTAGGGTTCCTAGTGACCAAAATACCAGGTGGCGACTCCCTTTCCCGCTAAAAGACAAGAATTCCTTGTCTCCCCATATTTTTTGATTTCTAGATACATACTTGAGAGTGAACGCTATTCGTCGCGACGCCGCACACGTGCGACATATACAATAACATTCTAGGAGAATAGTTGTCATCTAATATGCTCCCTCAAGATAGGCCACAGGAAGAGAGGCAACGATTTTGTAAGAGCATCTACAAGTTAATCATCAGAGGAAACATGAGCTACATGAAGAGAACCTGTCTGGACTTAATCCTGAATAAAATGAAAGTCTATATATTACAACATGTTTCATTTTAGAGTGGAACACTGGGTTAGAATACAACTAAGTAGCTCTAATATTATCACAATAGATTACATGATCGTGAGATAAATCAATTCCAAGATCAATTAAGAGATAACAGAGCCACTTTACTTCAATAGCAGTAGCTACTACAGATCAATATTCGGTTTCTGTAGAAGTACGAGCAATAGTTTTTTTTCTTTGAATTCCAAGAGATAGGATTACAACAAAAATACACAATAAATACACTGGTTAATGAGTAATCCTCTTTATCTCCAGCCCAATTTACATCAGAGAAGGCATGAAGAGAGAGTGGAGAATCACGATGAACAATAACTCCTTCATCTAAGGTACCATATAAGTAGTGCAAAATACGCTTGACAAGAGCCTAGTGCTTAGTTGATGGTTAATGCATATATTGAGATAATTTGTTTACCGCATTAGTGATGTCTGGATGGGTCAGAGACAAGTATTGCATATTGCCCACAATAGTGTGGTATTCAGTAGGATCGGGAAGAGATATGCTTGAGTGTAAACTGATTGGAGGATTATTTTCACTTCAATCCTTTATCATTTTTTCATGGAGCTCATCAAATGAGATGGAGTTATCACGAGCTTGAATAACATGAACCAATTCCTTATAGTTATCTCCTATCTCATCTAGAATCTTCTCAGTAAGATCTTCCTCATCTATTGGTGCACCAAGTATGGCAAGTTCATCTGTGTGAGCTTTGATTGATTGAAGAAAGTCAGTAATATTCAAATTACCTTTGGTGGAATGTTTTAAAAGAATCTTAACTTGTTTAATACGTCAACGAGATGGTTTAACATAGGTGTTAGCTAAGATGATTCATGCTTCCTATGATGCT
Organism: Populus x sibirica; assembly: GCA_019202695.1. NCBI lineage: Eukaryota > Viridiplantae > Streptophyta > Magnoliopsida > Malpighiales > Salicaceae > Populus > Populus x sibirica. The sequence continues at coordinate 115,823 of JAGMVL010002072.1, read as the reverse complement.
GTGGCTCTAGCAACAAATGAAATGATTGTAGGAGAAAGTGAGCCAATGAGAGTATTAAGGATGAGCTGATCTTGGCGAACCTATATGTTGTAAGTAGGATTTGTTATGGTTGAGTTATTTGCCATTATAATAACAAGTGGATAGGGCTTGGATCCGTCAATATATCCAAGAAGATCGTAGCCTATAAAAAGAGTTTGGAACTGAAGTTTCCAAAAGACATAGTTACTAATAGTGAGTTTGAGTGGAGCTTGACCAGAGGTGTTTATGATGATGAGTTTAGAGTTTTTGTCGAATTGGTTTGAGTAGTCATTATAAAAAAATTGAAGTTTTATTCGATGAATAAAAAGGAGCTCTGATACCATGTTGATAGATATCAAGAAGATGTGGAGAAAGACTCATTATTTCTATTACTATTCAAAGTTTTATATAATACAAGTAAGTTACAGAGATAATAGAAGATAGGATTCTATCATAAAGATTAATATACGACTCTAGTGATGTTAAGACATAGCCTTAAGACATAGCCTAGGAGAATAGTTGTCACCTAATAGTGGCTTCAATCTGGTTTCAAATGGAAAAGGGTTGTTTCACGACTCTAGTGATGTTAAGACATAGCCTTAACAAGATTCGGGAAACAGAAAGAAGAGAAGAAAAAGAAGAAGAATGAACATTACTTGCGTTTTTTCTGGTATCAAACTAGTTATTATCTAAGCCGAAAACTAGCAGATTGGCCTAGAATATCAACGTAGAATATCAACGTATCAATATTGAAGAATGCAAGAATATTAATTCGAATAAAATATAATTAACTAGAAAAAATAATTATTAAATTCAAATCCAACTATATGTCGATGCCAACATTAAAACACCATTTTTCTTATCAACAGAGCAGGGATTTTTTTATCCAATTCCACACCTACCACATGCAAAGTAAGTAACAGAAGCCTCTTAGTTAAAGCATCCGAAAAATAGCTCACCTTCACATGGAAGAACTTAAAGCAGCAGATTTTTTAGCCCGATAATAATCACAATAATTCCTAACAGCAGTTAACTCGTAAGGTGAAGTATCAAGAGCTAGCCACTGCTCAATAGTAAACTTCATCTGTGAACAAGTCGCATGGACCCCATTGGTAGTCACCTCCACGTAGTTAACGTACCGGCCATGGCGAGCCGACCCATCGAGGGTCAAGTTCAAGGCGCACACGGTGGAACTCAAACATGGTGCTCTCCCACTGAAAATGTCCAGATTGCCCCTCTCAAAGTAGTCGTGGCCTGGCTCCATTAACCCTCCCCATGCTTCAATATTGGAGATCCCCACGTAGTCACCATACATGTCAAATAGTCTCACGCTTATGATAGAGTCCGTGCCACCTTTGATGATGGACCCTGTTCTTATGTACAGAGTGTATACACAATCTTCATCCTGCAAGAGATCAAGAAAACAAAAGGAATAAAGGACTGTTTAAAGAAAAAACAATTGAAGAGATATAGATGGCATTATGGGGTTTTAGGAGGGTAGCTTACAGAAAAGGCGATGGTGGAGGCGGAGAGGAGGAGGAGAGAGAGGAGGAGGGGGTCGAGTGACATTTTCTTTTTCCTTTTTTGGTTGGGTATGGAGATGTGGAGGTTTGATTTGGTGTGTGTGTGTGTGTATATAGAATGAGCGTGGTTGGTATTTTCCATTTATGGCTGTCTTATTTCGTGGTGTGGGCTGTGCTATAGTCCATAGTTGTTTTGTAAGGAAAGGACAGTATAGGAAATATAGAAAATGTAAATATGACTATAAAATTGCAAATACGTTTATCCCCAATATAATTTATGGAGCAAGTATATATACATCCCTTGATCATGTAGCAATTTCTTTTTTGGTAGAAGATCATGCAAAAATTACAAGTGAGAGAAGCCCACAAATTAATTATAACAAAAAATCCCACGAATTATAAGTACATATATTACATGGCTTTTTTTAAAAAAAAAAAAACAACACAAGGCTTGAAATTATATGTAATAATCTCATTATATATATATATATATATATATCATTGTACGATAATTTTTAAAGTTCTTGCATTATGGTAAAAATTCTTTCTTGGATTCTTCATCTAATCAGCTATAGTATATTTTAAAAAAATTATCGTACAATGATATATAGAATTTTACCATAATGCAAGAACTTTAAAAATTATCGTACAATGATATATATATATATATATATATATATATATATATATATATATATAATTACAAATAATAATTAATTTCACAAAAATAAAAAAGATTGCTAGAAATATAAAGTATAACAGCCACCTGTCCTCTTGGCTTAGTCAAAGTCAATGCAATATTTATGAAATTTCTAGATTGGCCTTGCCAAGTGTCAAACAAAAAGAAATCGCATGTGGGGACGACATGATGGAGCGTACACGTGCTAAGTGATAAGAGAATGGATTTCCTGGCTATAATTATTAGTTTTGGGTGCATCTTCTTTAATTTTTTTCTTTTTTGGCGGAAGAGAGAGATTTCTGGAACCATTGAAGATTGATCGAGTAGAGGGGAGGGCATATTCTAATGGCACCAAAAAAGGTTCCATGTGAAAGAATCAACAATTAGGTGGCAAGTTCGTCAGTATAATACTGAGTTTTTTTATGCTTAATCAGTGTTAGAACATAAAGAAAATTGTATTTGACTTTGAATTGTAATATAATTTTCTTAATAAATAAATTATAAGAAAAGATAGTTGAGTGTAGAAGTATTTTTGCATCAAATGATCTATATCTTTGCCGATAAAGATGATAAATTAGAATGAATAGTCTAATAGTTATAAATTTGGATTTTTTTTTGGCTTGAATTCAATAATAAGTTTTAATTTTCATTAAAAAGAATACATTTCCTGCCTTCTGTTTAGTGAAGAGTCAAGATTAAAACCAAAAGAAACATATAAAATACAACTTGTCTATTAATTACTTTGTAGAATTATATCACATAAAATAAATCCAAAAAATTCCTTTTCAAAATAGGTTCAACAAGAACACCTTTTGAGCTCAAGTTTGATATCCTGAGCCTAAAATACAGCAAGCCCCAAGAAGATTGGACTTAACCGTGGTAGTTCAAACCCAACACTCAATGAGAAGCCCGAGCCCACCTCCCTAGAGAGCATGAACTTGGGCAAGAAGCCCGAGCTTATGCAAGGTGCACGCACAACGTGGGCGTGATATGCCCAGCACCCCTGTGGTCTTAGGAGCGTGCCCAGAGCCTAGCATGCTTGGGTTCAGACAACGCACCTCGATCTATTTTTCAACTTTAATAGGCCCAAGCTTAACACTTGCCTAAGATTTTTTCGGAACTCCACGCAGATCCCCTGATATTTTATACTGATTCAATACATATTATTTTGAGTAGAATACAATTCAAAATATCATAAAAAGTAAAATTATACTTCAACTCATTCTCTCTACAAAAGGATAAGATTCATGAGTTATAAATACACCATAAATTTTTCAAGTCAAAAGTTCACAATTTCTTTATTCTCTACTGCATATATATTTTCAGAGCATTTCTCTTTAGAATATTATTGTACATTTTCTCTCTAAAAAGTTATTGACTTTACCATCGCAGAGCCCCTATATTCATCAAAAGGAACCTTTTTATAGATACCAACTACTGGTCACCTGACTTACCAGATACCACCTGCTACTACCATAGCTAACGGTTGCCTGACTTACCAGATATCACCTGCTATTAGTTACCAATCCTCTGAGCCTTTCATATCAAGTTACCAAATACCTGACTATGAAGAATGAATCAGTTTGTTTGAACTAAGAGATCATTCAATTATTCAATGCATCAATTTTATTTCTAAATATCTTGGATTTTGATACTCATCGATTAGAAAAAATATTTTTATATCTTTTTGCTTGCTTAAAATATTTATTATTCAATTAAATATATAAAATAAATAATAATATGAAAAATAAGAACCAAAGGATTGTAATGGTTAATAAATAATTTATTTGACACAATTGAAAGAAGTTCAAATATCCTCCCATGCATGCCTTCCCTTGTAACTTGAAAAAGGAAAAAAAAACAAGAATGAGAAAGCTTTTGGAAGTGTTGGGCCTTTGGGTGCTTAGGGCTATAGCCGAGCCAGGTGAGAGTAAGAAATGATGAGATGCCCAAACTAGGCCTGCTGATATCAGATTTAGATGGGCTATAATAATTAAAACTATAGTTTAATCTGTAATATTGTAATCTGTTGCCTTGTAGATCTAGGCCTGGCCTGGCCTGACCTCTCTTTCAGTTAAATATACTTTCAGATTTTGTGCTGTGTGACAAAACCTGCCACAGAAGAATGAAATATATCTCGACATGACCGAGGCTAGCTGTTGGGATGCAACAAAAAACCATTAATGGGCATCAGTGGAAAAATTCTTCAGGCACATATTAGTAAAGATCTTAATTAGGAATCCTTAATTAATTACAAGAGGAACAAAGCGTAAATCTCAAACCCTCTCCCCTTTGACCAAGTAAAGATCTAAAAATAAGCTCAAATTGATGATATACCAATGCCTTTTCCTTACCAAACTTATAGTACTTACGTGTTGTCAATCTCCAATTCCAACCTTGTTTCTTTCCTCTTATCTCTAATGCTACCCATCAACAGCTCATGCAACAACCTACTCCCATGCAAACCCTAACTTTCTTCGTTGCACGTCATTACCATTTACCCTTGCCACCCTAACCTCCTCCCTTTTGTCCGCCGCTCCCCATCTCCAAATGGAGGAGCGGGTCCCAAATGAAAGTGGTGACAAAAGCGATGAGCCTCCTCTCCCCACAAGATCCCCACCATCCGGCAGTGACCTTATTCCCAAAGCAAGACGATTTCCATCACGCAAGAAATCCATCAAACACCCATCTCCCGAAGCCATTGAATCTGAAACCTATATTATTCAGATCCCGAAAGATCAAATATTCAGTACTCCATCACCAGAAAATGCTATAATCGCGGAACGCCACCGCCTTCCACAAAAGAAGGATCAGAGGTCTTGTTGCAACCGTTGGTTGTGCATCATTGTTGCATTGATCTTGCTTGCTCTCATTATTGGCATAATCGTCTGGACATTTCACATTCTTTTTACCCCTAAAGTTCCTCTCTTCACCGTTGTGAATGTTGCTGTCAAAAAATCGCTTTCTACTCATAAGAAAGCACATCTTGGGTACCAAATCACATTCGAAACAGAGAACCCAAATGGAAGGTTGAGCATTTCTTATGTTAACAAAGGGGATGCCACATTATTATACAAGAATCACAAGATTGGTACAGGAAAATTCCCTGAGGTTGATCAAGACGCTGATAGTTCAAAAAGCATCGAGTTAGGTCTATCTGGCTCAAGTGGACCGTTGCCTGACGACGTTGAAACGAGCATCCAAGACAAAAGGGGGAAAAAGCATGTATCTTTATCAATAAGAATGGATGTCCCAGTCACAATGAAAGGTCTCGGGGGAATTAAATTACGGCGTAAGGAAATCAATGTTGTTTGTACTTTCAAGGTGAGCTCTTTGGGGGCAGGTAAGGATGTTCTATCTCAAAAATGTCAGTCCAAATTCAAGTAGATGGTGCTGATCATATCAATGATGATGATGATCACACTGCAGTAGTAACCATCAATGTTATGCAAATTAATTTAATACTTCGGGTCCTGTAGTATTTTCCATTCATTCGAATGTTATTTTATGTTGATTATTCCAGTTGGTGGGATCGATGGACTTCATATATATATACATACATACTTATAGTCTCGTTTTATTTCTTCAGGAAAATTAATCATATAATATATGATCACTTGTGGCTATATATAGTCTAATTCTTTGCATGGCCGTTCTCTGTAAATTCATGCATTTCCCCTGTCTCTTGAAGCAAAAGGTGATGGCGCGTCCTATTTTTATTCTCTAGATGACCACCCATGCATCCAGAATTTATGGTCACTGAATTAAGATAGTGAAATTGAATATATATATATATAATTGTTTATGCACCTGTTGATTTGCTATTGGGGCAAAATCAATTGTGCTTATCTTTCTACCAGTTTAACATCTTGAACTTCGATAATGGATGGCCCACCTATGATGAAGCCCAAATAAAATCTTTTAAAATTTTGGAAGTCCAGTACTTAACAACTCCATGTCCTCCACGGTCTATATGAAGTAAAACTAAGTTTGTTTGTCCTGCGGACCTTTTTTTTTTCATTTTTAATGTGAAATAAATTCTGAAAAAATAAGTTAATAAAAAATATCTTCCCATCAATTCTTAAATAGTATTAATTAAAAAAATAACTTATATCACTATTATAACTCATGATATTTATCAATACTATTACCACTATCACCATTATCGTATTATCGTCATCATCCATCATTACAATCATAACTCATGAACATAACCACTATTTTATTATTATTATAACCATTATTTTATTATCATTTTATTATATATAATTGTCGATCACCACTATTATTATTGCTACACCATAATCATTATTGCCAACACCATAATTTTATTATTAAAATAACCATATTTTATTTTTATTATCACCGTCACCACTAAAATAACAATCATCATTCTATTACCATCAATATTATTAATATAACAAATACTACAATTATAATCATCATAGACACTACTATTATAATTATCAATACCATCACTATTAACATCATATTTATCACAAATATTGTAATTTTTCTTATCTTATAACCATCATAAAAAAATCATGAATGAAAAATAATTTATTTCACAGAAATTTTTTTTCTTTGGTACATTCAAATAAAAAAATCATTTTTTCAGGAAAATATTTGTTTTTATATAGAAAAATGGGATAAAATATGGTGACATATCCGAGGAGATTTTGGATCAGTTCGAGGCCTAAAGTCCATCAATATGTTTCATTTCAGGACAAAACTTCTGATCACAAACAGGCACGACGGTGGGCCCATTCGGCAGCCAATGGGCTCAATATACTGTCTGACACGGCCACACTCCAACTGCCCAGATGTACATGCGAAAAAGAAAAGAAAATAAAATAAAATAGTGAGAGGTTAAATTAATTTGCTATGTAGGCTTACTGACACTAGAGACGTTAAAATAATTGACGAGAAGTGATAAATAGCACATCATGACGCGTAAATGTTGTAGAGATATATAGTGGTTTATAATTAAATAAAAAGTATACACATTGAGATTAATTTATACATAAGATATCGATCGTGGGATATTAATTCCCATAATTTTATGATTTTCCTTATTAATTTTATTTACCTGATAAGTACTGGATATAAGAAATAAGGTCTTAAATTCAATCTCGAGTCATTTTCCTTCAAAAGATTATAGTTAACAGCAAAAAGGAGATCACCAAAGGAGAACAATTATTGTACTTTGTACAGGACATTTCTCAGAAAAGCAAGTGGCATAAAGGGAGTGGTGTACTTTGAAGGAAGCCTTTGATTTAAAGCAAGAAAACTTTAGCAGAGCATTAGCTAATATAGAACCATGGAGAATGCAAGCTTTTGAGCAGGCTGGAAGGGTGGGTTTCACTTTACCTCTTTCTTGCTCGCACTTGCGCTTGGTTAGTTGGGAAAAATGGATCCCTCTCTGTATTGGGTTCGTTCTTTAATTATAATTTGTCATATACAAGTTGCTTTTTCTCCTTTCTCCTTTCTTTTTTCTTGTTTAATTATAATTATTAGCCTACAAAATTAAAAGTCAAGCTAGGTCCTTTTCATTAATCTCAGGTCAATTAATCTTCCCACTTTGGTAGCATACCCTCAGTGCCCTCAATCATTTGATTTTTTATATTATTATTATTGTTGTTATTAATATTGTTGCTATTATACATCATATATAAAACTAGTTATATTAAAATATAATATAAATTATATTTTAAAATTTTATTTAAGAGTTTAAAATTTTGTGTTGAAATAATTTTTTAAATTCTACTACCTAAAAGGTCATAAATTCAAATTACATTACTTTTTTTTTCATTTAAATTAATCATCTGCTTTTATTCACTACTCGATGCCCAATGTTGGTTTAGCGTCCCAGCTTCAATCGTCAATAATTGTTGCTTCATTTCCCCGCATCCATTATCTATTATGCATTTTAAAATTCATAAACTTAGTTTCATGCATAGACTACGCCAAACCAGACAGTTCCCAAATTACATTCCCAATGATCCATCCCCTTTCTCATGCATCAATACTTTTCATATATGTCAGAGAGGTTCTGGCTGGAGGGGGTCGGCCTATGGCTATGAACCATGCGCAGATAGCTAGGCTCTGTTCATATGTTCCCTATAACAGGGGCATCTAGGACACATGTGCATCCATGTGACCATTGGGTTTTGGCACATACAACCAAATGACCAATAACTAGTCTCATCACCTAAGAACTCAATATTAAATTAGATAATTTATAAACACAAAGTTTATAAAACTGAACTAAACAATATTGGTATTGATTCTACTAGGTTATTAGTTCACCTAGTGGATCATTATTTAGGTCGTATAGTCAATGTAAATATATGTTTTTATATATCATACAAAACTTGCTTGCCAAAACCGTGGGTGGGAGGCTAATCCTAGGGTTGATCCCTGAGGTTCCACACCTAATCTAACTCTAAATCATATATTCATATCATGGAAACTAGTTTTTAAAACTTATGTCTTTTGGTTTTTGAAAATTCATTGTCAATCACCCCGGCCTGGAGCAAACTAAAGCAATCTTTGTGAATAAACTAATGGCTTATTGATAAATTGAGCAACTCACTGAAAGTAACTATGTCAAGTGTATAAGGTGTTGATGTCCAGCTTGAACTCATCACACGGTCCTTTGAAAATATACAGATTTAATGCCCCGAGCTTTGGAGGAGGGGCCTGGTGCATAAATGAACAACTTTTGGGTTTGTATGTGCAGCACCATGTTGGATCTCTTATCTTTACCATCTAAAAAAATAATTTTTATTGCTCTGTTAGCCATCCATTTTAATCTTATTTAGTCTTCTCATAATTATTCTTACATATCATTATAAAACTTATCACACTACAGATAAGATGGCAATGAGTCATCATTCTACGTACGTCTATTCTTGAATCACCATATGCTGGGCCATGATCTTGGTATTGGAAGGAGAACCTAATGTATTATCAAGGTAGGCAATGAAAGCACTCATCAGTATTTGATCTTGTTAAACCAGAGTTAAACACTCAAGGTTGGTACAAGGAAGAGGATTGTTTTCAACAATCATGTGTGAAGGTAGACATAAACTAGATCCATAATAAAGCTAAATAAGCCATATCCTTGCAAGAATGGTTTCATCTATGTTCTCCTATGTAAATAACTTGTAGTTGATAGTTCGATAGAGAAAAGTGACGAGTATCGGAAAAAGGACGGGAGGTTCATAATTAGCGAAAAGATATCAGCAGGGGGTTAACAACTGCTTGAGGAAACATGTTGGTAGGTTTTTGACTTGTAATTGCAGGAGAGCGGACATTGCCTTTTCATGGTTAAGTGATTTTCATACAAAGTTTGTATTCTTAATTGATCAATTTTATTATAATTTTATATTATCTATTCATGTTTTTTTATAGGTATAAGATAATAGTAATTACATATAACTTTGGTTTTTTAAGTCAGGTTCTTGTTGCGTCAAGTTACAAACTATTCAAATTTAATTTTAATATATCTTAGGAGATATCCACATCAATTGGTGTCAGAACTTGTGTTATTATCAAGTTATATTTCTTTAATCTTCAGTTTTTGTCATTTCTTAATTTTGTTTCTTTCTAGTTTTGACTAAGGCCTTGTTTCTTTTTTTAAAAAATCATCTTGTCTAATTTCTTGATTTTTCTAACATATCAAAGAAAATCTGTATTCTTGATCTTCTATCTTTCTTGATTTCAGCCTAGAATAAAAAATAAAAAAGAAAAAGAAGTCTTGTTCTTGCAGAATTGTGTGGGTTAAAAAAAATAAAGGAAAAGTTGTTATGGCATAACCGAATATAAGCTCTTGAATTCTAGGGTTGACCAAAAGTTTCTTGAATATTTTTTTGATTTTTTCAAGTAGATAGATACCAAATCTTGGTATTGCCAAATTAAATTCTTGTTGTTTTTGGATTATTTGACATCGTTTCATTAAAAGTTGGTTAGTAAAGATCTTTATTTTTTTTTTGGAAAAAAATAACATACCGATTCACTTACTTTTTATTTTTGACATTGTTATTAAATAATATTATAAATTTTTATTTAATTTTTAATATTTTTTTCAATTATTATGTATCTAATATGAAAATAACAATACTAATAATAAATTGTTCATGAAAGTTCGATTCAAACTGTTTTTTATTAAAAAAAATTAAAATAGATTTTGAATATAATTTTATCACATTTATGATTTTTTTAGCTTTGATTATACATAAAATATAGACATACTATTTTAATTTTTTTTAACTTGATTTAACAATCATAAAATATATTTTTTAACAGAAAAAATGATTTCATCAGTTAAAAATATTGTGTTTACTAAGATAAAGAAGAGATATGTTAATAAAAAAATTATCTTGATGAATTATTTTTTTACAATAATTATATTTTTAAATTTAATAATAATATCAATTTTTTTTCTAATACCTTAATATTTTTTTATGATAGAAAATTGTTTTTACCCCTATAGCCGCAGGCATACAAACTAATGAGATCCAAAAATGTACTGAATGAAGTGAGGAGAGGAGATGGTGAGTTTACCAGTCAGAGTTGTTGCAGTGGTGACAGCCGCTTGTGCTTCCTTCCCTACCAATAATTGAAGCTTAAAAGACTCTAGTTTATTTCAGTTAAGGCACCAATGATGAATGTGGAACCTAGTGGACTCCATCTTTCCACGTCCAAAAGAAACCGAGCTTGTCAAAGCTTGGAGCCATGTTGCTGTCCCTATACAAAAATTCGTGTGTGTGTGTTTTTTTTTTCTTCACATCAAACATACCTCCTTGAGTGGATTCCAACTCCTCATTCAACCATAGATTCCCTTGTCCTAGTGGTGGGCTTCCCTTTCAAGAACCTAACCAAAACGTTTATCCTTTTCCGCCTCCTCTGAATGCCAGAAAAAAATAAAAAAACAGGAGGTTCCATTCATCTCTAAGGTGGGGACTCCTACAAATCTGAGTACCCAATGGGGTATAGGCCTGTTCTAATGTTCGTAAGCAATGACAATTCAATTCCTATCACCTAAGTTCTAAATGATTAATATTACTTGAGCTTATGTATTATACTTATTATTTGAGGGCGTTTCTATTCAACATGCCAAGTTCAACGGCTTTTTGAGCATGTGCAAATAATATCTAGTCAATTCATATTAATTGCGACTTTAAATTATTAAATTGTTTCGACAGACGAAAAAAAGAAGATCTGAATTACTAATTTCGCAGGACTTCTGTCGTATTATGGTGCCTACTCATTTTTCTACTCATAAAAGTGTATCTCCGAAGCATATATTAAAATCCTTTCCAGATCTTTCTTCTTCCTTGTCCGAGAAAGGTTGTATATGTCCATCTTTGGTACGCCAAAATGGAGCCAGGTATCACCTAAGCAAGCAAATATCTAGATTTGATTACCATATATAGTCCTTTACATAATAGTACTATATATTTCTAATAAATGGCTCTTGAATGCTTTTGCTCACATAAATTTGTTTACAAGGAAAGGATTCTGAGTATTTGAACACAGCTAGAGCCATTTTAAACCACAGCCTTACAATCCTCAATCAATTTGTGTCCACTAAGAGAGAAGACTCGTCATGTATGGAGTCATGGACATGTAGAACAGAAAAGGCCTTCTTTGATTCTTGTGGATATCAATTCCATATATAGATGCAGTTTTGGGGGAGGTTAGGCAGTCTCTTGGAATCTGTGGAAGTAGAAAAGAAAGGAAGCTAACCTAGCCACTAGAGTCCATAATTCCCTATGTTGTCACAATTATTGATCCATGATCACATAGGGGGGTGGATATAAAATCCACCTTGATATATAGTATCAGTACTGTTTACCAGAACGTGCATGAGATATTGTAGCTAGCTTCGATCATAGTACTTGTTATTAATTATTATTAGTATATCTATGCAGTGGTTACATCATGATTCGTACATCCTGGCTTCAAGGTAAGCATCATGTCTTCATTCAGATAAAACGATCAGGGAGACCCAAGAGCTGCTGTAGCATGGTGTAAAGAAGGAAAAACAAAAACAAAACTGAAAATAGGATTGAACGTCCACAATTCTTTTGGATCATCCGTCTCATGGGTCTCTCCTTTTGACTCAGCATGAAGATAATTTAAAGTAAAAGAGGAAAGTTTAATCTATATAATGGGGCCTCAACATTACCACATCTCCAAATGAACCAATCATGATGGAAACGATAAATGATGGAAACGATAATCTTATCTCCAAATTAAGGATTTGTCAGTGAGCTAGCTATGATAAGTTCCATCTACATCCCTTTTGCTTTTCTTACATTGCATTTTCTAGTAAATTCTGAGTCTGTAATGAGTGATTTGTCCCTCCTTTTGCGCTAAAATACAGATCCAATATGTGAACTTTATTGGTGTTGATGCTAAAGAATGTTAATAAATAGTCATTGATCTGTACTAAATATGGTTAAGGTGGTCTATCATATAAAACCAATAATGCTTGTTTGTGTTTTTACATGGCCAACCTATATATACTCTTGGGAAGATAAAGCCTTTACATTTTCTTTGGTCAGAAAATTTGCCATACAAGGTTCTCTTTCTTTGTTACTGGAGATTTATTAGCCCTACCCTTTTCTTTTATATAACCCCATTTCTTCCAAACTTGTAGACCGTATGTACGAACAGTCTTGTAGTCCTTGATGAGGGATTATTGAGGGCATGTGGAGAAAGCAACAATTCAAAGGAAACGCGGCCTTGAACTCTTCCTACCTTTTCAAGAAAAGATAAGTGGCCTTTGAGGTTCTTCTAAACGATCCATTTTAGGTTTTGAAAAGCAATTTCCCCGAAGGTACCTCTCTCCTTCAACCCTGTAGCACCAGGGCTAGCCTCGGAACTTATGAGGAAAGGAATAGTTGGCAACCTTGGGCTCAAAGACCTTTCTCTTACAAGCATATTGTTTGTTAAAACTTGTACATTATTAAGCAAAATGTACCAAAAATTCAAGGTAACTATGATGTAAGATGTGGGAGGTTCTTTCTTTCAGAAAGTTCCTTTTGAACTAAACATTTCAAGCGCATAGCAGAAAGATGTAGATTAATTGTAAGAGCCTTGCGTTCTTTCCGTGATATATATACTTCAATTATCAATCCCATCACTTGTACAAAATCTTCTTTCTAACCATTTAAGTTTCCGAAAAGAATTGATTGCAAAACTTTGCAGTTTTCTACATATAAACTAAGAAAGGCAATAATGGAAGATGATTTAAGTTATTTGTTCATATCAACACATCTTGGGGCCTAGCTAGTTTAGGATTTGAGGTCCCAAAACACATGCGCATGGGTTTGAGTCAAAGCATGCCAAGCTGCATTGGCTGGACCTAGAAAATAAAAATGGTAATAATAATGCGAGGCCACGCATATTTATTAATTAGTGCTAACCAAATCCAACATTTTTTTTTTCAAATGCAATGCCACACGCGCTCATAAATTATTCATCAAGCTAGCTGTTGTAATCGATCAGATTTAAACTATTAGATGATGCGTAAACATTAAAATATGTTGTTACATCCTTCTCCTAGAATATCATAAATCACAAGGTTGTGAAACAAAGAAAATCAAATCTGGTCAAATACTACCTTGAATTTTTGGTTAACATGAATTTAGTCCACAACTTTCTTTCTTTTTTAATCTGATTTAGATCCTTAACTCTTCATTTTCTTTCTTTCTTTTATCAATGCCATCCCTCCGTCCATTTTACCATCCAATCTGTAATGAAGTTTGACTGGACATACACCCTTTATATAACGCGACATGTGGATTAAACACAAAAAATAAAAACTTAATTAAACTTATCGGATGATATTGCAGATGATAGAAAGGCCAGGGATCTAAATCAGATTAGAAAAAGGTTAGGGATTCAGTTTCTATTGACTGAAAGTTAAGTTCATGATAGTTCTTGACCAATTAGCCATTAATTTAGGATATTTCATCATGAAAACTGAAGAAGCTAATATTGAAGACCGTAACTTGAAAGTAATTTCGAGCTGCGGGGTTGACATGAGTTTGGTTCCCATATACATTTCCTTAGACATGACGTTTGGATGCCTGGGAATGGACTCGTGCTCACATAATAATGGAGTATTCACTAATAATGTAAAATATGATCGGTGAATTTCGATCATTCAGAGGGATCATTCTTACAAATATCCTTTGCCCAAAGAAGTTTCTTATGAATCTTAAAAAAACAAAAAGAAAATTATTGTTTAAGCAGACCATGTGAGGAGTTACAGTTAATATTGATTAATTATTAGGTTTGGTTATGGAGATTGCAGTTTCACATATACACACTCAATTTAAAAATAAATCTTCAATTTTTATGATGTGTCTGCTCGAGTCATGTAGAAAGAGAGATCAAAATATCTATGCATTTGGATTAATTACTTGCAAGTTACAGAGATCTTAATCTCCCCTTGTACCCAGCTGGCTAGTTACTACAAGGCCTCTCATGTCAAGAAAAGAGTCATGTTTTTTCACTTCCTATTTTCTTGTTCATATTTTTTTAACCTGAACAAGAAATTACGTAGTCTAACATCGATCCCACCCTTAATTACATTTCTTGAAGGGGTGGGTATATATATATATATATACTGCTTCGATTTTCCTACTCCATCTTAAACCCTTGACTGCCCTTGAAAGGCTAGCAGTTTCCACTGCACCAAACGTTGCAAAAAATCCATGACCTGTGGGAATATCCAAAACTCATTAGCTATATGACTAGCTAGCAATGTATTACTCAAAAGAGAAAAGCATACAGAAAGTGAAATAGATAAATTACAGCAATTATGCATGTATTGGATACTACTTGCCTGGGTGGGTTCTTGTAGGGAATAAGATGCACTAGTGTCCTTGGGGAATTTAGAGACCAAGATACCAAAACCTTGTCCTCTCTCTCTCAGCACCTAACAACAGTAAAAAAAAAAAACATCATTAACCTAAAAAGACCTAGATTTAATGTAAGTTTGATAATTAAGAAAGAGGACTTTGTCTTTATTTTAAGCATTGGATACCTTAAATGCATCCTCGTCTGTTCTATCATCTCCAATGTAAACAGGAAAAACATCAGTACAATTGGCGAATCCTGTAAGAGAGATTAATGATTATTAGAGATTAGGTAATAAATTATTCAACACTATAATTTGTCTGGCTCTTACAATTTTAAGTGTATGTATATACAAATCTAGTGGGGGTGATCACTTCTTTTTAAACACCGTGATTTCTAGTGGGTCTTTTGGGTTCTTCAGATAGAAGCTTTACAATTTTTTGAGTAGGTGATTATTATCGATCAAGCACAGGAAAGAAAAGGGAAAACAAGACCTTACCAAGAGACTCTAACAAAAATTCAAGAGCCTTTCCTTTGTCCCATTTAATGGTAGGGCGGATTTCTAAAACCTGTGCAGAAGAAGGTGGTATGGAAAGTGAGGCATCTCTTTAATTATATACTCACCAAATACAATATAAAACTAATAAATAAAATACAAGATTTTTGATTTATTAGATGCCATGCCACACCTTTCTTCCTTGAGTAAGTCGAAGCTTTGGGTACTCCTTCAACACTGACTTAACTACTTGAGCCAGTCCACTCCATTTCTGTATTTTTCATGCATCACAGTTAGTAAAAATTAGTTTTAATATAACAGTAACAACATATTGATATCTTCTTGATGCTCGATTCCTACCTTCTCATCAACGCAGCGATAGTGCACAGAGAGACAGAATTTGTTATTTTCCACCTTGGCCCCTGGAGTTGTTTTAGTTTTCTCTACCAGTTCTTTGTAAACCTGAAAACCCATTACCAAAAAAAATAAAAAATGTAAATATCCTCCAATCTTTATTTATTTTCTTTATAGTAATAACTTGTACATCTTACCCAAGTAATTACATTACCTCATCTATCATTGGAAGAAACTCACTGCCAGCTTGAAAAACAACACCTTCACTGCCCTGAAGAATACAACATAAAAGACAAACCAATTTCTATCATTTTGTGAAAGGAGAAGATAGAGAAAATTAATCAAGCTATATTTACATGATGGTACTTGAAAATACAGAGGTAAAGCTCACTCACTTTCTTGTATTTGCTGCCTTTGGCTGGTCCTTTGATGTCCATGCCATGGCTTCCAGCATAGTACAGTTCTGCTAACCGTACAAAGTTATACACCTATAAAATATGGACAGAAGTAACAAAGTTTAGCACGAGAAAAAAAAGGAGAAGAGCCAAAGTAATCTGTACTTACTGGCCTAACATTATTGAATTCGAAAGAGGAAAAAAAAAACAGGCTTAAAATGTACCTTGTCTCTGCATCTTCCACTCACTATTGCAGTAGGAAAAAATCTCGCAAGCTTTCTCACTGTTGCTCTCATCTAATTTTTCCCCAACACAAACTTCAGTTACAATATAAAAAGAAAAAAGAAAAAAGGGAAGAGGAGCTGTACAGAGAAGAACTAGATACCAACCTGCTTGGACATGAAAGCTCTATCTGGGTCATCAACGATAGGAGAAAGTGTGCCATCATAGTCCAAGAACATAACTATTTGCTTTCCTTTGGAGGCATCAATTATCTGCTCGAACATCTCCAGTGCTGATGGGTGGTGAAGCTGCAATCACCACATTAAAAATCAGGAGTCATTATTTGATCATGTCTAAAAGTCCTTCCCTGAGCTTTATATTAGTTAAAGATTGGTTTTTCTATTTTTGCTTTTGGGTTTATTGTGTGTGTACTCACAATCCATGAGCTTTGGTCGTCATTAGCAGAAGGTGTGGACTTGACATGAGTAGGAGATGAGGTTCTCATGGAATTAACCCAAGCATTAAATCTTGCTCCTCCACTGATTTCAAGATTCTTTAAAAGTTTCTTTCTGGAAAAAGAGATGTAACCACCAGGAGCCGCCGGAGGCTTCTGCGCGGCCGTGGTGAAGATAGAGGAATTTGTTACATGCACTGTGATTGCCAAGTTGATTCCAGAGTTTGTATCAGCCACTACCACATTTTGGTTTGTCATCTTTCCTCTACAAAAAAAAACCCAGAATCACATTTCCTTCTAAATTATTGCAAACAAGAATTTGAAGACAATCAAGATTATCAAATCAAGAATCTAGAAAAACCCATTAGAGAAACTACACCTACATAAGGTCCTTGAATTATATACCTTACGAGAAGATACAACAAAACTGTTTGAATAAGAGAAGGGGGAATTAAAACAGAGTGCTCTGTTTTATAACTCTTTAAGCTTCAAGAAGAAATACAGAGAACAAACAAGAGAGAGAATGTAAAACAGAGAAGAAAGCAAACAGTTCCCAAAGTTTTGTAGAGAGAGAGGTAATGTATGCTTGCAAGAGAGACAGCCCAGTGGTCGATTTATAGTTGCAACAAGACGGACGAGAGGGCCACAACGTGCACCCTCTCTCCTTCCTAAGCTCCAAACCGTGGGACCCTCTGAGGGGTGGAACCCACAAAGCTGGCCCAGACCCGAAATCCTGAAGCGGGACCCACATTTGGCCTAGTCCCCTAGCCGTCTCCATAAACACCTTGCCAGCTAACAGTTTAGGACGTGGAAGACATTCTTTTGATGACTTGACAATGGTGGGTTCTTGCCACGTGTAAATAGTCACATGCCAGGAACCCCCCCCCCCCCCCCCCCCCCCCCCGGAATTTGGATGCCTAACAATTGAAAACCCAAAACCCTCCGCCCCGCCAGCCAGTCCCCCCCCAAACTTTGTAATCTAAAAGCAAGTTGTGGGGGTGGCCGTGGTGGTGCTTAGAAAACGCCCCTTGTAAACACAAATAAAACCACCAGCTCAAACCAGCCTACTGTTATATGCTATTGTGCAAAACCAGCTGCGGTTCCTCTATGTTCTTCAATTTGAGAATTTAAAATTTGAGCAGAAACAAAACAGCCCGTGCATAATTTACTAAATAATTAAAGCTGCAATTTTATTTTATTTTTCAATTCCTTCATCATTTGCTTCAATCCGTTCCTAAAACCAATATTTTTATTGGTGGTCACTAAAAGATAAACAGCTAAAGATTTATCATATAATATTTTTTTCCCATCTAAAATATATTACAATTTCGTATGCTAGTTAAGAAGTTACATCAAGTTTACACTACCTAAATTTTTAGATTTATTTATGGAATTTTTTATCAATATTTATACTCACAGTTCATTGACAAAAAACTTGCTGACATGATCACAAACAAAAATAATCCATCTGAAAAACTCTCATTGGTGATTTGTGGTCTATCGACAATAATTTTACATATGAATTTACTGACAAACAAAGCGCGTAAAAAAGAAAAAACTTTACCCGTTTTATTTTGTCGGTACTTCCATTGTTGAATATAACTTATCATCGACAGAAAAAAATCATATGTCATTCCATCAATGATTTCTTTTTCGTTCGTCAACGAATTTGACATGTAACCGTCAAACAGACTGTCTGTTATTTTATTGATGAGTAAACAATAGCAGTGACATTTGCAGTAATTTCGTTTTAACTCTCTAGACCCATTAGTAATAATTTAATTTTTTATATAAAAAAATCAATTAAACAGAAACATAAAATAATTAAAACAAATAAGTTAATATAAAATTCAAATATTTATTACAAATTTAAATATTTATAAGTTCAAATACAATTACTCTAGAATAAAGGTATTTGAAAAGAAGGAGGAGATGGGTCTTCGCCTGGACCGTGAGGTGAATAAAAGGGAGCACATGTATCACGCATCTGTAATCTTTTCTCCAGTAGCAATCGGCGGAGTTGTCATCTCAACATTAAGTCGTTCATAATTAGCAGTAAGATGAGTCGTTCGATCTTTAACTCATTGGTCTAAAATTACCTCGAACTCCGGAGCTTGGTACTTCCAGGTAAATGGATCCTGTTGTGAAGAGACCCCTCATCGACATGGCAATATCACACTCGACGAGTCCGTTTCGTGAGTGGATGCATGTGTCTTAGTTGCCTGTTCTTGGTGGGCACCTAACGATTCATGGTCATCAGAATCATTGTTAGAAGAACTAACAGCGATCTTGTTTATACAACGTGTTAATGTCTTTTCCCTAGGCATCTATACAAACTAAAAGGTTAAGGTACATAAATCATTCCTATTTTTTTAAAAAAAATTGGCAGCACCTCCCCTATACGGGAGACCACCTAAAATTATTAAACCTACAAATTGGATAAAAGATCAAAAAACCTGGCCGCGTCTTTATTAGATTCTTCATCAACAATTGGATAGTGACAGACATAACCCTGATTCTTTTTGTAGAAGATGCATCGTTACAACATCTAGATCGAGAAATTTTTTATTTTTACACCTCTTACATGGACATCTAATACCATCTTCATTAATATTTCTCGGATTATGTAATGCGTAATTAATAAAACCTTGAACTCCATTATAATAATTCATCCTACATAACCCTTCAGGTGAATCTTGATACATTCATGAATGATCATCTATTACTTATGTTAAACCTATATAGAATATTGATGACATCTATTACTTATGTCAAACCTATATAGAATATTAATGACATCACGTATGAATTAATTACGTAAACTAAATAAATAACAAAACATTGGTTTAACTCAAACTTATTCAAATTATTTTAATAGTACAACTAATTAATTATCAATTATCTACATAAATTCAAATTTCTATATATTTACCAAAAATTTCAACTCAACAATAAAATTGACAAAATATAAAATAGACTCATTAAATAAGCTATTATTTATTTCATCACAAAACACCTAAGACATAAATTCAAATAAAATTTTATCAATTTACAAACAAATATAATTTTACAAAATCTTCGTTAATATATACAAATTATACTTTCATACAACAAATCTTTAAAGGAAAAGGCTATAAAACAAGTAAACATCAAAACAAAATACATATACTATAAAATTACACAATAAAAATAAACATTTTAAAATTGAGTTCAAATAAAAAAATGGGTAGTTTTGCTTACTTAATGTGGGAAATCCTCAATAAAATTTGAGTCAGAACATGAATGCTAACAAACTGAGTGTTGAGGTGGTTGGATTTGCAGTGGGAGGTTGATTTGTGATAAAATTAAGGGGGTTTGTGGTGTTTGTTGTAGAGAAAAATAGAGGAAGAAGAAGAAATGGAAAAGGGAGAGAGGAGGGTCGCTCGTCATGCCATAAATTAAATATTATAGACGGATTTACAAACAAATTTAATCAACAGATTAAAATCTATCAGTAAGTTTGTCTGTAAAAATGACACTTCATCGTACTTCTTTGCTTGTTTTATTCCTTATTTTCCCATTGTACTTCCCTTGGTATTGATGAAATATTTTCATTGGTGTTTACCGATGGATACAACGAGAGAATATTTTGTCTATAAAGCTCACCGCAATCTATTGCAAAAAAAAATTATGTCGGTGTTTCTATTTGCATTTGTCAATTTTCTGGTAGTGAGTTCAATATCTTTAGATTTAAATTATCATTTCAAAATTATTTGATCACCCGTTTGACAATTTCATCATTGAATTATAGAAATCCTAAAGTTATGTAATTTATATATAGCTATCTTTTTTTGTTTTTATAAAATACATTGCTTAAAACAGATGGGTGCTTCAAATTTAATTCTTTGAGATAATTGCATCAATTTTCACATTTGTTCGTAATATCATATTGACAACGGTCAATTTAAAAATATTATTTTCTTTCAATAAATAAATTAGAAGCAAGAGGGAAAGTAATTCCTATTGTTACAAAAACAAATATCAAAGAATAATATACAAATACCCTCAATGTTATGGATTTTGGAACTTAAAAGATTTTTTTTTTTTTTGGGGGGGGGGGGCATTATTCATTTGTATTATTATTATTATTATTATTATTATTATTTATTGATGTTTCAGTTCTTTTTTTGTTTTTTCTTTGGTTATTGATTTATTTTAGGTTTTCAAACCAGCCTTAGATTGTGTGTTTATTGGGATTTAAAGTTTATAACTTATTTTAATTCGTCTTTTATATAGTAATCGCAATATCAAAAATATATTTCGGCATCGGATTTGTACTTTGTTTCATAAAAAAATCGATTTTGTTGTTTAGATGAAATTTAAAATCAAGGGACCAAAATTGAAAGAGAGACAAATGAACAACCCTTTTATAGTTATTTTTTGTGGTGCTTTCAAGTTTGACCCTCTATTTTTTATTCCAATTTTATTCTTTGATGTTGTGTTGATTATGATTTTTGGTTGATAATTTATTTTGATATGTTTTTTATGTGCTTATTAAGGTATCAAAGAACTGTCCTGATATAAGGTTGGTAATTGATTTTGCGAGATATTATTCAGATTCTTTATTTTTCTAAAGACTAAGAGTAAAGAGACTAAAATAGGAAAATAGGAAAACATTGAAGCTTGAAGGGAATTATAATAGCATAAGCGATCATAGAAAACAAGGCAAGGAAAAATGAAAAGAAAGAGAAAGAGAAAGGAAAGAAGAATGGATGACGGAGTCACAACGAACCTCTTCCTGCAACACACGCTACCATATAAGAAAGAGGACCCCATGAAAATTCCAACGAAATAAAAAAACAACATGATCAAAGCTCGAAGGAATGCATGCATCGCCCAAATGATGCAAGCCTTCCTCATGTTCCGGTGTGTGTTTCACACGTGTAAGGCTCTTTTATCTTCTTCTTTTAGTATAGTCCTACATTTTTTAAAGCTTATTAGATTAAATATTGATATTTTTATCAATTTTTTCTAGATTTTTTTATTTTATTTTTCAACAATGAGTTGATTGGGAATTGTACTTATAATTTGTTTTGTTTTGTTTTGTTTTCTATAGGATTTCGTGGTTTTTTTTAAAAAATTTAGGCATTGAGTTGATGTTTGATTTTGTGATTGTTTATTTCTTAACATATAATTAAATAAAAAATGGTTTTTTTTTAAAATCAAGTTATTAAACTTTGTAGAGTCCATGACATGGTTTGCAAGTTTAGCGGGTTTACTCGATTCACGAGTTTGATGAGTTAAACTTTTTCTTTTTTTTAATTATTGTTTTTGATTTCATTCTTCAATATTGGGTTAATTAAAAATTGAGCTTTATAATTTGTTTCATTTTTCTTTCTATAGAGTTATCGTAGATTTTTTAAAACATTCTGGTATTGGGTTAGTGCTTGGTTTTGTGATTATCAATTTTTGTTATCATATAGTTAACTAAATAATAGTTTTGGAAAAAAAAACCAAGTTATTAGTCTCAGTGGATACCATGACCTAGTTCACAGTTCAACAGGTTTACCTAAGCAACTTGGTTCACGAGTTTGTTGGGTTGACCCAAGTGACCCGGTTCACAAGTGTGGTAGGTTTACCCATCAAACCCAATATGTTTTTTTTTAGTTTTTTTCTTCATTTAATTTTTTATTTGTTTTTAATTTCATCATTTAATATTAAGTTGATTCAGAAATAGGTTTCATGGTTTATTTTGATATGCTTTTTATATAGTTATTGTAGTCTCAAACAAGCGCATGATATTGTGTTGGTGCTTGATTTTACGAGCATCATTTTTTTCATAACTAAATAAAAATATTTTTTAAAAAAAATTTATTAAACCCAGTAAAGTCCATGACCTGGAGCACATGTTGACCGAGGTCGATCTAAAATGTCATCGTCTTTATAGTTTTTTTTAAACAAAATCATCTTAATTTTTCTTAAAGATAAACAATGTTTTTACTGGTTGTATCTGAACCCGTGAAGTTGACATATTCATGTTGGGACAACTCTCACATAATTTAATTTAAAACTCGAGTTAGGCAAGAAATTATTTTAAAAGGTTTCAAGATTAACATAATATCAAAATATCCCCTTGACCTTGACATTTGTTTTTCATTTAAAAAAGTTTGGTCAAACTTGTGGTGTAGAGTGGCCAATAGACTAATTATAACATTAAAACAAGTACTAATTATTTTCCAGAAAATTTGATTTTAACAGGTATTTATTAGTAATTAAGTAATTCGATGGGTAGCTTAAGTTTTTGGTCCTGTGACTCGGTAACATTTAATTTGTGGGGCAAGATTTTTCAGGAGAGTCTTGTATAGTTCAAACTTAAATGTTGACTTTTCAACAAACGAATCGAATATCATTGACTAACAGACCTTCTTAAAAGAAAAAAAAAACCTAAGAAAAAGATTTGGTTGGCATCACGCTCCCACAATAAAACATTGCCTCTTTTAAGGTTGCGTTGGGTGGATTCCCATCACAAACCTAAAAAATTAATATAATAGTATATTTTCTTGACCTTGACTGGATTTACCAAAAGTTTAATGAGTAGTTAAAGTTCCATGAATAGTTTATGTTATGATAAAATTTAATTTAATTTAATTGATAAGAATGGGGATGGTAGTACGTTACTTCAAATTGATGGTGAACATCCTTTTAATAGCCAAAGCACCATATTCAAATTGATGGTGAGCTTCCTTTCAATAAATAATTAATTAGAAACGTTTACTACCAAAACTGTGTATGTTGCTTCAAACAAGAAACGAAAAGCGTTACAGTGTTTCCCAAGCATTTTTCCTTTGAATTTTCCTACTATTTCTGTTTTCTTGGACCCATAATTTGAAATATACCAGCATGGAATTGCCACCTAGCCTATTTACCTAGGGTGGACCGATAGTAATTTGTATTTAGTAATTTTATGGTAAATTGTGTAGAAAGGTATTTAGGAAACAAGAAAGAGACCAGAAAGTCCAAGAAAAGATAGTTAGGTTCCTTCTCCAACTGGTCATCAGTCAAATGTCAAACAAGAAAAAAAGAAAATGGAGGGCATGGGAGATCGCAAGCAAGCAAGAGAGGGGACAGACTCTGGCGGGTGATACAGATGTTGTTAGGATAGAATGGACAGTTCGTCCTTACTCTCTTGGTTCTCTTCTCTGTACCCAACAGCCACTCACTGAGTCCGGAATGTTTCCTTTGTATTATATATATTCTTCTCTACTTTCCAGATCTCTATTATTGTCGAGAGAGATAGAGAGAGGTGTTATTGAGAATATACATACTACGGTAAGGTCACCATATATTATGCATGCACAAATATACTTCTGTTTTCTTTTCCATGTTTATGAGAATATTGATATAACACCTGCATGCACACATTGGTTTTTGAAATATATAATATTTTATATTTAATGTATAATCAGTCTATTTATACATTAATATTTTAAAATAAAATAACAATAATACTTTATTTAAAATAATGTTATTTCGTACGATATAAGCTAAACAATTCATATCCGAATTCTTAACAAATAATGCAATGACTACCTATCATCATGTAATGGACAATGAACCTCTAGCTTAATGGTATCAATGTCCGGCCCCTACCTTTAAAAAGTTCAAGCCCCATCTAGAAAAAAACAAATACAATAACGAAAAAAAAAAAAAACCAACCAAGATGACTTGTATGCCAAGAATAAGAATAAAAAAAAAAAAAAAGATTCACAATTGACCGGAGAAACCGACTATTTGAAGATTTGAATCTCATATTTTACGTATTTTTTTAATTAATTAACAAAAGCAACAGATTCTTGTATTAATTATATGGTCATCACGTTCAGAATATTTCACATGCATTGCTCCGTATTTCCTTCTTTAATTAACCAAAGCTTTTGGTAGTATCTGAATTTTTATAAATTATACTTTACTAGTCAAAACAGGGATCCTTTGAAGATGCTAATGAAGAACTATTGGCTTTCAAGTTCGAAGAGTTGATCAAATAGTAAAAGTTATGTCATATATAATTAATAAAGTGTACAAAGTAGTAACATTTCCATTATGTAAGAGATTAGGTACACTTGATTCCCAGTTGCAGGCTAAAGGCAAAGACACCACGCTATGGAAAGCTATGTGCAAGGTGCTGTCTCAAGTTGTTGCAGGAATAGCTTCGAACCACTGATTCAGCATTCTTTACTGGATATCCCAGATGAGAAGAACAACATATGATGACGACAAATACCACATAGAAATGGGAAGCTTTTGCACATCTTCTTCCCATAACTGTTGTTATGTTTATAGCTATTTAAGTTTAAGCTTGTTTGTGGAAAAACCAAGTATATTGAAGTTAGTAATAGAATAAAATGACATGAAAATCAGTAATGTCAGTGTTAGATTAATTGAGTCAATACAAAAGACATTCTCAATATATATATATGTATGTATATATATATATATATATATATGTATGTATATATATATACTCTGTAAAACTTCGCGTGAGAGTACCAATATTCAACTTCCTGTATTCCACCAAAACTGTGTGTAAGCAAAATCTTTCTTGTGAGTGTACTATTGTTTTTTTTTATTTGTTTAGAAATATAATTTTTCAACAGAATTCTTATTATAGCTTGAGAGTGACCATGGCTTCCATCAATAAATATAGTACTCAAATTCATTCCCCGTCTTATAAAACAAAACTATGATATGTGGTGCATACACTATAAAGTATTGTTCACATAATAAGAATTATAAGAGTTAGTTGAAGATAGCTATACTAAACTAGAATCAACAAAGAGAAGAGGTGGCGATGAACAATATAGAAAAACAGACTTTAAAAGAATCCAGAAAAAAGGATAATAAAGCCTTTTTCACAATCTATATATCAAGGTCTTGATGAAGCAACTTTTAAAATGGTGGCACCAGCGAAGACTTCAAAATAAGTCTTACGTACCAAGAAGCTAAATGGAAAAAAAACAATGAAAGAGGAGATCAATTCTATCAACAAGAACAACATATGAGAGTTGATATCATTTCCAACATGACATAAGGTGATATGAGTGAAATGGATTTTCAAAACTAAAAGGAATGCAAAAGAAGAAGCTTAAAAGTACAAAGCCAAATTAGTAGCAAAAAAGTACAAACAACAACATGAAGTTGATTATAAAGATATTTTTGCTCTAGTTACAATGGTGGAAATAATCAGATTGATGATCTTTTTGGCAACTTGGAGAAAATGGAAATTGTACCAGATGAATATTAAGTCAGCCTTTTTAAATGACAATCTTGAAAGGGAAGTCTATGTAGAAAAATCACCTAGTTTTATGGTTAAAAAAGAATAAGAGAAGATTTACAAGCTGAAGAAAGCTCTTTATAGGCTTTAACAAACATAAAAAACATAGAATTCTAGAATCAATGGCTATCTTACACAAAATAGATTTGTTAGATGCCTTTATGAACATACCTTATATATGAAAAATAATTTACAAGGTAATGTGATGTTTGTTTATTTGTATGTCGATGATCTAATTTTTATAGGTGATGACTTCATTATAATTCAGGAATTCAAGCAATCCATGGTGAAGGAATTTGAAATGACAGGTTTAGTTCTTATGACCTACTTCCTAGAAATATAAGTGAAGTAGTGTAGCAATGAGATTTTCATTTCATAAGCCAAGCATGCAACAGAGGTGTTGAAGAAGTTTACCATGAAAGATTGTCAACCTGTAGATAATCCAGATGAGTATGGAATAAAGTTAACTAAAGAATAAGAAAGAGCATTGATGAATCAAACATACTATAAGAGCATTGTGGGATGTCTACCATATCTAACATGTACCGGGCCAAATATTCTATTTGGAGTTGGTTTGATTAGCAAGTACATGGAAAAACCAAGAAGTTCACATTTAAAAGCAGCTAAAAGGATTCTGCATTTTGTTAAAGGATCATTAAGTTATGGTTTATACTATTCATCTTTACAAAATCTTAAGATCACTGGTTATAATGATAATGACTAGGCTGAAAATCTTGAAGATAGGAAGAGCATAACTAGTTTTGTGTTTTATATGAAAAATGCAACTTTTACTTGGTCATCTAAAAAACAATCAATTGTTTTAACAATCAATTGTTTCATTATCAACGTATGAAGTAGAATACATTATTGCAACCTCCTGTGTGTGTCATACAATTTGGTTAAGGAAATTATTGGAAGATTTACAAAAAAAAAGAAGAAGATACCAGAATTTTTATTGATAACAAGTCTTCACTTCCTCAACAAAAAATCTAGTTCATCATGAACATTCAAAACATATTGATACACGTTTTCATTTTATAAAGGAGCATGTGAAAGAAGGATCATGTGGAGTTGATTAATGTCAGAACAATTAAACAAATAACTGAAGATAAAAATATTTTGTTATTTGCAGAGGAAGTTTAGAGTTATGATGATGGGTGAAACAAGTTTAAGAGGAGAGAATGTTGAAGTTTAAACTTTTTTTTGTGGAAAAACCAAGTATATTAAAGTTAGTATTAGAATAAAATGACTTGAAAAGCAGTAATGTCATGAAGTCAGTGTTAGATTAATTGAGTCAAAATCTATTTTAAGTTTTTTAAATTTTATAAAAGACATTCTTAAATGACTATATATTTTGTAAAACTTTTGTTAATTAAGGTTTGAGAGTACTTCTTGTATTCCACCAAAACTGTATGTGTAAGCAAAATCTTTCTTGTGAGTGTACTTTTGTTTTTTCTCTGTTTCGGAGTGAAATTTTCCAACAATAGCTAGTCCTCTCATGCCAAGTAATAGGGTGGAAAGGGATCTATATACTGACAGCTTTACAATTAAATCAACTTATAAGGAACAAGAGTTCAATGCCATGCAGCAAGGGTCCGGGGATCAAATTTGGAGTTCAATTTGGAAATGGCACGGTCCTGAAAGAATAAGAAGATTTTTTATGGCTAGAGACACACAATGGCCTATTGACAAATGAACGAAGAGCATCAAGGCATTAGACTGGCAATCATCGTCATCTTTGCCCATCTCATGTAGAAGATCTCATACACACTTTTTAGGATTTTCTACCAGCAACAAACATCTTGAGGTAATTTGTTCAACACCATAACAAACATGAGTTTTTTAATCCAACACTAACTCTTTGGCTCATTAATAACTTGTTAAGCAAGGAGACCACCAGGGAAAGACGACAATGGTCTATTATTTTTGGGGTGACAACATGGAGTATATGGAAAGCAAGAAATAACATGATATTCAATGATAAAGCTCAGCTCATGGATAACATGGTTGTTGTGTCTGAAGGCATGGTGGCTGACATTGAACATGTAAATTTTGTTAAAAAAAGATAAGGAGGGACCAACAAAAAGATGAGCTTTGTGGGGGTGAAAGTATCCTCCTCAAGATTGAATGCAATTAAATGTAAATGGTTGTAATAAAGGCAATATTGGAGCTGGAGGGATCCTAAAAGACATTTTAGGATCGTGGTGCAAGGGATTTGTCATCAACACATGTACATGTTCGTCAGTCAAAGCAAAATTATGGGTTGTTGTCACTGGTTTGGAGCTAGCTTGGTCACTTGGGATATTTCAACTCTAAAAACTCTTCACTAATGGTAAAACTCACTACGAAGCAAATTGTAGAGAATTGGTATATTAATGACTCATCTTCATGATTGTGTTCAATCTTATATTATGATTTTATTGGATTTATTTTTCCTCATTTAATCTAGTTTTCTGACAGTTAAGCCCTTAATTTCACCCAAAAAAAAGTAACTCTACTTTCTTCACTTAAGACAATGTTTGAGAATGCGGTATAAATAACGTTTCTCAAAATTTTGAATTTGTTTTGCTTAAAATTAAATTTTATATATTTTCAGATTTTTTTGATGTGTTGGTGTCAAAAATAATTTTTTTAAAATAAAAAATATATTATTTTGATACATTTCTGAGCAAAAAGCATCTTGAACCGTAACCACTACTACACTCTCAAACACCCCCTAAATCTATGCTTTTAACCTCTCTCTTTTTTCTTAGTTAATTGCAATTCCATCATGCTTAATTTGTTAACTTCTAGTTTGTTACTCCCTAAGAGAAATCTCTAACATCCGACAATACAATCACCTAAGAATATGCAAACCACGTCAAGAAAAAGAAACATAGTTAACCCACTAGAAGTATTAGTTAGCAAATTAATCTAGTTAGGCAAAATAAACAATTTTTTTTTCCTTTTGGATTAGTTTTAATTCAAGATTCAAGTTGTAGTGAATACAATTTATATAATTATTATATAATGGAGAAGAGTCATCTTTTATTGTGTAGTTCGAGATCCAATAAATCCCTGATGAAAAAAAAAATAGTAATCTTTCAAATTTCTCAGCATAAAATTGAATTTGGTACTACGTTATAATCAATGGAGGTAGAAAGAGGATGTCACTGCCCTAACCGGAAGAAATTTAAGCTGATTCATTAAACATGCATGAGAACGAAGATTTTAATATGATATTTTCGGTAAATAATTAATCTCAACTTCTTTATATCTTGGTTTCAAAGTAATAAAAGCATAAATCATACTTATTAGATCAGATAAAAGATTTAAATATATATATATATATATATAAATTAATTTAACATAACAGAAAGATATCAATATTTAAAAAAAAAACGTTGCCATGCTTTTGAAATAAACGGGCTGTTTATCCATCAAGGTGTGGAAACAAATAAAGCCGGACAGAAATACGAGAGCAACAGGTAATTCCATTCAGTAAAAAAATGATGGCAACGGGTAATTATTGATGTTAATAATAATATTTTAAATATTAAAAATATAAAATATTTTTTAAATATTTTGAGTTTATTAATTATGTTAAAGACTTGGATTCAAATTCAAAAGTTTTGAGTTGATAGTAATACCAAACTTAATAGTTTTGGGTTAGATAATCATACCTTGATCTAACACACGGTCAATAACTTTTAAAATAAAAATAAAAAGATAATATTTTTTATAATTCTCTAAACATCTATAATATGTTTCATAATTCAAATATTCTACGTACACAATAATTTTTACCATTTTAAAGTATAGTAGAATTAAAATATTAAAGTTTTACTTTTACTCGGATTAAAAAACGACAAAATAATTACTTTTACCAAAACCTTCCACCATCTGACAAAAATTGTACTGACAAAAAAGCAAGCAGCACTCTTTTCTTCTTCTCAACGTTACAAAATGAGGGTGAAAAATGTTAGCATGTACTCTTCACAGACATAGCCTTAAGATATAGGGACAAGAGCCACGAGCTTTGTAGGGGTTCCATGCGACACCGCACGTGTGATTTATGAGGCATCTCTTTCTCTTTTTCCACTGTCCTCCACGTAATACATGTATGACAAACGTGGCATAACATTGTAGATTCTATGGATTATTTAAGTAGGTCCATTGCAAAACCACATGTTCGAGAATAAAACACAAGCATCACATTTACACAATCTCCTGTCCATACAATGAATGTATGGTTTTTTTTTTTTTTTTTAATAATAGAGTAATTTATTGATAAGACCAATATGTCATAAACTAGAAGTCAAAGAACAAAAGGACTTTATAAACAAGAAGACTTCTAATTACCAAGAAGACGAGCACTACCAAGCTTTTATAAACAAAAACACTTTATTTATAAGACCATGTTACAATGTTTTCAGGATTTCTAATTAAAATATTCCATGTGTATGAGAAATTATTGTTGCAGGTCTTTAATCAAAGTGCAAGGCGATGAAAAATGGGTTGTGTATTCCAACCAGGCTTTTATTTTTAGATATTAACTTATTTCTTGTGGTTCAAATACCCTCATAAAATTTCTTAGAATAGTTGTTGTTACCTATCTATTTTAGGGCTCTATATAAAAAAAAATACAAAAAATAACGAAATAAAAATAAAAAGAATTTTTCAGATAAGAAAAGCATACCAAAACTCCTAAAAAATTGTTAAAAGACTAGTTGAGGAGTGTCCAAATATATAAAATTGAAAAATCTAACCCTATTGATTGATAAAGAGAGTTCAATTTTTGAAGAGGAAAATTTAAAATTATTGTTTAAGAAGTCAATTGGAATTTTTTAAGATTTAATTGAATTTATTAAATAATTAATTGTAAGAAAAATTGATTCTTAAAGTCAATTGAAAGATTAACTTGTTTCTTGCCATCCAAATATCCTCACAAAAATTATTATGATAGTTGTTGTTACTCATTTTGGGGCTCTATATAAATTTAAAAAAATACAAAAAAATAATAAAAAAAAGAAATATCTATCCGCTTGAAAAGATCATGTCAAAACTCCCAGAAAATTATAACAAAATCCCAGAAAATTGTGATAAAATAAGTTAAGAAGTGTCAAAATATATAAAATTAAACATCAAGATCAATTTCCTTAGCCATTTTTTAGTTGCAGCATATGTTAGTTAAAGTTGGATTGTTTCTGTTATGAATGTCATTGTTTGTATTCCTGATTCATTCCTTACAAGATTTTCATTATACCCCGCATAATTAACTCGGGTTGAATTCTTGAGCTTCCTTCAATTCTACTAGATTTGGAAGCACATAACATGAACAGTCCGTTTCTATTTTGAATTGAAAAACTTATAATATCAATTCTAGATCTCAACTATTGAGACATCACTCTAATATAATGTATCTCGAGGTTAATCAACCTTATCAAGGACCGAAAGTATATACTTTGTCGAGTTCGTGTGCCAAACGCGTCTACTGTAGGAATTTACTACCATACAGCTAAAAAGATCAAGAGGGAGAGTGGTGAACAAACTGGGTGGACGAAATATCTGAAAAGTCTTTTCTAGCCAAGTGTCGACTTGGATACGAATCCGTATTTGTGGTGAGTGGAGTTAGCACAAATGATTAGGCATTCCTCGTGGGGTAACTAATCCTAGTTCGCAATGCCCCAGGGAGTCGGTAATCAAAGTTTTTCTCCTGCGCGTGCACCCAAAGCTCTTTTTTTTTTTTTTATGTCGGCCCACACTTTAACATGCTGGTTTTGACCTCGTGAGCCCCACTTAGCCACTGCCCACTGGGCTTGTCTTCACAGATTTGTCGTCCTTTGTCAGGTTGTGAGTGCAATTCAATGGTTTAGTGAGCCAATTGGTCAAGTCGTCTTCACAAGTTTAATGAAGAACAGTGACCGTTCAGTTTTGTTAGGTAAGCCAATCGCCACTTGTCATTGTGCAAAATATCTGTTCTTGTGATGGGACAGGATTGAAATGAGACCTCTAGTTTTTGTTTCTCTCTACCCCTAATTGTGGATATTGAAGACACAAACACCTTTCACTTCGAATTTCCATCTACGACTCTTGTTTTATTAGATACGCAACTTATAATTCATCACAAGCTGTTCCAGAAGACGCTTGCCCGCGCTCCACTGCGGGTAGCCATCTTAACATCGAAGATTCTTGATTTTTATTTTTTTTTCTTAACAAATTGTTGGAACCCCTCCGGCTTCTTTACTATATCTATACTGATTTTGCTTAAAAATATATATATTTGATAACAATATTCATCTGACCATTGCCTTGTTGAAAAGCCATAAGAAGCTAGCCCTCTGTTCACACACATGTTATCTAGCTGGTCATTCCACATAAAAACACATTCGAAGATGGAGTTCACCTTCTGTTAGTTAATTTTGGGCTATTGTGCTTGATGAGTACTGCCATGGGCTCTAATTTCTGGCCATAATAATAGTTTTTTTTACTCTATAATTTCTTAGTGCCTCTTATTGGTAGTTGTGTTTAAATTTTGGATAAGTAAACAAATTAGATTATTTTCATATCGAGTCTCGATCTCTATATCCTCGGAGGGTATAGCCACTATCGTCAAGAATCTACTTGCTCTTGCACTTGCTCGTATATTTATCTGTGTATGTCCTTCACAACATCATGAGAAAGCTTTAGAGACTAGTTTGACCGAGAATCTCAACTTGATCATTCATCGATCGTAAATAAAGATATAGCAAGTAAATCCCTTGTCAATTCATCGAATGAAAGATGTATCTGATACCGAAAGCTGCTCGTCTAATATAGATTAGGGTTGTAAATCCCTTGTCATTTCATCGAATGAAAGAACGTTGCTGGTTTGACTTAAAAAAACACTACATCATATTAATTATATATATCTAACGAAGCCTTGCTCTCCTAGTCAGCTGTTTCAAGCATTGGGTAGTTACAAAACCTTAAGCAAAACCCTAGCCACCATTGCAAAACAATTGAGAGAAAGTGAGCTGAAATTTAGGCAAATAAACCTTAGAGTAATACTATTCATCTTTCCTAACTTTTCTCCCACAACAAATTCTAGCCTCATCTCTCTCCAAATCTTTTAAAGACCATTAATAGCAAGACAACACCCCTGCAGACCTGGACATTTAAGAGATTAAAAAAGGAATTAGAATCAAAAGCTTGAATCAACCAGTCATTCTACATACAAAAGCAACCACGCTTAACCACATAAATGACTACACAGCAAACCACATACAAAAGAAGAGTAACGACAGACTTAAAAGAGAAAAAGAAACAAGAACTACAAGGCACCAAAAGGTAGAGCAACAATAAAATTAAAAAAAAACAAACAAACAAAGAGCAAGTGAACACAAATTAATCAGAGAGGTTAAGAATTGGATAAAACAAAACCTGAGAAAAGGCAACGTTTTAAGCCTAAACGCTGCCATCATGGTCAATTGTAGCAGTGGGAGTAAGGGTATTATTGTACGTGATATAACACATCAAGTGCTTATCAACACACTGCTTCAATGACATTTTCAAGTCTGTTGTGTTGTTCTATATAAAAGAAACTCAATTCCTAAATAATAATAAAAAAAACCCTAAAACATTAGACCCTTTCTCATTAATGGCTAACACAACTTACTTAAATTCACAGTCCTTGTCATTGTCCCTCTAAGAAATCCAACTTCAAGTCTTTCATAAATGAACCCAATTCTAAGTTTCATCAAGGGAAGATTATAACTTGTTTTTTTTTTATTATTATTATTGAAAATGAGGGTCTTTAA
Source organism: Populus x sibirica (assembly GCA_019202695.1). Classification (NCBI taxonomy): domain Eukaryota; kingdom Viridiplantae; phylum Streptophyta; class Magnoliopsida; order Malpighiales; family Salicaceae; genus Populus; species Populus x sibirica. The sequence continues at coordinate 81,715 of JAGMVL010002072.1, read as the reverse complement.
GCAACTATGTTATGTGAAGGTGAAGAAAGCATGAAAAATAAAACTTCTCAAAGACAATGCAATCCTAACAATGGTCATGAAGAGAAATCGTTAGTTTTTGAGAAAACAAAACATGCCCGTTGTAAAGCGGGCGATTATTTCCGATCATACCTGTTGAAAATTAATAGTCTAGTGTCCTTGTTCATGCTTTCCAAGATTCCCATCTTCTCATCTAAAAACAAAAGGAAACATTTCAAACAATGTCCAACTTTCCCATTTCAAAATAACTATAAAAAAAATCCAAGGTTTCTTGAGGTATACATATGTGAATCCTCCCTTACAACTTCCATTTCTTTTTAGAGGCTTAATTTCTTGAATTGATTCTATTATTAAAAGTCAACAATTTAACAGTAGATCATGAAAAACATCAAAACCTTCTACATGGGAAGTTTACACATATCTGAATAACCACAAAAGGAAAGAAAATTAAATTTACCTTAGCCATCTCTAAGCCAAATATGAGAATGTGTGATACATAATAGAAGGAAGCCAGCACAAACCTCAAGTAATGGAGTTGCCTCATACATGCCTGGACGACAAAGAATGCTTTCTCTATTCAAGAATCAAGTCAAAACAAACGTTAATGTTAAATATTGGTCTCATACATAACAAATGCATGCATTTAGTGGATAAAATTTAATACTATAAAATAACATAATGTTCAAGAACAACTACTTTCCTAAGCAAGTGTATATGTCGAGAACCCAAATAAAAAAAATAATCAAAACAAGACAAAAAGCAAGAAATAAAGATGCAAGGCAATAAATTGAAAGGATCATGAGAAATTAAAACAAAATAATACCATCAAGCACCATCTGAAAAAGGCAATTCGAGCTAAAAGCAACAACAGTACCATCAAAAGAAACGAACAAACTCTCATATGGCTATACCAACAAATCAGAGTCTTAAACCAACCTAAATCATCAAATCCAAGGATGGCATCAAAAAGAGGAACAAGACATCAAAAATAGGAACTAAGATAAAAGCAAGCAATGAAGATGGCAAGAAAACAAACTGAAAATGGAATGAACAATCCATACAGATCGATGACAACCAATCAACAACCAGTACAGGAGACAAAAAAAAAAACTTAAAACATGCAACACCGACAAGAATTAAAAGCATAAAAGAAAACAGGAATGAAGAGAAACAACAGGGAAAAATAAAGAAAATAAATAGGGCTAATTAAAAAACACAAACCAAAGACATGCAATTAAAAGAAATGTCAGAACCCACTAAGCCAAACAAAAAATGTGTCAAGATGTAACAAAATCAAAGGACAACCAAGAAACAATAGTGATACACTGCAAAACCAAACAACATTAGAACACCTCTAATTACCCATGTAGTTGCAAACAGACAACCTCAGAAAAATATAATTGGTGGAGTAGTATCCTTATCGATATAATAGTAAAAGAGAATTTTCTTATGACATAAAATTAAATGGCATTCTCATTAAGTCATCAATCGAGCGAAAATTAAGATTGATAACTTTAATATGTACATAGAAGCTAACAAATTGCTTTCACTTAGTTTTTACTTGGAAAAAAATCACATAGATCATTATTTTTATGGTTAAAAAAAAACTAGTGAAAGCAATTATTTAAAAGAAAAATACGAAACTAAAATTCAATATGGTAGCAGATTCATTCTAAATTTATGCCATCCATATTTTCAAAACTTTCCAGAAATTTAAAAAAAATATATAGATCAATTATTCATATATATTTTTAAGATAATTAAAGCATTTTTAGACCAAATCGTGTATCAATCAAATATTTTCTTGGGAACGATTTTAATAATGCAATATCCAAAATAATAAATTTCACTAAATTATGGCTATAAAATTTAAACTTGTATATTTTCTCGAAGAATAAATACTCAGCATGATCTAAATAAAAAGAAAATAGTATTGAAATTAGTAAGATGTCAGACATTTATTTTCATATCATTTCTTCAAAATAATAAACAATTCATGTTCTCGTACCAAAGCATAATCATTTCTTCAAAATAAAAATAAAAAAAACAAATTCATGTTATTAATATTCTTCCCTCTTGTTTAAGTTTTAATGGACCTATGGTTTTATGAAAAAAATTGGACCCATAAAGAAAACAAACTGTTCTCCTAGCCAATATACGAAAAATTCAAATTAAAAAAAGAAAAATAACTTTAAAAGACAAATTCAAATAAAATAATTTTCAATCTTTTTAAGTAGAAGTCCATGGATGGTTTTAAGAAACTTTTTCAAAATTTCACAAAACAGAACATAACCAGCAAATTGGCAGCTAACCGAAATAACTGCCACGCCCACATATTCCAAAATTTTCGGTTGATTATGGGTCCCAGAAAAGTGATCTTTCGTTATACACGTGCCACGCATGACATGGACCCACACCTTGATTTGTGTGGGGTTTCGCCGTGTCAAGTTTACAAATGAGACGAAGTGTGGGTCCCTGCCAACCCCACTCTCAAGCTGATCCCACAAAGAGGAACTATCTTCTACTGTTATTTTTGCTTTTTAGCATAGTTTTTTTATATAAAAAAAGGGATAAAAAGCAATTTCAAAATAAATTGAAAAATTGTGATTGAAAAATACAACATTTAAACTTTTCATTATTATTCAGATACGCAACAATTCAAAGAAATTATGAAATAGATTACATAAATTACAACGAGGAGGAAAAAAAAAGATCTTGAAGGCAAAAAAAATTCAAACTTGTCACTTTGATCATCATTAGTGATCTTTTTTGGTATCATTGATTTTATCTCATGAATATCTTTTTTGTGATACTGATGGTGTCATAATCAGAGTCTCGATGTACCTTCAATGTCTCTTCTCATTGTAATTTTTGCAATTTATTTCGTTTTTGTTTTTGAAATATTGTTTTTTTAGCAGTGATTTGAATGAAATATTTTTCAATCACAACTTATATAAATTGTGCTATTTTATCAAATTTTCTCAAACTCTGTTATTTTGCTATTTAAAAGAAAAACATGCTAATTGTTTTTTTTAAAAAAAAATTCATTTCTCCACCCCGTTTTTCTTTCTATCTAAGTTGCAGGCCCCTTTTCTCATATTTTATTTATATAATAATCGAGAAAATTTATATATAAAACAACATCAATAAGTAGATGGTAACTGAAACAAAAAGGAGATTACAAGAAAACAATTAGAAAAAGTAGTAAAGAAACGAGAAACCAAACTAATTAATCCAGTTCATGATACATTTAGGATTTTTAAATAGATCAGATTATATGTAACTAAAATTTTTAACTAAGAATTTTAATAAAAAAAGCCAAACGATGAAAGGTAAAAAATCACATCCCAGATTAAAATCTTGAACTCGAGTATGAGATGATTGCGAGCTATCCAAATAGACCAATAAAAGTCTTTGCAGAGAAAACTAATAGCTTGACGATAAAAGTTACCTTTGACCGATCGAAACCATTCCTACAAATTCTAATTAGAGTCCTTAGATAGATAACTTAAACACCCAAATTAATGTATAAATCTACCGTAAAACTTCCACGGAATAGTATAGTGATGAAATAGATGATTTGTTTTGTTTGTTAACAAATGTTATTTTATATTCTAGCTATGTAGACCATTACAGGGCATTTGCATGTATGTTCTAATAAGGTAACAATATTTTATAGGTTTTGGTTCGGTTTATTATGTATAGTACTATGCCAAAACATTGACAAGAATGAGAATGGATCGAAAATGTGCTTGCCTTTTTCTTTTCTTTTTTTGTAATCAACTTGGTATAGATATAACTAGCTATTTGAGTTATGCTTCACCGCAAGTCGGATAAATTTTTTTCAATAAAAAAATTCTCAATCATAAATCAAAATACTTATATATTTATCTAATCAAATAAATTCATATTTGATCAAGAGATAGCTAATATTAAGATATTTGATCTCACAACACAAATCATGTACTCAATTGTGTTTAATAACTTTTTTTCTTAGAATAAATTTTTATTTAATTAAAAAATTATATGTGCTAATAAAAGGTAAAACAAAGTCATTAATGAAAGCATATTTAATAGAAATATGAAGTTCTACTATCAAACAACTCAATGTTTAGTGTCAAACCTGAAAAAATAAAAATAAAAAAGATTTGGTTTAACCCGAACTAGCCCGTTAACCCCACAACCATGAGCACAAAATTGAGATAGCTCCATAAAAAGAAAACTGAAAAAAAAAACACAAGGATCAATTCCTAAAAAATAAATGTTTTATGATACAATTGAGAAAAAAAATAAATTTAAAAAAAAACAATACCTTAAAACACCAAAGTCAACCCATGTTAACTTTTGAAAAAAAATACAAAAAGATCTTTCTCACCATAATGAATTTGTAAATGACAAATGTGTCCATATAAAAAGACAATATTGCCCCTAATTGCTAATTTTCTTTTGTGTACATAAGGGCAAAATGGGAAAAGAATTGTGGATTCACTATGTACATACATAATGTTTTTCCCACACAATTTAGATTTTTTAAACTAAATTCTTGGTTCACGCTATATCGTGGGTCAAATCATTTTTTTGTAACTTTAAAAAAACATTCTAAAGAAGTTGGGAAGGAAAACAAAATTGATGAATACTATATGAAAAACTTTTAATATATCAAAAAGGTGATATATTGAACGATATTTTTTTAAAAAAAATATTGAAACAACGACACATTGACTTGACCTGAGCCAACCATGGTTAACCAAAGAAAACTCACAATCCAAGATATAAAATCATAATAACTCATGGAACCTAGATATGAACAAAATATGTAGCCCAATTCTAATCAACCAACTACTAAAAGCAAAAAAAAAAAAGACCTAAAAAAGCTATATTAAGCAAACAAAAATATCATGAAGTGAGCATATATAACATACTTATATTTAAGTAATTTATTTAATTTAATTAAAAAATATTTTAAAAAAGTTAAATTTAACAAAAAGCAACAAATAAAAAGATCTCAGATAAACCATGTTATTTTTAAAATTAGCAGAAAATCCTCTATAAAGCAAATAAAAAAACATAACTAAATCTTCAATTAAATCAAATGATGACTGATGAAATTAAAAAAAGATGAGCTTGAGAAAAAACAAATGAACTAGCAAATATCCTAAACCTGGAGTGGTCTTCAAAATTCACAACCTGTTAAATTATACAACTAGATTCAATCAACAAACTGAATTCAACTTTGAAAGATGAAATTGGAAAAACAATATCGATTTTAATCAAATTAAAAAAATAATAATAAAAACTGAAGGAGAATAAAATCATAAAAGTATCAATTATACAAATGATCTCAAACAAAATATATAACAATTAAAAAAATGAATATCAAATTTGACAGATTAAAAAATTAAAAGAAAGTGGAATTAAAAACAAATTTTAATTTAATAAAATAATTCAAATAAAAAAATATCAATTAAAAGCAATAAAAAGAATGGTGATTATTAAATCTGAAATATAAAAAAAATAAAGGAAAATAAAATTGAAAACAAATTTTAAATATATAAAGTTAGAGAAACTACGTGCTAATAAATCCTTGATTAATGTTAAAGAAGGGTAAAACTTCAGATTAATCATGGATTATTGCAAAAAGAAACAAAAACTACAGTACTATTATAATTTGTCTAGAACAAGATTACAGAATATTACTGAATAAGATTAATATCTAACCAAGAGAGGAGGATAAGCAAAAAAGAAAAAAATTGTCTAAAACCTGTTTATTTTTGTAATTTAAAAATATTTTAGAAAAAATTTAATTTTTTTTTATTTTTTTATTTTAAATTAATATTTTTTTGATATTTTTAGATCATTTTAATATGTTAATGTCAAAAATAATTTTAAAAATATTATTTTAATATATTTTTAAATAAAAAAACTTTAAAAAATAACGTAATGTTATTTTAATGAGCACCTAAATACTGTTCATGAAACGAAACATAACCGTACATTTTGTCTATTTTAAAAAGTATAACAAATGGCAAACGGAACCCTCAGATGTTAAAAAGAGGTAGGCCACTTGTTGCTAATTCTAATTATTGGGTTTGTATCTCCTTTTTCTTTTTCTTTTTCTTTTTCTTTTGTCTTCTTCCCTCTCTTCTTTTTCTTTTTCCTTTTCCTTATATTGATTTTCTCTTTTGAGATTCCATTATTCTTTAACAAGTTGTCATTTCTGCACTCTTTTCCTTTTCTTTTATTCTTTAAACTATTATAATTTGTCTTTCCTAACTGCCCTTTCACCTTTCTATCTTTTTCTTAAAACCACCGAGATACTTTAATCAAAAACAATTTGGACAGATATATAAACTTAGCTTAGAAACTAGTTTACAGTTTGTTGGATTAATTTTTTTAAAAGTAATAAAAAATATTCAAGTTATAAAGAATTATTTGATATTTTTATTAAAATTAGTCTAGTGAGTCAACTTTAAAAATTTATATGACTCCTTATCTAATTCAAATTTAAAATTAAAATATATAAAAATCAACTCTACGTGATTTGATTGATCAAAAAATAAATTGGTTGACTTGTAAAAAATTTTTAAAAAAATATTGAAAAAAAAACTCTCTTAACCCAACTTCTTATCTACTTAAATTTAAAATTAAACAATATAGAAGTTTTCAGGATTTAATTAACTAAGCCTGTACAAAAACAATCTAAATCATCTAGTAGCCTCTAAGAGAGAATATAATGCATACAAATTTCAAAATGGTATAAACACCCTAGAATCACTTAATTGTATTCGCAAGTGCACGCACTATATGCGCGCATGCATGCTTGTATTAGAACTAATGATTTATAGTCGAAGCACATGCTAAATTGACAGAAGAAGTGAATACTTTACTAAGCTTTTGATGAAGAAAATATCAAACAAACATACATATATAATTAAATGATGATTGTACATATTATTCACTCTCTCTTTTTCTTTTTCTTTTTGCCTTTTCATCAGCACTCATCATATAATTATATCACTTTAACCTTAGTACATATGTAGCAAAGATTAACAATTTAGCTTTTGAAAAGAAAGAGTAAGCAAATCAACTTATAGGGAAGATACAACAAAATTTGGACTTAGTTTGCGCACTAATTAACTGGCTGGTCCGTCGACATGCCGTCGAGCTCCTTGACAAATTAATCTTTCCATTGCAGGAGCTGCCAAGCAAAATGGTACCACAGTCCCATTTTCTCCTTTCTTGTTTGTAAATGGCAATGGGATATAAAAGCTTGCAACTCCAGGCATGGCCCTTTGGCAGCCCCACCATCTATACCTGCACGTCTCAAGTCCGATGCTAGCTAGGGATGCCCTTACCACTGTAAAATGAGGCCTCCCCTTAATCACCATCAATGATCATATGTTACTGATCGCATGTATTCTTCAGTCTCGTCAGCCCTAGCCTCTCTCACCAATTCTCAGGCGTATCCAAATGGTTTTTTCGAGAGTTCTCCTGCAGTAGTTGCTGCTACTGCAAAAGCACATCTAATTTTCTAACACATTTCTTTTCACTCTCTTGATACAAAAAAATCAAAATAATAGTAAAATCATATCTTTGCACTTCAGCATTGTAAACTAAAATAATAGTACACAGTTTGAAATCATGATCAAGTAGCCTTTGTTTATTAATCCACATATTTGGTGCTTATCCTCCGAGCCCGACTCCTTTAGTTTTTCCTGCTTGATCATCACCACAATGACATCACTTCATTATCTACTCCTTATCTTGATTGGAATTTTATGGTGGGCAAATCAGTCCACTATTAATCCATGAAGTACTAGCCTGCTAGAAGAACAATGTGTATGTCTCTCCATTTCAAGAATTAAAAGAGCTCTTGATCTTGTTCCTTTTCCCAGTATAGATAAAAAGTCGACTTTCCAGCTTTGATTTGAGGGAAAAAAACTCGTCTCTCTTTTTTCTTTTTTTTCCTTGATATCATCCCCTAAAATAATTTAATCTGAACTTTATACGTATCGACCTTACCCAACCTGAATAAATAAATAAAATTTAAGAATTCAATGAATAATAAATATGGTATAAATATTATTAAATCCGACTCAAAATCCACTTAAATCTATCTACAAATATATATTTATATTATATAAATATGTTTTTATAATATTTATATTTTTTAATACAATATGATATATATTAATTATTTTATTTTTTATTGATTAATAAGTAATAGTGGAAGAAGATACTAATTAATAGATATTTAAATAACAGATATGATATAAATATTAAAAAATACAACCCGCGTGTACTGATTGGCTTCCTTATCCCCTGAACATTTCCAACTGAAAACAGTTGCTAGTTTGTGATTTGATGCAGTGGGACCCTGAACACTAAAGTCCACGTCAATATGATGGAGTTCCACGTGGACGACATCAATGTCTTGATTAAAAACAAATTACTACAATGAAGATCATTTTCAAGAACATCATCAATTATATTAAACAGTCCTTACTTTTTCAAGTAAAAGCTGAAGTGTGCCTAAAAGGAAAGGATGATCCTTACATGCGCGATAAATGTAGTTTTTAAACATTCTTTCGTAAAGATATATTTTCATATTATTCTTATCCTAAAAGTGATATTTCGACTAAAAAATTAATTTTATGCCTTCTATAAAGCCTATATATAGGATATATGAGTTTCTTTATTATATTAATGTCATTATTATTTTTTTTTTTTCCAGAATGAGGGAGCAAGAAAAGCAAAGCTAGACAAATTAAATTAATATATTCCCATTACTTTTTTGTACTACTTAATGGAAACTTGCAAACAAATTGCATGGGGATGGAGACAAATGGGTCATGATCCGGGCGTTAGATCCATTTACTATTTTGTGCTCCTGAAAAAATGATGGCAGCTTATGCAGTCACGGATATACGCATGTCGGCATGTATGTCATATTCAATTCTTAAGTGTATGTTTAGTAATGTATTGTTGTGTGTATTTTTTAAGAGTATTTTTTAATTATAAATATATTAAAAAAATATTTTTTATTTTTAACATGAATACATCAAAATAATTGAAGGGTGTTTAAAAAAAAATTAATTTCATATTTTTTAATTAAAAAAAAAAAATTTAAAAACAGTAATTTGATTCTAAAGATGTAGCTTATGCATTTACATATGAAGCATTTGTTCAAGGATGAATCCCCTTTATCAATTTCATACAAGAGTTTGATGTGTACATGCGCAGATTTATTTGTCAAAATAAAAGTAAGCAATTGACATATTAAAATAAGAATAAACCTTGATGTAAATTTAGTCCCTAAACAAATATTTTTATCAATCAAACCCCTAAGATTTCATATATTTATCAATGGGATCCCGACCTCAATTTCTATCGATACTTTCTGTTCAATGTGCATATTTTATAAAGCAAAATGACGCGGTTTAATTTTAAAATAAATGATAACGTACACAAAGTCAACAAGCATGAATAGGAGGACCCAATTGAAAAATGTTTGAATTAGTCGAGGTTCGAACCCTGTGGTTGCTCAGGTTCGAACCCTGTGGTTGCTCATATGATGGCCACTGGAGGCTTACATGGTCGTTAACTTCAGGGCCCGTGGGATTAGTCGAGGTGCGCGCAGGCCCCGGACACCCACGATAATCTAAAAAAAAAAAAAAAATGTTTGAATTGTCTCAATTGGTAAAATATGTTGTTTTTGGAGGAATTAGGAATTAGTAATATGATAGACTGCTAATGAATTAGCAAGGTTTCCCCTTAATTATAGTAGAATTAAGGGGAAACCTCGCCAATTCAAATTAATACACTTTACAGTAGCATTTCAAAATAATTATCTTTATTGTTTGGTGCCTTTATTTGATTAATTTTAGTGACAACAATATCAACTTTAATTGGTAATTGTGTAGCTTTTATTAATATTGGATGTTTTAAGTATTTATTTCTAAAAGTTCGATCCAAAAATTTAAGCGATATCAAAAGAAATTTCTAAGATAATTTTATATTAATTCTTTAACATATTCACTTAAATAAAAGTTTTTAACTTGAAATTTTTAAAATCTCACACTATTTTATACTGAAATTTTAATATAACTAGATAAGAATTCAGGATAACATGATTTAAATTTAAGATTTCTTGGTTATCAGAACTCTAATATTATTATAAAAAAAACTATATTAATTTAAAATTTTAAACTATTAGTTGAGATGAGAATTTAAGATGTTAGAATTTAAACTTCTGAATTTTTTTGTCATCGGAGATCTATTACCTTATTAAAGAAATATTTCAACCTAAAATTTAAGCTATTAAATGATATCTTTAGAATAATTTTACATTTATTAACAAATGACATAATTATTTTAACAACATTTAGCATAAATATCATATATATATATATATATATATATATATATATATATATATATATATATATGACTAAGAATATAACCTAAAAACAAGCGAACAACAAAATTGTGATGGAAGCAGAGTCTTTAGTACAAAACTCGGTCGAATCCTTCTCGCGTGAAATTCTTTGTTTTCTCATTAGATATTTACGTGGGAATATCTTGAGCTTCTGATATCGAAATCAAGCGATTCAAAAACCTAAATTCATCTATGCGTACAGGTCTATAACTTTCATGAAGGGTTCAAGGTGAGATAAATTCATTTTGAAGAACAGAATTTGACCGTAACCTAGTTGGTCAAAAGGATTTCTTGATCTGATTCAGGAAACTGACAATGCCGAGCGTCCCAATCTGACTGAGAGTCTGCAATAAGAACAATGAACCCTATGACCTAATAAAGATGTAGGTCAATTCTTTAACATGTCATGAGTGACAAAATATAGCTGGGATGGTCAAATAGTGTATGAAACCAAGTCAGAATCAGAGTCTAAGTTGGAACAAAAAATTACGATAACAAAGAGAATCAGTTTTTTTTAGTGCAAATTCTGAGGGACTTATCCAACTTTAAAAACCAGATAAAGAAGGAACGAATTTAGCATAACGAAGACTCCTAATCAATCTAAGAAACCTGATGATTTTGGCAGCAAAAGAGAAAGATAAAAAGAGCAGAAAACAACTGAAACAGGGTTCGAAAAACACTTCTTTCTCCTCTGCTTTTGTCAATTCCTCAACAATCATGAATTAAACTCCTGTATTTGATTGAAGAGGGATACATATCATCTTCAGCACGTGAAGCCCAAAAATAAATAACAACAATTAGAATATGAATATGAATATGTGCGGCTTCACTTTTGAAATCTTTATCGAATAATAATAACCTAATTAGCACGAACAATCAGAACAACTCCTCTAAACCTCTTGATCATGCCCCTCCCACATGGGAAAGAAATGGCACGGAACATAGTTTTGAATATTAGTTACGTAGATGGCCTTTGATTTTCGACATTTTGAGGTCAAGGACAATGAACTTGCCTCGTAATAATAAGAATAGTGTATAATATTAGAAGTAAGGGTTCCAATTAAGAATCTAAATACCATAAATTATCCGGCATCAACATTACATCCATGTGGTAGCTGTTCTACTGGTAGTTGCAAAATGTCCTATTACGAATTATGCTTTTAGAATTCAACAACGCTTTTAGAATGCAACAATGAATAGTCGGCAGGAGAAGAGTAGAACCGATCTCTGAAACACAAGGAATATATAAATAGAAAAATTGAATGTTAATTTGGACTCCATTCCACAATATCCTCAGAGTGTTGAAACTTTCCTTCAAGCATTAGTTCCTAACCCTATATTCTCAAGGAATTCTCTCACCCTCTAGAATACTTTTGCATGAGAATCCATGACTTCGTTTGCTCTTGTCATCGATCCTAAGCTTTCTAGTCTTGTTTAAAACGCCAATTCGAACATCATCTAGAGTTGAAATTAATTTCCATATGGAATCGACGAAACCTACACCTTTAGATTGGTGTATGCAAGGTTTTCTATTGATAGTTACAAACTTACCATACTTGACCAACTTGAGATTGACTTTTTTTTTCTTTTTCTTTTAAGACCCATTTGATAAAATGCGCACCTGGGTTAAAGACAAGTGTACGTGATATATAAGCTAGTGGAAAATCTTTTTGTTTTAGGTCTTTTCAGCATGAAATCACGATCATCAGGGATCGCAAGCAAATCACAATTTGCAACAAATTAAAAACGTTGTGGAAAGGATGACTGCTTTTCGATCCCCTTGAATTTTGTTGTTGAAATCTCTAATGCTTATGTCAAATTCGCGTGCTAAAAGTTCAGAAGCAAGATGCGAAAAAGATTGTATATGGTGAGAGGGAAGATTTGAGAGATCATAACTGACTTCAAGATATCCCTCGTTGGAGATGATTATTCATTCTTTAGCTCGAGGTTCATAGCTATTAGATGTATAATCTCATTTACTATACAGCAATTTGTAAGTGGGTAGGTCTAAGGACATATTAAAATATGCGCATTCAGAAAGTACGATGATGTATGCATTGTGCTTCTTTTCTTGGCAGAAAATTTTGATTCTCATTTGGGATTCTTGATTGCACAATATCTGGTTGATATGATCTTCAACGGTTCGTAGCTCTTCAAAGTAATTCTCTCACAGACATAATTCTGTTTTTTTTTTTCCTTTCTTTTCTTTTCTCCATTGGTACGTCATCAAGAATTTCACTTTCAGAAGCCAATAGGACTGTACCAGGAGGTGCATTTCTTCTCTCTTTTTTTCCAGTGAGCGAAGACGTGTATGGCGCTCCTTGTAGATACTCCATGGGCGGTTCCTTTTGTCAAAGCTTCATTCAAGATGTGCGTAGGGGCGTTTTGATTGAAAGGTGAAGAGGCCAACTATTGTAATATAGGCCAAAATTGCGAGCTGTCATAATTAATAATATTTTTTTGTTACAGGTCATAATTAATAATTATCAATATGGTATGTGTGCTAAAAAATAAGAAATTAATTACATCTAATGTATCTTGAGTGATTTGACAAAATCTTCAGTATATATTCTTTTAACAAAATGTCAATACATGCATGTTTGGCATAGTTTTTTTTAATTATAATAATCAAGTTTATTAATAAAGAAAATTCACTTAGAAGATATTAACCCGAAAAGTTGAAAGATTATTTACAAAAAAAAATTAAATGAATGCTCGTCATATAAATCACAAGATCTATATTAGATCACTCAAAAAACAATAAATAAATAAGATGTCAAGATTTAATAAATAAAAGCTAAATGGTGCGATTTACGTACGTGGGCTGCAATGGCAAACCAGTTTTTAGACAAAATTAACGAACTAAATATTAGCCAGCTAGAGTTTGAAGGGGAGAAAAAACTAGATCTTGCAAACAATCTGTTCCTATTTTTAAATTATTAATAATACCATGATTAAGGAAATAAAAGATTGGACGACAAGTTGTCCATTACAGGCCTCGGCCCAGCTAATAGACCAGATAGCCAAGTTGTCTGGTCACATGGGTTTGGGCTCGACCCAATCAACAGAAGTTGTTGAGTTACATAGGTTGGGCCTAACCCAACCACTAGACTGGATAGCCCAGTTATCCGATCACAAGGTTTTGACCTCAACCCAACCCCAAGCAATCTTAACGATAGGCACAAAGCCCACTTTGGCCCACAATATGGATCCACTAGAGAACCTTCTGAAAACCCAAATACTGGACCTGCTGGCAACTAACATAAATCGTGAAAAAGCCCAAGTCGTTTAGTCCATGTTGTGACTATTATCTTATGATATATGTGCTATGGTGTCTTGGGAGATTAAACATATTAAAAAAAGAATTATAATGAAATACGATGATGTGTTGTATTGCTAGTTAGATCATGTAAATTAAAATTATCATTAAAGACATAACTTAAATTAAATAATTTCCTTAAAAAACTAAATTAATTACTTAATAAATAAATTCTTTGTTTTAAAACACACAAATATCATTAAAAAAAAAAACAAAACAAAAGTAAAACTGAAACAGTCCTCAAAACATGACATGGTTTTTTTTAGTAATTAGAATCATTAAATAATTTAATTGAGATTTAATACACTTAAAATAAAATGAGTTGACTAAGTTGATGTTTAATAGTAATTGACTAACATGATACAATACGATTTTGTTTTAAAATTTTCGGATTTTATACAAAAGCTTTCCTCTATTTTGTTTGTGGGATCGAATTAAAGAAATTAAATTTGGAGTAAATAAATTATAAATTTGAATTATACAATTAGATTTAATTTCAAAGTAAAGCAGAATATGAATCCCATTTTTATGTGAGGGATATCAGATTTTGAAACTAAAATATTTTCACTAAACACGGTTGCTTCAACCTTAATTTAGTAACGCTATCTAAACTTTCCTTTTAATCTAATTCATTGCTTCCCTAGCTGCCAATAGCCTGTCAAAAGCCCATCAACATGCGCTGTGTATTGATTCCGATGTGTGTTTGTTTTCTAAAAATTAATTTTTAAAAAATTATTTTTTAAATTTTTTTGTGTTTATTTGTTATTAGAAAAGTTGGTCAACATAAAACACTTTCCCGTCAAATAAAAATTTGGCTTGGTTTTCAGGAAAGTGTTTTTCTTTTATTTTAGGCGGAAAACACTTTCTGAAAGTTGTGAAAAATTTAGAAATGTCATATTATTTGCTAATTATATCAAATTTGGTCCTCAAACTTTTGATTGCTATATATATTTTGTTTTGAATATTTATTTTTCAATTTCATCCCCTAGAATTTAATTTTTATATTAATTTTGGTCCTTATTTTTATAATTGTTATTTGCTTTTCCCTTATCATTTTTTAATTAAAATTTTTTATCTATTAAATTTGGTCCTCATTCTTTTGATTGTTACTTATTTTATTTGAAATAATTTATGAAATATTAATTATTATTATTTTAATTTATTCATCTTTCAATTTATTTTTTAGATTTGATCTCTATTATTTTGATTATTATTTATTTTATTTGAGATAATTTATGAAATTATATTTTTTTTCAATTTCATTCTCATTCAACTTTTTAATTTGTAAGATTTGTTCCTTATTATTTTTAATAAACTTGAAAAAAATAAAACATTAATAAGTTATTTTCCAGCTTATTTTTCATGACATAACCAAATATGGGAAAATATTTTTCAACTTATTTTTCATTATACTACCAAACATCGAAAAGTAATTCACTTTTCCAGAATTTACTTTCCAAAAAAAAACTACTTTCCATCAAATAAACAGGGAAAATAATAAAGTTTACATGGTAAGGCAAGGGCTAGGTTGATTTCATATATATTTGCAAAAGGAAGATGTATAACTTTGATAGTTAATATCATGAAGGGTGATGATGATTATATGAATATAATGTGCCTAGCTTGGCTAGAAGATGCAAGGTTTTTCATGCATAAAAGTAACAAGACACCTGTTCAAGCTTACGCCGATCCTAGACTCATGCATGCCAACTCGGTTGCATAAAAATTGGAGAAGAAGAAACATGTAGATTTGAAAGGAAACTTACCTGTGAGAATGTGTATATTTATCCTTGAATCAATTACTTTAATATTATTTTAATTACTAAAATCAAAGTGATATTTTACGATACGAACATCTTTATAAATATTATCAAATTAATACAGAGAATCCAAGATAAAAAAAGAGAAAAAAAATTATTCTTTCAAAAAATAAAAACTTACCTCTCTTCATATGGATTATGTTCTTATATATATAAGTAGAGAAAGTGGTTAATTTATTTAGTAACTCCTCTAAATACTTGGATTAGGCTCATTTTATATAGACAGATCAGACCTAACTCAATAATTAATATCTCTTACTTGCCTATGAAAGACCGAATCTATTTGATATATTATATTTTAAACTTACATAAAAATTTCATACTTAATAAACAAATTGTATAACCTGAAATAAATAGTGAAAAGAACTCTGATATAGAAACCTAATACATGTCACATCAATCTCCTAATTAATTATTCTTTAAAATATACTAATGTACCCAAGTATTTTTAATAAAAAAAACTTGATCAGCAAGTAAGTAAAGATATTTTTTTTCTCTTCTATATACAATCATAAAAGTGCGAGGATTGATTTTTTTTTTTTTTTTAATATTGAGACCGCCGTAGCATTGCATGATCCCACTTGCTACTATTAACTAAAAATAAAGAATTTCCTTTCCAGCTTGTTGTTTTTTCTAAAGAAAGAATTAGATAGCACAACTCAATCCCAGCACCTTAACTGTCCAATGAATCATGTTTTCGTACGACTTTGTGCTGATTTGTTTTTCTTTTTTTTAAAAAAAAAAAACAATGTATTTTATATTATACTATTTCAGATATTGTCACTAAATACTTGTCATTTGTTCAAAAGTATAGAATACTTTAATGATGTATATTTTATTTCTTAAATTTCTTGAAAAAATGCACTTTAGTCCTTGTATATTATTTTTCTTACAAATAAATTCCTAACTCAGAGTTTCTTTATCCTTACATTTAACAATACACACAATTTAGTGCTTGGATGATTATTGTTTTTTACTAATTCCCTATATGCCAAATCTTGAACTTGTCAAAATCGTGACAATAGATATATGATATTATAAGAAATAAGATTTATTTTTTTCAACAAATATATCTTTTGAATTTCACTTAACACTTTCTTTGTCCATAATCCATTTAAATTATAAGGAAAATAAAAATAAAAATAAAATTTATTGAAAAAGTATATCTAGGATAATATGATTAAAAAACAAAATTAAAGTAAAACGGCCTGATAACAATAATTTATATTTCAGTAGAAAAAATTCTTATAATATCATGTAACTAACTATCATGGGAATATCTTTCCTTCTTTTAATTTATTTTCTTTATTTATTTTACTTTTTTTAAATTGATATTTTGGAAATAATTTTTTTCAAAAGAAAATTATGACAATAGATATCAATATTATAGGAAACAAAAGTTTTATTTTTTAAACCAGTGTACTTATATGAATTCACTCAACTCTTATATTGTTCATTAACCTATTTAAATTGTTTGAATATTGTGACCAAGTCTATAATTTGATACTAGGACTTAATGAGTTGTATTTATAATAAAATAAAAGGACTAAATACATATAAAATACAGGATCAAGGTATTTTTTTAAGCAATTTTAGAAACTAAAATATACATTAATAAAAGATTTTTATATTGTGAGCATGTGTTATCATTATTTAACAGCGTTAATGACAACGACTAATAAAAATATATAATGATGATAAAAATATAATGTATAGGATTAATAGTAAAATAAATAGTATTAAAGAGAACTTTTAAACAAAAAAAAAAGAGCACGGGACATGCATTACGGTGTTTGGGAGTGTGATTGCGGTTGCATTTTAAAGTGTTTTTTATTTGAAAATGTATCAAAATAATATTTTTTTAAATTGTTTTTGATATCAGTACATCAAAATGATCTGAAAACATCAAAAATATTAATTTAAAACAAATAAAAAAAAATTTTTTTTTCAAAAACACTTTTGAAACGCAAAATAATATTTTTTTTATTTTTTAAAAATTATTTTTAATATCAGCATATCAAAATTATCTGAAAATATCAAAAAAAATATTAATTTAAAATAAATAAATAATTCAATTTTTTTCAAAAATATTTTTAAAATACAAAAACATACCTCCATCATCTAATTAAAAACCTCTTAACTACAAGAAATGGCGATGCAAAGAGTATGGTTGTTGAGGATGTTTACTCTTTAATTTTGTATCACATGTTCACAAGGCTGCCAATGAAGCGCTGATTGCATTACACCCTAATTCGGTCATCTCCCTAGATAATCTATACTAGATCATCACTTTCCACGCACCAAGTTAACTTTTTCTTCTTCTTTTTCTCTTTTCTAACATGTAAATGGATTAAATCTTCACTTTCTGCAAATTCTATTGCCTCTTGCCGACGAATAGTGGCGAGGCTATCGCCGTTGCCACCTAGGACCAGCATTCCGTAGGCATCCCTCTATTTGTAGCTAGCTATACAGGCTAAGGATGGTGAGATTCTTGGCTTACGTTAGGGGTATCTACCCTACAATGCCACATCATGAGAACCTGTAAAGGAGAAAAGAGCAACTTGGTTCCTGCCCTATCTCGACCTTTAAAGGAATCCTCGAATCACCTTCTTCTTTTTATTCAAACAATCCCTGGAATACTTTCCGATGCAAAGTGTGGATCCCGTTCACACATCTTTTGGCCTTTTATAAGATTGTTTCTAGAGAGAAATTTAAAAAAACCGAAAACCGTATACTAAAAAATTCTAATAATCAAGAAAAGAGAGGGTGAGGAGCCCTATATTGTAAACTTTGTGAGGATTCCTGGTGGCCCAACGAGGGCTTTTCAAGGTCTCTTTCTTCCTCCAATTTGTGTGTAGGCAGTGTGAACTTGTTTTGGCATGCTTAGAAGAAAGAATAAGAATATAAGATGAGATTGATCTTTTTGAGTAGTGGTCTCCAAAATTCCTCATCTCGTGCCTAAAGGGATATTAATAAGATATGTGTGCATATTTATCTTTCTTTACCGTAAAGTTACACTACCTAGCAACTCATGGTATTGCGGGTCTCTCCTGTCAATCAAAGGCTGCCAGTAAGGAAGATTGCAGGACCTCCGAAAGTGATTGGAGATCCCAGGTGGTTCCACTGAATTTGTTTTTTTTTTTTTTTTTGTAGGTTTTTCTTTTTTTCCTTGTACCAATAAATATCTCATTCAAAGCTCAATTCATTGCCTCCGAAGAAGTTTTTGCCAGCCAGAGCCCATATTGGGGTGTAAAATTGCGTTTGGACCTACACTGAACATGGAGCACATGAGTAATCCGTAATTTGAGGTATTAAAGCCCTCATAGGTCAATAGATTAACATGCAATTATGGGACATTTGATTGACATTTGAGAAGACACATGAATACTCAAAAAAGCAATTTGGATCACTGAATTGGAGAGTTATAATAATGCAAATTTGTTATTTTCACGACTGTTGCAGCATGTTTCTGAGTAGCACTTTCTGGCCAGCTTCACATGTCACTGTAGACATGCCTTAAATTCAAAAGAAGAAGTAATTGAGCACCAATAATCGGATTCGATCCATTTCCCGAATTGGAATTTAGTTCAATCTTCAAGAATTTAGTGGTCCCTTGAAATTTCAATCACTACAGTGTTTTGAGTGACAATTAGTGATGTTGAGAAAATATTCTCGCAACGTTTTTGCCTCCATGTGAAATGGCATGTTTTGGCTACAGTTTGATTCTGTTTTTCCCCCCTGAGAATGGCTGCATCTTGAATTGGAAGTCTATTACAGCCTTCTTTTCTTGCAGGAAGATTTGTTGGAGCTTAAACTCCCCTTGTGGGTAAAATACCCAATTACATCACAGATCCAAGGAGCTTTAAGAAATTATGCAACATAAGTCTAATTCTCCAAGTTCTCTTTACTGAATCGAATTGTATTACAGTAGTCTGTTCAAATCAAAAGCTTGACCGCTTGGTCAAGACAGGTTGCTAAATTATAAAAGGAAAGGGAATAAAAAAGGAAAAAGATAAATGCACAATTTGGACAAAAAGAGAGTTGGGTAATTCAATACTAATGGCGTCTTAAAAGATTGGTCATTCTTTATTACCATTAAAATTCTTCAGCCATTTCTGCTTCTGATTTTTCTTCTCGATGAAGTTGCTAGATTTTATTTTATTTTACCTTTTTTGTTCGAAAGTGATGAAGACGTGAAAATTTCATATAGGAATTGGGTTTTTCATGAATTTGATCCTAAGTCCAAATGTATGGGCTTAAATATGAGTTTTGTGTCTAGGCTTTATTATTCATGAAAAAAAGAAATCCTTATCAACTGAGGGATTCTTTAATGTCTAAATCGGTTAGTGTATAAGAGAAATTTAGAGAAAAATATATGTAAGAATGAATTGTTGTAGAATACAATTCTCAATCTAGTTTTATAATAAAAATTTTCATTCTACATGTTTACTTGGTTACCCAAGATATTTATAGATCTTTATCACATCATCTCACCTCTTAGAACGTGGAGGGTTATAGTTCAATTGATTGGTTGAGAGGTTGATGCTCATAATTGGTTGTGGTATCTGGCTCTGCCACGTGGAGAGGTTGGTAAATGTCAACAACACGTTAGCATGATATAACCATTGGCGAGAAAGAAGGTGTTTGCTTTGCATAGAATATGGTGCAGAGAAAAATATGATGGTGTTTATGTTGTGACCATTGACTAAAAGTGTGATATCAGCCCTACATAAAAGTGAATATTTGCAAACAATATATATGTCATT
The DNA here is from genome assembly GCA_019202695.1 of Populus x sibirica. Classification (NCBI taxonomy): domain Eukaryota; kingdom Viridiplantae; phylum Streptophyta; class Magnoliopsida; order Malpighiales; family Salicaceae; genus Populus; species Populus x sibirica. The sequence continues at coordinate 61,354 of JAGMVL010002072.1, read as the reverse complement.
AAAGCATATGAAATTTTATATGCATGGGCAATGCACGACACCGTGTTTTGACTTCTCGAAACTTGAAAATATATTGAAGTGTGTGCCCAAGTATAGCTCGTGTGGTGAGAGAAAAAAAAGAGTATACGAGAGTAAAGAAGAGAGAGAGAAATTATATGAAGAAAGTGAGAGAGTGTGAGAGAGAGAAATGTGTGAAGAGAAAAGAAAAGAAAATACAGGAGGAGGAGAGACCTAGCAGTTTGGATTGTTTCTAGCCTTTTAGGTCATGACTAGGTTTCTAGTCCTTTGAGCCATGCCCAAATGGATAGAAAGCCTTCTTTTCTTTTCTTTTCTTTTTTATTTTTCCTGTTGGAGCATGCATTGCATGTGCTAGAGAGTGGATGGCATTGTCAACATACTTTGGCCTGTGTGATTGAATTTGTCATGTCAAGATCTTTTCAATGGTATTAAGGGTTTCACCATCGGGGCTCTAGTGTGACTCTAGTAACTTGTTCTTTCTTTCTTTCTTTTCCTTACTTCTCTCATTTCTTTCTCCTTTTTCTTGCCATGTTAGCTCTAGTGTATAGGAAATGCATGCAGAATTGTTATGGGTGTGAAATATAGAAAGGATTGCATATGAAGGAGAGAATTTGCATGGTGTGCACGAGTTTTGGAAAAATCCTGAACAAATAAAAGAAATTTAGAAAAAAAAAATATGCACCGTTATTTGTCTCTCCAGGTATTTTAAACAGTCATGTTTGGAAGACTGGACCAACAAAAGTATGGGGGTCTTCTAGGGTGTGATTATTCGTAAAGTATGAGGAAGAGGAGAGACATGGTCATTTGGGCAAAAAAAGCCTTCTTTTCTTCTTCTTCTTTTTCTACTAGAGAATGGACTACACCATTACCTTTGGGCGGCGCATATGGCCTACTATGGCCATGTATGGGGGTCTTCTAAGGTATGATTAAATTTATCTCGTTAAAATCTCTATAATAGTATTGAGGGTATCTTTATCGGAACTTCAGTGTGACTCTAGTGAAACGTTCTTTCTTTTATTTCTCTCTCCTCTCTCCTCTCTCCTATCATGTCACTTTTTCTGTCTAGAAAATACATGCAAAATTGTTATAGGTGTGAAATGTGGGAAGGATTGTGTATAATGAAAAAAAAATTCATTGTATGCATCGGTTTCAAAAAAATACACTCATTTTCTAGTTGTTTTGGCCAAACCTAAAAAAATTTTAATTTTTTTTAATTCTACACCATTAAGGAGGCTCATTGGATCATGAACAATGAGACTTTTCTTTCCTATATATAATCATAAGTTATTGGCAATGGAATCAAATTATTAACTAGGCCTGATTGTTGCCTTTCTGTTAGAAATGGTAATGAGTATTTATAAATTAGATTTCTAGTATATTTATATCTTAATTATTATTTATTGAATAAAAAGTTTAAATATTTATACCTTGTTTATCATGTTTCATGTATTTATTATCAAAGTTTTATTTACTATTCAATCTAAAAAAATTAGACATGCAAGCCTAACCTTCTTAGCCCAAACGCTGATAGCTCATCCTTTCAAGCCCAGCTTAGTTTGGTTTTCTTGTAATTGTCTTTTTTTATTTTTAAAATAAAATAATTATAATGATATTTTAAAAATCATATAATTATACCATGATTTTCAAATAAATTATAGATTTTTTTTATAATTATATTAACAATTACTTTATGAATAATTACATACGAACTTAATATGCATAATTATTTAAAATATTTCTCATAAATATTCAATAAGAATAATATATACATATTTTATTTTTTTGTTATGAATATTTCATATAAGTTTTTCAAATTAGTTATTCATTTATTTTCACATACAGTGGCATAAAAATTATCAAGACATAATTTTTTGTTTTTTTTATGAAACTTACTTTTCAAATTGTGATAAGGTTTTTATTAAAAACGAAAAGAGCTATGAGTAAAAGAGATATGTTTTTGTAAAAAAAAAAAAAAAAAAAGAAATGCATTAACAGGAAACGAGAGTTTTAACATAACTCAATTTTTAATTTCTTAAACTTTTAATTTCTAGTTTATTTACCTTTTTTCTTCTTATAATTAATCTTTTTTCTTCCTTGCTAACATAACTCAATTTTTGCCCCTGTTTAAAACATGTTTTCAAAAGATCAGAAAAATTTTAAAAAAAAAATGGGAGTGAAATGGTAGGCAAGTAAAAAACAGAGGACTAAAGTAAATATAAAAGTTTGAATCTCTTTTCAAAACTACTGTGAGATGAGAAGATATGAGATAAGGAGATAAGAAAATAAGAAATAAGAACAGCTGAAAATATAAGCAGGAAGTGATCTATAAATAGATCAGAAAGTAGAAGAAAAGAGAGAGAGAGAGAGATGAGAGAAACTTGAGAGAAGAAGAGCCTAGAGAAAAAAAAATCAAAAACCAAAGAGAGAAAGAATCACGTGCATGTCACGCACCATTCATGTCTTCCTACTCCCAATGTGTGCACGCCACACACCGTGTTTTTTTTCAGCCTTTCTCCAAGAATAAAAATGTTATTTCCCCTCATGTTTTATTATTCAAATATTTATTTAAGTGATTTTCATTTTTGAAGTTTTTTTTTTCACATGGATATGTTAATTTCGTACATGGATGAGTTGATTTTATATGTGGATATATATGTTAAACGGTTGTGGAATTTATGTCATAAAAAATTATTTTTCACAAGTTTTTTTCAAAAGTGTAAGGTTATTTTTATGTTAAAAGCTTGTTTTCTCTTTTCTTATCAAATGATCGATTTATTGGCAATATAATTTTTAAATAGGTTTTTCTTATCAAATGATCCATTTATTGGCAATATGATCCTTAAATAGGTCTTATCACTCTAATGTTGAAATTTTGTTATTTTTATATAATAAAAAATAATAATTTGTCTTGTTTGTTTTATATGATTTATGTTCAAATCAGAAGTAGTATAATCCTTAAACGGGTCTTATCCCTTGAAAGTTGAAATTCAATATGTTTTCAAAAGCTATAAATATGTGTTTTTTTTAATATGAATTTGATTTGTGAGTTGAAAGGTGCCTTTAACAAATACCTTTTTGATTCACTCTTTTATCATACAATAAACCGTTATTCTACTGATAGAGTCACTTTTAAGGTGAGAACATGCATTTAAAAAAAAAATACATGCATATACCATGTAGATGTTGTTTTGTCTTTTGGTTTTGTAAATATGTTTTTCCTCGTATGAAAATGCTTGTTTATAAATTTTCATGTGTTAGGATATTTTATTCCCTTTCGCTTTTGTTATGAGTAGATTTGGACCGAGTCAATGTGATCCATAAAGACCCGTAGAGTGTGAGTGAACGTTTTCGAGCCCATTTTAAACATAACCAAGAAATAGGCTCAAAGCATAATTTATAATTTACCACCCTCTTCCTCTTGGACGTAATGTTCATATTATAAAAGTGAGGATTGGATCGTATTGTTAGGTCTGGATCCTAAATCACTATAATAGATTTTGATAGTTTTTCTCTTTAATAACAAACTCATATATACTAGTTTAGGCAAACTTTAGCAAAATCACAATATGTATCGTTATCAATAAAAATAAACTAACAATACAGTTTACCATAAGCATGATGTTAGAGTGATCATATTACATAAGTAGGATAATACCTATAACCTTTAAATATCAATTGGGGTTTCTAATTACCGAACTAGGTGACTGTAACAATCAAAATATCAGCTTGCTAAGATATCCATGCAACACTTCCTAAAGACAAATTAAAAAAAAACTAGAAGATAGAGAAATCAATGTGCACATATGCTCAGTGCATTGTGGACGAGGATAGTGTAATTACTATTTTTCCCTTCTAAGAAAAAATTCATCTGCATAGCCTATAGGGATAGAATTGTAATTGCATAGGGACCAATTGGTCACTATCATTTTGATTAGAATCTAGGATTTCTTTCTCTTTTTTTAATTGTACAGTATAATGGATGATGGGTTGCTTTTGAAATACAAAAAATTCTATATGTGATACAGGGGAGATTTTGTCTTTCTCTTTAAAAAGGCATAGTAAAATTACTTTATTGCCCCTTGAAACAAATATATTTTAATTAGGGTCTAATGGCTTATTTGTCTTTTCTTTTGATTTTTTTTGTAATTATCAAGTCAAGACTGGGGTGGATTTGTCTTTTGTTTTGAAAATCAGTAGTAAATTTATTTGGTTACCCCCTTCAATAAAAAAAGATTTAAATTAGGGTTTAATGGCTTATTTGTTTTTTTTATTTTGGTCTTTTTATAGTTATGGAGTCAAGACAAGGACAATTTTGTATTTTAAAAAAAATTAAAAAAATAAAAGAAAGTTTGTTGGTGTGTTAGGCCACTCCGTATGCTTCAAGCAGCATGTGCAGAGGATTTGGGTGGTAGAAATTGCCATCCGTGGTGGTTTTAGAAAGATCACGGCGTCCTCTTCCAAATGAGGTGTGGTGTGTGGTGGTCTCGTTAGGTGGTTTGGTTCCGACGATATTTTCTTTCTTTCTTTCTTTCTTTCTCTCTTTGCCTTGGAAAATATGTTGTCCAATAAAAAAATCCATGTTGTCCTTTTATTTTGTCTTGATATTAGATCTAGTCCTCTTGCTTTTTATTATATGATTTTTGTTTTAATTTCTTTTGTAAACTTTAAATGTTTTTTTTATTTCACCCTTGATTGAAATGTTATTTTTTCTCTTATTTTGTCTTAGTTTCAGGTTTGATCTTCATTCTTTTGATTTCAAGTTTTTAACTCTTTTTTATGTTAAATGTTTGCTTCTTCTTTTTTTAATTTCACCCTTGAATCGATCAATGTCTTTTTCACCGTAATTTTTTTGTTTAACATTTGATCCTCGTTCTTTTATATTACTAATTTTTGGGAACTTTTGTCAAATTAATGTTTTTTTTTCAATTTCATCCTCTGATATCGGGTTGGTTGTGAATTGAAAGTCATGATTATCGCTAATAGGATTGCATCGAGCTCATGATCAAGGTAACGAGCTTGAAAAGTTGACTCGGGTGATATTAGTCTTTTTTATTCTCATGTATGAGTTACATGCCGACAAACACATTGAAGTTTGCTTGAGTCATTTCTTCCCCTTTTCTTTATGATACCATAAGTCATATTACTTTTTGTTTTTTTGTTCGAAGCATCTAATGTTGGGGGATAAGATAATGTTATTTGTTATTTGACCGTCTATGATCCAAATCCTGATTTTTTTGTTGATTTTTTAAAACATTTTTACAGTCTCTTGACGTTTTTTTTTAAAACGCTAAGATTTCTTTTTTTCAGCCTCGCGCAGCTCAAGTCACGGACAAGTAAGAATCTAAACATTATACTAAGCACACGTACCACAAGAATGTGAATCTGTTTTAAGGAAAATATTTGCATAGAAAAATTGATATCACAAAACATTATTACATGCTCACCATATTCGAACCCATGGAGAAAAGTTGGACTAGATTGATATATTCAAAGACTGATGCTTAATTACACCTGACCTCAAAAGACAGACCAAACATAGAAACTCCTCCATGGTCATGCAAGGAAAAAAAGTACCAGCTAGACCAAAGATGGAGAGCGACCTACTATACATATCGACAGCATAATTAATAGAACTTAGAATCTAAAACTGACTGACCCCTTAACAGCACTTCTGCAAATGCCAAAAACTTCATTGCAGAAGCTACTGAAAGACACCAAAATAAACCTAAAAAAAAGAAGATTACATGGTAATAATTCAAGACTTAGATGGATGACCAGTCAATCTCAACTGAAGGGTACTTCTCCAAACCAAAATTCTCAAACTCGTCCCACTGTAAAGAACCAGAGAAATCCAAGAAAGAAATCTCAGATTCTGGTGAAGAAGAACCAGCCAATGATTCGTCAGATGAAGCTGGTGATAGTGATGGGATCTCCACCTTATAGTCCTCAATTCCAAAATTCTCATACTCCGTTTTCAATTCGCCTCTCAAAGAACAGTCATCTTCAATTTTTGCTTGCAAAGGAGCTGTTGCAGTCTTTTTTGAATTAGCAACAGAGCTGGGCTCCCTTGTTTTCCCCTGTTTTTGCAAACCCAGGCTTTGACAAATTGCTTGTAACTTTGCATCAACAGAGGAATGGAGAGGCTTGTAGTCACCAAATTCACCAGACACATGAGCTCCCTGGTGGCGAAGATGTGGAAAGTTAAGCCTAGCATATTCTCCTCTCAGCTTATAAGCAGCATTATCATAAGCCAAAGCTGCCTCTTCAGCTGTGTCATAAGTGCCAAGCCAAAGTCTAGTTCTGTTCTTTGGAAGTCTAATCTCAGCAACCCATTTTCCCCAATGCCTCTGCCTGACTCCTCGATAAAGCTTTGTTGGCTTTTGAGGAGAAGCAGCAGATTGTTTCATAGGGACAGGTTTAGGAGCCAAGAAGTTACTAGCCCTTTGGTTATGGACAAACTGTGTTGTGGTAGCAAGATTTTCCATTTTCTGCTGCTGTTGTTGTTGGAAGTGGATTTTGGCTTGGATTTGAAGGATTTGTGAAGGTGTAAGGTGGTTAAGCCCAATTGGACCTGTTTGCTCAAAACCCATTTGGTTATAATCCAAGAACCCATTAGAAAACATCTGGGTGCTCGTTGGAGAGCAAAAGTTAAGGTCCAAGTTGGGATATGAAGAGATGGGAGAGTTATTGTTGTAAAAGCAAGGATAAGAAGAGAAAGGAGGAGAAGAAGTTGATGGAGAAGGTGAAGAATAAGTGGAAGTTGGTGATGGCGAAGCACTTTTCATAAAAGGTTCAAGTGCTTTCATGAGTTCTTCTCTACAAGGATCTGAAAAAACTGGCACTGTTGTGTTGTAGATATCGATAGCTGCTGCCATTCCTGTTAATTAGTACTTGAAACAAAACTAAAGAGGTGGCAAAATTACTGAAGTTTTACAAACAAGAGGAAGAGAAGAAGAAAAAAACCCAGATAAAAGAAGAGGTTTTTTTGCACAAAAACCAACCTTGAGGGACCAAAAACAAACCCTTCAAGTTGATGAAATTAAAAAAGCAAAGCAAAAGGAAGGTAGAAGAAATGAAAATCAACCTGGATCTCTATTCTGAATCACCTGGCTTTCACCCTTTGCAGGGAATTGCTTGTTTTCTTTTTTAAAACAAAGATTTCAGCTTTAAAATCACTAAACAAAAGAAACAAACCCCAAATTAGATTCTTTGAAAGACAGACGATTGACAGAAAGGGATACAGAGAAGCGGGGAATTAGAGGGGGGAGGGGGATTGAGTTCAAGAACAAAGATTTTATCAAAAAATAAGCTGCTAGAAATTCAAGATTCTTAGCACTCTATCCTTTTTGGTGGTCTTCCTTTGTAGTGTGTTTCTTGATCTCTCCCTATCTCTCCTTATATAACCCTCCAGCCCATGGTTTCACCTTTGATTTTCTTAAGGTTTCTAACCGCTCTTTTTTCCTTTCTATGTTTTTTTTACTACAGAGGTCACCGCGTTTGCCTTCTTCAAGTTCGAAGAGACCTCAATCCGATGTGGAATATCCAGTGGGTGAGTGACACGTAGGGTCATGTCGTACCTAGTGACCGGCAGGTGCCTGTTCAGTGAGCAGTGGTCTTACACGTGTTTGTCTTTGATTTGGTAACGAGACAGTGGCTCATCTGCTATCTTGGAATTTTATGGGGTTTTGTCCTTCCTCTTGTTGCAGCACACTTTCCTCTGCCACATCAAATTTATCAAAAATTTTGTGGGCAGGAAGGGGACCTTTGCATGTGTTTTGGTTCTTACACCATAATTAAATAAAACAGAATCGTGGAGCAAAATGAACATTTTGTTTTATCATCAAGATTCAAGACTACTGCCCTAATCAAGTTCCAAAAAAACAGAGATAAATTTAATTCAAATCCAATATTAAGTAAGCACTGATTAAATTGAATCAGTACCCAGAAACGACATGGTATAGAGCTATTAATACATAAATAAATAAATAAATAAATAAAGATAGAAAGACAAAGCCAAGCACGTAATAAAGCACCATCCTTTTCCAAACCAACGCCTAGTAACCTAGGACAAGCAATAGTGATTAGTACTAAATCCATTATTAGTTTATGATGATTACATATGCGCAGATAGAGAAAATGGTGGCGCGTGCTAAAGTTGAAAGCTTGTTGTTACTTGACCATGATTAAATTCTTGCTATAAACCATGGTTGAAGCCTTGGGGGTGGTGGTGGCGTGGCAGAGCACATATCATGTGACAATTGACGACAAGTTGCGAGACGGACAAGGCATCGTCAATTGCGGCGCCCTCTACTTGGATGCAGAATTTTTAAGAGCATGGAAACGGAATTGGATTCTGTAGCCTCGTGAAAGGCCAATTTGCGTTCTGTCACCCATATCTGTCCTCCAACTCTAGTTAGTGCAACCATAGTTGGTGTGCCCTTTTTAAAAAAATAAAAATAAAAACAATTACCTTAAATACCATTATTAATTTTTCCTCTCCTTTTTTTATAGAATCTTGAACAGTCAATAATGTAATTATTATAAGATCAAATGCCATTATTAAGCGGGGTGTGCTCATAAAAATGTGAATTGACATTCCTACGTCTAGTATAAATAAATGCTGTTGGTCAACACAAAATGATTTGTTAATCATAAATATTCCAAGTTGAGAGGGAAAAAATTAGTGTAAATTTCTTGCTATTTTGTTTTTGTATTTAAAAAGTATTTTTAAAAAAATTAAATTTTTTTTATTTTAAATTAATATTTTTTTGATCTTTTTATATCGTTGTGATATATTGATGTTAAAAATAAAATTTTAAAAATAAAAAATATTTTAAATAAAAAACAATTTAAAAATAACTATAAAATTTTTTTATAACAAGCAGGCAGGAAATGATGTGAAACAGGGTTTTTCTTCCATCATAGGATGAATTATGAAAACAAAATATTTTTATTTTCGGGGCAACGTATTGAGCTAACCATGGTTAGTTTCTCAAGTCAAAACGTTGAGAAGTGAGAGGGGTGTAAGTGATGTGCCAAAAAGATTGGCTTTAAAGTTGCGTAAGATGTAAGCCAAGGGATCAATTTGGTTCGTCCATGCTGTGGGGCCTACGAAAGTGTACAACGGGGCCTACGTTGACGATGTTACACGTCATTTCCTACCTGGACATCACTTTGAAGCCAAGCAAAGTAGCAATCCATCTCTCTCTCTCTCATTAATTTTTTAGTCTAGTCTACTCTGTTGGTACCAACTTGCTTCGTATATGAGGTAAGTATTGGTTTAAATAATTCAGTTTGAATTAAAAATATAATTAAATTGTTTTTTTTTTAGAAATTTAACCAAACAGAACCCAGTTAAAAAGAATTATAGATCAATCAGTTGGATTATGTTTTATATTTTTGTAAATCAAGTAAGTTCAATTAAAGTTAATTGGTGTTTGGTTGGATTATTTTTAACAAGTTTAGATATAATGAACTTTTAATTTGTAATGATTTTTTGGTTTGATTTAGTTTGGTTTTTTTAATTTGGTTTGGGTTTTTGGGTTTCTATAACTAAAATAGAAATACAACTGAACCAAAAAAATTTAATATCTTAACTAGAATTATCTAAAAAAATTCAAAAAATCCTTCTGTTCATTTAATTCTGAGTCAGTTTTTATGAATATTCTGAATAATTTAATTAATTTATTCACTCCAATTGTAGATGTGGTGTTGGTTTACGGTTGCAAAATTCGAAGGCTTACGTGACTTGTCTTCTGAACGAAGTTCCAAAAAAGACTCAACTTGAAAAAAAAAAAAAAAAAAAAACATCTCGTCTTTGCAAATTTATGGGTTGCGTTTGGAATGATACAAAAGGAGAGTTGTTACTCAATTTTAAAGATATTAGGTTATGCAAGGCTTAACATCAAATAACGCATTGTTTTCTTCTAGGTTAGGTTGGAGAGGCAAGGTGAATTCACTGTATACACATATATTATTTTTTGTAATAGTATGATTGTCATATTGCCATTCTAAACAAAAAAAAAAAATTATTACACTCCTATGGGAGATAATATAGTCTTTTCATTCATATTTATTAGTCATTATCAAATTAATCATAGATAATCTGATCTTTTCACATTTTAAAAGTATAATAAAATATCTAAATTATCATTAAAAATAAAATTTATTTAACTGAAATCTAGAGCTTTTTTCGACCTTTCACTTTTTTAATCACAGTAAAATAACTCAATTACCCTTTGAATCAAATTTTCTTTAATTTGCGTCAAGAGAGGCTTTTGTATTTTCATCATAGTTTTTCTAGTTATAATCAAGTTGATCAGGGAAATATTTGGTCTTTTAATATATATAAGTAAATGGTGAGTGCAACACACAAGATAGTGTGTTGCATGCCCCGTGCTTTTCGAGTGGTGCATGAGGAGGCTCTCGACAACCTAATGCGGGCTTTAGTGATGCAATTTGTATCATCTTGGCATCTCCTCCATGGTTGGGTGGCATCCCTTTAATTTATTATCCTTTAGACTTGATCCATGTTATTTTAATTACTATTTATTTTATTTGAAATAATTTATAAAATTAGAATTTTTTTAATTTCATCCCTTAACATTTCATTTCATTTTATATTTTTATGTTAAATTTGGTCCTTATTCTTTTTGTTACTATTTTTTTCTGCTATAGATCTTTTTATTATTATTTTCTAATTTCATCCCTCAACATTTTTTTATCGGTAGTTTGTTGATCAAGAATCTGGTTTCATGATTTTTCATGGCTTATTTTCTATGAGGTAATCTCGATCTCAAGACTCGAGTTACATGTTTAAAAGTTAGCGCGAGTTGACTTAGATTTTTTTTTTACAATTAATTTTATCAATTTTATCATTTAATATTGGATTTATTAGGGATTAAACTTTGTTATTTTTTTCTATCGGGTTATCCCAATTTCAAATATCGTGTTGTTGGTTTGATGGGTTAACCTAAGTTGACTCAAATTTTATTTATTTATTGTTGTTGTTTTTTTTTATATTATTAAATTAACGATGTTTATTATATCTTGTCAAGATAAAGATCAAATTCTTAATTTTTTTTTATTTTTTTAAAAATGCAATTATCACATATTTCTTTAACATCACATTAAAAAAAAATTAATCCAGCTAAGATCATAGCTCAGGACACCAATATAGAAATAACAAAAAGGAGAAAGTGGTCTCTTGGTGATGCTAGGCAGCAGGTGTTTTGAGAATACCCAAACGAAAATGTATTTGTTTATTTATTTATTTATTCAGATAGGAGGGAGGAGAGCATGGACCTGTAAGGCTGTAAACAAAAAAGAGACAAAACTAATGTGAACAAGGTTGGGGAAGACGTGAGAAGTGATGAATTGCCTTGATAGACGTGAAGATCCGATGAAGATTGAAAGAAAAGGTGTCTCCTGGTGACGGCTTTTCCTCACTCTTTATCCATCCTCCTCTCACGAGCTCTTCTTTTTTCCTCTCTCTCTCTCTCTCTAGTTATCTGTTGAATTCCTATAAATAATTTTGAATTATTGGTCATTTGAATGCAAATTCTTTGTTGTGAATTAGACTAATATGTTAAGCTATTAACGCATTCATTATTTTTTAAATTAGATTGACACTCTATGTATATATTTTTTATTTTAATATATAAGATCTTTTTATTAGGTTTTTATTAATACCAGCAACAATATTGCTATCAAATAAATTTTTTTGTTAATGCGAGTTTACTTTTATTGATTTTAAACCTAATTTTAAATTGAAAAACTAAAAGCTTTTGAGTTTGATTTTAGTTTCAAAATAGTTTTTGATATTAAAATATTGTTTGTATTAAAGGATTATTTTAATGGTTTTTGGGTTCATTTATTTGTTACAAAGATAAAGTTCTAATACTGATGGAGATAAAAAAGAGTTCAAATCTAAACACATTACAATTATTAATGTATTAATATCAAAAGAAAGAAAATATATATATATATATATATAAGGGTGTCAATCCAAATAAAAAGAGATCTATTTATAATTTAATATATTAAATGGGGTGTCATTTCAAATAATAATAAAAAAAGAGAGTAAAGAACACCCATTTAAATGAACAATAATTCAAGAGGTGTTCTTAACTTCTTATGAATTCACATATTTTATTGAAATTAAATTTGGTAGTTTTGATACTCGTACGTGTATGAAAGCTTATCAGGATTTTTTTAGTTTTAATAGTTGAAAGCTAACCAATCATACAAAAGAAAGCACATCTTTTTGTTTGAATATTCATTTTCCAATTAAAATTAAAACATATCCCGACCCCCCCAAAAGAAATTGTCGAATGGTTTTCCCAAGGGGCGCATCGAGTGGTTTCTTCAAAGTCACTTGTCCTCATTTGCCGGTGGTTCTATATAAATTGAATTAAATAAAATTTATTATTTTGATGTATATTTAGTATTGTGATGTAAATTAGCTGTGTTTAATTTTATAATACAAAATGCTTTTTAAAAATATTATTATTTAAAAATATATTAAAATAATTTTTTCTTAAATATTTTTAATTATCAACACCAACACATTAAAATTATTAAAAAATATTAATTTGAAGCTTTTCAAGCCAAATGTTTTTTTAAAACATATTAAAATAAAGTTTTAAATGGAAAAAAAAAACTTTTGTGACTCGCTTAGAGTTTCCCCATCAATCCATCATTTGTCTGGAATTTTTTTTTCCAGTAGTTTTACTTTTTTTTTTAATTAATAGAGGAGTGGGAAAATTCTTCTATTTTCATAAATAGTTAAAATAAAGGTTTTTTTCATTATTTTCTTCGGTCATCACCACCTTTTCTGCTTTATATAACGGTAATTTTTGTTTTTAGATACTCGTGTGTTATTTGAATTAATAAAAATTTAAATTTAAAAAAATTAATTAAATATATTTTTAAACAAAAAATATTATAAAAAACACAACAAAAAAACAATACCAAAATATCTAAACTTGTCATTTAACTTTACAAAGGGATTCATTTGTTCAAATTTTAGCATTATACTCTTGCTTGTACGTGCAAATAGTGGCGGACACTGAAGGAAATCATGAGCATTACTGGGGGCAAACCGGGTACCGTGAAAATTGTAACGTGTAGCAGGAATCTAATTGAATAAATACTTTCAATGCCAGGGACTAAATCATAACATTTCAAAGTTGAGAATCAAGATGTAACTTGACCAAGTGAATTAACACCTCCAAGCCATCACACTAGCTTGACTTAAAAATCACGAAATTGCTTATGGGCATCACATAAACCTAAACGAAAATACAAGTGCTGAGCTACAGAATTGCAAAACCCTCTAATGGTGGTTCAGAGATCACCGCCGATAACAAGCACCCAAACTTAAAAAGCCTTGATTATCACAAATGTCAGACAATCTCAGGCCACCAGTTGACTATCACAAATGTCAGACAATCTCAGGCCACCAGTTGACTATCACAAATGTCAACCTCGATAAATCACAAATAATTGTCCAAGATAATCCTTGATCAGAAGGATTGTCCAGATAATCATAAGGAAATAAGCTGGCTGAGACGTGGCACGCCCAGATCGATGCACATATGAGATTTGAATGATAGTTGTTCTCACGTAGCAGAATCTCTCTCCACTGGGTCCAGAACCCTTTGCCTTGAGGCTGGGCACAACATCTCCCCCACCTGCCACCAAGGGTGGAGGAGGGTAGCTGCAATTATTGGAACTTAAACATGGGTAATTGACCAATTTTTATAGTGGGAATTAAAATATGAGAGAAAAAAAAGTCAAAGCAGCTTCTCTCAGTACACGTATTGGTGTTATCACGATGAAATAGCATAATTGTAAAAAAAAAACAATTTGGCAATAAAATTGTAATTTTTAGTTATTTTTATAAGAACAAGTTTTTCTTATATTTTTTTCTCTATATTTAATATTTTTATCATTCTATATTATATCTATTTATCATAAAGTTTTTTCTTTTCTTTATTTTTGTAATATTTTTTTTAGTTTTTTCTTTAATTTCTTTACATTTATTTTGAAAAAAATATTTTATTTTTTACACTTTGAATATTTATCACTCTAAGCTTACCTTATTTCACTTTTCTTTTTGTTTTTATCTTTATTTTTTTATAATTTGTTTTTTTTCTTATATTTTTTTTAAAAAAATTATTACACAAAGACCAAGAAAATAATATTTTACTATAGCAATTGCAATATTGTTTTATTCTTTTGCTATATTAAAAATTATCTTGAAATCTTATATGTTTTTATTAATACAGATTATATTAACTATATTTTATTGTATGTAAGTATCGATTTTTTTATTTATAGATATATTTTTTATATAATATCAAAAAATACATTAATAACACCTACACATCAATTTTTTTGTATTAGAAAAATAATTATTCAACCTATAACGAGACGAGTTGAATAAACAAAATAACATAATAGTATAGCTTTCACTCAACCGCTAGTCTTTCCATTCATGAAATTCAACTAAGAACGCACATGCATCCATTCTTGTGGATCTTTAAAATAAACAGCAATCATTGTTGGTCAATAGAATAGAATTCATTGCCTTGACTGCGTTCATGGCAGCTCACAGTTGATTATCATAAGAAAGAAGCACAAACCTTGGCAGTCAATTCAACCTCGTATACTTTGATTATTAGCCACATGCTCCCATACAGCATCAATGTAACAAAGCTTGGAAACTGCGATATCATTTTGCCAAAAATTAAACCAAATGAATCTGTAAAAGCATAGTAAGAAGTAAGAACCATCTCTAAAATGAAGAAAACCACAGAACAACAAAACTGATGAATTGACCGACGCCAACCCAAGGAAACCAAACTCAAAACAATTACCAGGTCAGTTCCCCAGGCCACAAAAAAACTAAGGCAATTACTAGAACAAATACAAAAACTATAACCGAGTCCAGTCTTTTGTGACAATATGGTTATTGCCTTCTGATATAAAACCAAGGCAATGCCGCAATGATTCCTCTTATCTAGTTGTTTCTGCAATGCTCTCCTCTCTTTCCTAGGTAGCCTTACATTTGTCTGTCTAGCATTAGCATGCCTCTGCTGCAAAATTTATCACTGACCATTAAAATTTGAACTTTGCCCCTCGTACACAATTTGCACCTAAGAGTATTCTTCCTCATTACCTTTAACTAAAATTACTTCCAAAAACACTAATTGATAGGAGGAATCAGTTTCTCACCCTTTATGCGAGCAGAAAGCATCTCCAAGAGTAGAGTTCCCCCCAAAAATTTCCATCTTTATAGTTTTATGTCATGGCAATCAATCTTTCAACTCGTTTCCATAACCTACTCTAGCCTAGTAGAAAATCAGCATTCTCTTCTGTCTCACAACAGCTATCCAATCGAAGATGTCAAGAACCATTAAGAAATTAAGGTCAGCTAATTTAGAACTTGAAATAATAGCTCACACGGGCTAAGTGATAAGCTCACAATATATCAATATTATGGCAATCCATGGTGCAACAGCTCCAAGGTCACCATTGCTCATTGGTTTCACGTAAAAATCAAATATAGCTGACATGCAAAGCACTGGAAACAGGTAAATTCCAGCCTCATCTATTTAAACAATTCTCACTATAAGAAAACATCCCTTACCCTCTGAATGATGTCAATATCCGACCATGATCTCTCCATCAGTAACAGGTTAAAAAACTAGGGCCTCTCTGGATAATCCTGCTAGGTTACTGTACGGTCAAGAAATTTGCAAAAAGAAAGGAAAGGAAAAGGTCATTACTTATTTTGTAATTAACTATACCAGAAGCCACCATAAAAGCAAAGGATAGGCTCAAAATTATACACCTAAACCTAAACCTATAAACCTAAACCACTAAGAATCCCACGTATAAGCAAAACCATTTTAATCTACTTTACATAAACTAAAATAATTTCAGGAGCAAGATATCATCAAACAACATTTCATTAAAACACTCAAGCAACTCTATAAAAAGCTTTCTCGTTTTCTTTTTATAGAAGAAGCCTGGGACCCTGGGCGAATAACAATCTCCTTCCTCGATCGTTCATCTATTCTAAAAATCATAAATTGGACTTGAAGGCTAATCATTTTGGTTCAGCTTTGGAGTCAACTTGAGCCTAGGTCTAAATCATTGGTCAAGTTGGTTATTAATTTAAATTAATATAAAAATAAAAATAATTATTATCGTAGTTTAAAATCAAATTCGAGAATCGACCCGGGTCACAGGTTGAGTTGACCATTGATCCAGGTCAACATAAAAATAAAAATAATTATTTTTATAGTTTTAAAATCCTACTCAAGAATCGACCCGTAAACTAGACTCAAGTCACATATCAGGTTAACCACTAACCCGATTCATCGTAATAATAAAAATTATTATTATAGTCTTAAAACCTAACTAAGGAGCCAATCTAGGGTAAGGCCCAGGCCATGGATCGGGAAGGGTAACCCAGGTTGACCCGAAACAACATAAAAATAAAAATATTTATTATCATAATTTTAAACTCAACTTCAAGGTCAACCTAGGATAAAGTCCAAGTCACAGCTTGGAAGGGTCAACCTAAATTAACCCAAATTAAAAAAAAATCAAAACAACCTCATTTTGACCAACATATATATATATATATATATATATATATGTGTGTGTGTGTGTGTGTGTGTGTGTGTGTGTGTGTCAATAGATTTTTGACCCGTGTTATATCGCAGGCATAGTTTTGAAACCCGACCCAGGTGGTCGACTGGTCTAATGACCGGGTCACGGGTCGATGGGTTGACCCGGTCAACCCAAAAAAAACCCCAAGACAAGTGATCATGAAACATACAATGACTTCTCGGTGGTGTTTAGAGCAAAGTGATCATGAAACATGTGTGGCTGATCTTTCATGTTCTCTTCCATAAGCATCTGGCTTATGTACTTGAGAAGCGAGTCAGTGGAATCACTATCCTCAGGGGTGAGACTAGGAGAAGGGGTATTGAATTCAAGTCCATGCTCAATGACTGGGTATTGATCTGAATTTGAGAACATGATCGTTTCATCAAATTTGGAATCATTTTGATAATCAGAAAGTCCTGTGTAATTACGATCCATGACCATCCTATCTATCTATCCCTCAAAAAGACCCCACACTGGAACACTCTTTTCTATTCTCTCATACCCCAAAGACACACACACAGAAGAAAGAAAGAAAGAAATAGAAAACCCAGAGAGCAAGAGAGAAATTAATTAACTTTTCTCTCCTAGCCGTTGGTGACTTCTTCTCCAGCAACAGCATCTTGGTCACATACCAGCTCAGCCATTGTGATCTCAAACGTGAACAGTTTCCTTCTTCAGCAGTAAGCAGCCTCTATCAACCGTGAGCTTCAATCACGCCAATAATAACATGAGTTCATCCCCAAGCATCAACAACTTTGCTTTCAACTAAGAATCTCATCCCCAACATTGGTTTTGGTCAAGATTAGCAGCAGCTCAGCCTCAACCATATCTATCAACTGTGAGCCTCAATCACATGACCTTAGCGCGTCTCTTTTCGTTCTCTTTCCTGTCCGTGAAGGTGGATCAAAGAAAAGTATCTTGCTTCTCTCCTGGAGATCTGCTTTTCCAACTAATGACAGAGCCCCCCGGCTAGGAGGCATTTATTCGTCTTCATCGTTTAAAACGATGTAGTTTAATGTGTCTATATATATATATATAAAAAAAAAAAACAGAGAGACCAGGGTTTTTCTGAGCCAACTTCCAGGCGGGTTTTTACTTAGACCCGGACCGGTCCCAGGCCCGGGCCGGCCGGGTCCCAGGTCGACCCGCCGAGCCGGTCCGGGTTTTAAAATTGTGATCTCAAGTTGACTGGGTCGCAGATTAACCTGAGTTTTTTACCGAGTCATGTCGTATCAATCATTTCTTATTTTTTCTTAAACTCAGAACAATTTAAACATTAAGTCAATTGAGTCTAATCTAATATATAGCAATATAAAATAAAATAAATTATCCAAATCGATCTAAAACACACTAAACACATGAAAAAACAATTATTTATATGTTCATATCTAATCCAATCCAACCAATATTATCCAGCAAACCATACACTGCGAATAGGCCTGGGGAATCGTTTCTTTATGCTTTCATTAGTTGTCCAGGGACTTGGTCTAAGGTCAGAAGGCTAATCTCTTTAAGAACGAGCAGTAAAAGAAAAGTAGGTTTCGTATGGTCTGGAACCTGACAAAAGGGTGAAAATCACAAGCCATAAGTGTTATAAAAGAAATCCATCCAATCAGCAATATGCAAACCAGATAAAGACATTGAGAACACCAATATAATCAGCCACCGTAGAAAGAGGAATATGAAAAGCGGAAATTTTATCATCTATCACAGAAGTTTTTCCTCGTGTAAAAGCAACTGCAACAACAAATCTTATAAATGGTGCAGATATAAAATACTTTTTTAATAACAATAGTAAAACATAGGAGAACTTTGCTAGACAATCCAAGATCACACAGAAGTGCATGTGTACATTACACATTCTGTATGCAGAAATAACAAGAATTAGAATGACAAGACAATCCTACAAACATCAGATGCATCAGAAGTACCCTAAAGTGTGTCCGAAGGCATCCCAGTGATCATCTCTAGATCCATCTTGCAGCTGTCCCTCAAATCTTTCAGTGTCACGTATCCAGCTTGCTGCAAGGAAAATTTGGGATTTAAGTCAAAATTCACAGTTCATGATAATAAGAGAGTGATCAAAATAAGTCATCAGGGGCATTGATTTGAAACTCTTACGGAGTAACCCCAACCAAACAATCAAAATTCAGGTAAACACAATATAAATGATTTCAAGGAAAGACACAATAGATCGTGATTCCAGCAATAGGAATCAGGAATCCTTCTGACAAACCAGGGAAAGGATCCAAATTTTCCACAATGAGAAACGTTATCTAACAAAGCAAGAAAATCTACACTCACAAGTTGGCTGCTTTCATTAGCAAACATATCCTCCATGTGTCGAAAGTGGGACCTCCACAGATCAGTGAGGTCAGATACTAATTTCAGAGATTTGTTAGAGTTTACTTGGCTATGAATGTCTGCCTGCTTTCCCCTAGCATATTTATTAACCAAGATTCCCGCTTCTTTCTGACTCTTCCTCAATGCTGAGAGGAAAAAGAAACGCATGAAGTCAACAGCCGAAAACAGGTGCATCACATTGACAAAACATAGCAATTTAGAAAAACGTAAATGCAGTTCTAGCAATAATTAATTTGCTCTAGACACACATACCAGATTGTCGGCCTTTAATGTCCTGGTAATATAGGTCCGACCAAATACAAGCAGCTGCTTGACAAATTGCAAAGTGAAAGGCTCTCTTTATATACATACATACATATGTGAGCACTAAATTTCGGTAATCAATAGTTATAATGGAAATTACAAAGAAAGCAGGGCTTACAGTTACCTTTCAAGCAAAAAGAACAGGAGCAAGCTTTGAGCATGTCAGCGCCTGCATTCAGATTGGCACAAACATCACCCTTGAGAGTTGTGCACTTTTCCGACTCAAACGATTTCAAACCCTGTGAAGTGGGCAACCTCGACCACCCAACAGGCCCACATCTTTCTCTAGCTAACCTACCAACTCCAGAATCATTGTCATCATTTGCAGAAGCACCACCAACTAACGCTTGACCAACTGGATTGATCAGCATAACTTTGGAGGTGAATTTCCCTTCGTCATCACTATCTTTTGTGCACGGCCCGGAGCTCGTATGCACTGAACCACTAGATGCACAACTAATTTCCCCAATACTGTGTGTACCTGCACCGCCAATCTTAACAAGATCAATACAGCCATCTATCAAATTAGATGTTTCCTTAGTATCACTAGGCCTATCTGCGACAACACACACACCAGCTACATTCTCCTCTAAAACATCAATCTCACAGCTAGTAGTCAACGAATTGCAACCTTTCTCAATACCACCACATTTCTCTTTCACCAAATCTTCAACTCCTAAACAAACTTGTTTTGCAGAACCTGAACCCCCATTATCCACGTTCTTACCATACCCATCTCTAGATTTAAGCCCCAAATCACTTGAAATCAATGAAAACACCCCTTTTGCCGGCAAATTGGTCACATCCCCCAAAGCGGCACGCGGTTTGGAAGTGAAATTATCTCCACTCATGGTTAGTCCAACAGAAACAAGAAACAGGTGAAAAAGAACCAGTAACGAAATCAACTTCCAAATTCACAAAAACGAAAAACCCACTTCCCCGATTAACTAAAAATCAACGAAATTTGCAGCGAACCCACTAATCCACAAGACCTAAAGAACAAAACTTTTGAATTCGTCAACAGAGATCTACGCAGACAACGTTAAAGTAACCAGTAAAAATAATGCATTACGCAACTAAAAAAGAAAACACCTTGTTTCGTAAGATGCTGAATCTGGACATATATTGTGGAAAGATTGATGGTAATGGCACGAAGCCTTAAAATCTGTGAAATTTTGAAATATTAAAGAATGAAAATGTGCGCGGCAATTAACATCTGCAAATTTTGGGTGAGGAAAAGTTGACGGCGTAAGTAGTGATCCGGTTTTGGCGGGAACCATGTTGGTTGGGTTTTGAATTACTTGGGCTCTAGAGCGGGATTGTGTCATACCTGCCATCAACCTCTTAACATGGAGACCTAGTTAAGTTTGGGTTTTATGTCGTCGTAAGTGAAATTTAACCGGTTCAAATCTAGAAGAGAATAGATTTGATATTTAAAAAATAATATATATCATTTTATTTATTTTTAAATAAAATATTAAAATAATTTTATTTTAGATTAACATGATTAATTCAAATTAACTTACTTATCTTCAGAGTCAATTTTTATTACTTTGTTTAGAAATATCAAGAGCTCAGCAAACAAGTTTTCTATTTAAATCTAGAAAAAAATATAACGCTCCAAAAATAATTATTAATATTTACTTCATATGTCCATTTTAAAAAGAAATAAATGATGGGAAAGAAAATTACATTCATACCCACCACATTTAACAATAATATCTTCATTTAGACTCAAAAAATTCCTTTTATTTTATCTCTTTTGTTTCTCTCTCCTCCCTCAATATTTCTCTCTCTTTTACAGAATAAATATTGGTAATTAGTAATGAAACACTCTGAAATTCTTCTCTAAATCTGTCAACGTTTTAAAACTTACAAGAAATTAATTACGTTAGTAGATTAATAAAGTAAATATCGTCTAAAACGAAGCAAAAAGGAAAAATGTCATAGTTTTACAAGAAATTAATTACGTTAGAATCGAATTTTGATTATTAACTCGAGGGATACATTGATCACTTGCCGACCGGATTAAGCATCATCAATTTTGTTTGCTGGGAGGCTTGCTGTTTCGAATCCATGTACGAGGAATTAGCCTAAAAATTAACTTGTCTCGCAGAAGGAGTCTAAAATTAGCACCTCAACTTCACAGAAACAGTTAATTCAGTCTTTATAATGGTAATTTGACACCTTCATCCCACTAATTATACTACTAATTAAGTACTAGCTACCAATGTTAACCTTTGATTGCAGCTTGACTACTAGCTGTAGATTGCAGATGCTATCTACAGCAGAAAAAAAAACAGAGAAAAACGAAAAGGAATTAAATAAAAGCCCGGCCTAATTAATTTTGTAACCCACCATTGTTGCTTTTTCTCTTTCAACACGTTCATGAGTTTGCAATGTGTTTTCTTAGTAAGAATCAATCATTTTAGAGAGAACCTTCAATCATATGGCAAGGCAAGTTAGGGTTTGTATGTTAAATTGATCGTTTTGTCCTTTTTTTAGGGAATTCGCTTTGTTAAAATATAATTTTCATGTTTCTTTTAATATATTGAATAAAATGCTGAATCTGAATCGATTATTCTATGTCTATAATAGTAAATATTTTTGTATTTATATATGGCCTTTTTTATTAAAATAATACTAGTTTTATCCTTTTAATACTAGTATTATTAAAATGTGTATTTATATATGTATTTATATATATATACTCGCTTATGAAAATGTGTATTTATATATGCCCCAACCAATTATTTTTGAGAGTCTATGGGAAACAATTGAAGAAGATAACTAATGAAGCTGTAAAACATAGGCTTGATTGTTGAGCCTGACAAAGTGGTGGAGGCTTGCTTGAAAAGAAGCTAATTATAAGAATAGAAATTCTTAAATGCTTAAATCAATAGCTGTAGCTGTATGAGAGAAACAAAAAATAGATATAGATGTAGAATTAGTTGTTAAAAAAATAATGTTGTGTCTAAGATCTTTCTTTTATTTATTTGATGACTCAAGATATTTATAAACTTTGATCATACCAACTCATCTCCAGTGATATCGAAGATGTTATCACATTGATTAGTGAAAATGTTGGTGTCTATCATTTATTGTAATGTTTGACACTGTCATTGATGAAAAATTAATAAATGTTAGTGATACATTGAAGAAAATAGTTATTATTCAAGAAAGAAATACACGCCTTGCATAAAATGTATTGCGTGGTTATCAATGACTAAAAAGGGTTGTGGTGTATATAAAAGTGTATATTTTGCAGAGATAATATGTCAGTTAATCATAAGAGTATGATGGAAGGTGTGTGACAATGCATTCCAACTCCTCGAGACTAAAAAAAATATGTTGGGAATAGAATTTTATCGAGTGTAATCATTTAGGTCGAGACCCAGACAACTATGTGTGTGTTGTTGTTGTTATTGTTGTTTGAGTTATTGTTTAAGTGAGTGTTTGGAAACGTGGTTGTATTTAAAATTAAAATTTTTTTTATTAAAAATTAATTTTTTATATGTGTTTTGGATCATTTTGATGTGTTGATCTTAAAAATATTTTTTAAAAAATAAAAAAAATATTATTTTAATATGTTTTAGCATGAAAATCATTTCAAAAAATAACTAGAATTACAATTTCAAACTGACTGATAAAAAGTTATTGGTATTTGAGTTACATGGCCCAAAAGATGACAAAAGGTTTTTTTTTTACCTGGGTCACATGGCCCTAACAATAATAAATTAATTATTTTTTTAATTAAAGTTCGTACATATTCCCTCAAATTTTTTAAATAAAGCGTTCGAAAGACCCAACTGAGAAGCTGGAGGGAGAGAAATACTTATAGTATAAGCGTTACCTACCATGGTTATGTGTGCATGAAAATATTACCTTGATGGATTGTGAAAGAGTTCTCGTGATCTTTGTTAGCATTTATGGATAAGGATCCCTAATTCGTCTGTAGTTAAACGATCACGATTACCTGGAAACGAGTGGTCATGGAGACTAGAGACGTGCCGTGAGCGAGAGTTCATGGGAAACAATCAAAGAAGATGAGGAGGAGGAGTTCTATACATTACGAGAATACATGCTCAGGCTGCCGTGAGCTTATAAAACAAATATATTTAATAGTATTATAATTATGAACCAGTGCTAGATAAGTAATAGAAATTAAAGATATGATGGAGCAAATATTTCATGAAGGAAAAAAAAGTTGTGTTGGTGATCAAAACTTAGAGACTAAACAAAATGATTTGTAGCAATCCACAGTGTTTTGGGAGGAAATATACAGTGCTTTCGCCACATGATTTAGCTTTTCTGTTAATAAAAAGCAAAAAAAATTATAAAGCTAAATTCTCTACCAACTTAATATTAAACAAAAAACCAACAAATATAATTTTGGAAGAAAAAAACCCATGAGGAAAAACGTTGTAGCAATTGACAATGTTTTGTGAGGAAAATTACAGTGCTTTCCCCAATAAAATAAAATAAAAAACCATTTAGAGAAATACTGTAGCAATCCATAGTGTTTTGTGAGAAAAACTACAATGCCTTCCACATATGATTTAGCTTTATTGTAATTATAATTCTTAACCAACTCAATATTAAAAAAAAATGGACAAAGATAATTTTGAAAAAAATCATAAAAAAAATCATATGGAAAAACACTGCAACAAGTCACAGTGTTTTAAAGAAAAAAAATTACAAAGTTAAATTCTTAATCAGCTCAATATTAAAAAAATCAAATCGACAGAGACAATTTAAAAAAAAATAACAAAAAAAAAACACCAAAAAAAAGAGGAAAAATCATATTGGAAACACTGTTGCAATTCACAGTGTTTTGTGATGAAAGCTACAGTGCTTCCCCACATGATTTAACCTTATTTGTAATGACTTGTAATTGTAATTCTCAACAATGTTTTGTGAGCAAAGCTACAGTGCTTTCCCCACATAATTAAGCTTTGGTACAAAGTTAAATTTTAACCAACTAAATATTTTAAAAAATAAAATCGACGAAGATAATTTTGGAAAAAAATATTACAAAAAAAAAAAACACAAAAGAAACTGGAAAAAAACCGTGTGAGGAAAAAACTGTATCAATCCATAGTGTTTTGTGAGGAAAAACTTGTATTTACTTGTAATTGCAATTCTTAACCAGATTAATATTTAAAAAATAAAATTGACAAAGATAATTTTAGGGAAAAACATAACAAAACAGAAAAAAACCATATGGGAAAAAACATTGTAGCAATCCACAGTAATTTGCGAGGAAAGTTATAGTGTTTTTCTCACATATTATAACTATAATTTTTAACCAGCTCAATATTAAAAAATAAAATAAAAAAATATAATTTCAAAGAAAATCATAAAAAAACAAAAACAAAAAAAAACCGTGCGGAGAAACATTATAGCAAGCAATCAACAATGTTTTAAAGAAAAACAATTACAAAACTATATTCTCAATCAGCTCAATATAAAAAAATTCGACAAATATCATTTTAAAAATTAAAAAAATAAAATAAAAAAACTATGTGGAAAAACACCGTAGCAATTCATAGTATTTTAAAGGAAAAAAATTACAAAACGAAATTTTTAACCAACTCAATATTTAAAAAGTAAAATCAACAAAGATAATTTTGAAAAAAAAATAAATGAAAAAAAAGGAAAAAAGGAAAGTTGGAAAAAAAAGAAAAGTAATTTTGGAAAAATAAACGAAAAAAAATGAAAAAAAAAGAAAGTTGGAAAAAAAATGAAAAATTGCAAAAAAAAAGAAAAAAAATCGACAAATATAATTTGGAAAAATAAAAAAATAAAATAGAAAAACTATGTAGGAAAACACCGTAGCAATCCACAGTATTTTAAAGGAAAAAAAATTACAAAGTAAAATTTTTAACCAAATTTCAATATTTAAAAAGTAAAATCAACAAAGATAATTTTTGAAAAAAAAAATGAAAAAAAATAAAAAAAAGGAAAAGTTGGAAAAAATATGAAAAATTCTAAAAAAACAGAGAGAGAGGAATGCACGGTGGATTACTGTTGTAATCCACGGTGCATTTGAGTGTAGAAAATAGTGATTTTCTTTAGCCTTTTAATTTTATGTATAATATGTTAATAATATTACACGTGAAGAAGTTTTTTTTAACAAAATGCTTTGATACAACTATTAGAATTATAACATGCAAAAGCGATAATATATTATATGATAACATAGAAAATTGAGGCACACAAAAATTCATGTAGTTTACTCAATCTAGACTACATCTACGGGCAAATATAAAAAAACCATTATATGGAAATTAATTACAATCATTTTCTAAAAGAATAGTTATTATTCTCTCTCGTACTACAAGTAAATACCTCACAAACTCTAGCTATGAGTAAACACCTCATCTTCTCTTTTTTTTTTGTCCGTTTTCATTAAAGGCTTGGGGATGCAATCTATCTATAGGCTGGGCATATCCTAGCCATTTTTTTTTTAAAGTTGGGCAACAATTATGGTGCCTAACTTTTCTTTAATAAAAAAAATGTTAGGCACCAATTCGTAGCCTAACTTTTCTTTTATAAAAAAAAGATGATATACTTGCACGCTGCCGCGGACTTATAAAACAAATATACTTGATAGTGTTATAATTGTGAATCAACGCTAGATAAGTAATAGAAATTAAAGGTATGATGGAGCAAATATTTCATGACGAAAAAAAAAGTTGTATTTGTGATCAAAAACTTAAAGACTGAATAAAATGATTTATAGCAATCTACTGTGTTTTATGAGGAAAAATACAATACTTTCACCACATGATTTAGCTTTTCAGTTAATAAAAAGCAAAAAAAATTACAAAGCTAAATTCTCTACCAACTTAATATTAAAAAAAAAACCAACAAAGATAATTTTAGAAGGAAAAAAACCCATGAGAAAAAACTCTGCAAAGAATTGACAATGTTTTGTGAGGAAAACTATAGCACTTTTCCTAATAAAATAAAATAAAAAACCATTTAGAGAAATATTATAGCAATCCACAGTGTTTTGTGAGAAAAACTACAACGCTTTTCTCATATGATTTAGCTTTATTGTAATTATAATTCTTAACCAACTCAATATTAAAAAAAAAAATCGACAAAGATAATTTTGGAAAAAATTATAAAAAAATCACATGGGAAAACACCGCAACAATTCACGGTGTTTTAAAGAAAAAAAATTACAAAGCTAAATTCTTAATCGGCTCAATATTAAAAAAAAAACAACAGAGACAATTTCAGAAAAAAAAAAACAAACACCAAAAAAAGGAAAAAAAATCATGTTGGAAACAATGTAGCAATTCACAGTGTTTTGTGATGGAAGCTACAATGCTTCCCCACATGATTTAGCCTTATTTGTAATAACTTGTAATTGTAATTCACAAAAAACTCAATATAAAAAAATAAAATTGAAAAAGATAATTTGAAAAAAATTATAACAAAAAAAACTATGCGGGGAGACACTGTAGCAATCCACAATGTTTTATGAGCAAAGCTACAATGCTTTCCCCACATGATTAAGTTTTATTACAAAGTTAAATTTTAACCAACTCAATATTAAAAAAAATCAAATCAACGAAGATAATTTTGGAAAAAGATATTAAAAAAAAAGGAAACACAAAAAAAACTAGAAAAAAACCATGCGAGGAAAAACTGTATTAATCCATAGTGTTTTGTGAGGAAAAACTTGTATTTACTTGTGATTGTAATTCTTAACCAGCTTAATATTAAAATAATAAAATTGACAAAGATAATTTTAGGGAAAAACATAATAAAAACAGAAAAAAACCATGTGGGAAAAAACATTGTAGCAATCAACAGTAATTTTCGAGGAAAGTTACAGTGCTTTTCTCATATATTGTAACTGTAATTTTTAACCAGCTTAATATTAAAAAATAAAATAAAAAAAGATAATTTCGAAGAAAATTATATAAAAAAACCATGCGGAGAAATACTGTAGCAATCAACGATGTTTAAAAGAAAAAAAATTACAAAACTAAATTCTCAATCAACTCCATATTAAAAAAAATCGACAAATATAATTTTGAAAAATAAAGAAATAAAATAGAAAAATTATGTGGAAAAATATTTCAGTAATCCACAGTATTTTAAAGAAAAAAATTACAAAGCAAAAATTTTAACGAGGTCAATATTTAAAAAGTAAAATAAAAAAAATAATTTTGGAAAAAATAAATGAAAAAAAATAATTAAAAATAATAATTTTGAAAAAAAGAAAAGAAAAAAGTTAGCTAAAAAAAAAAGAAAAACATTTGAATTACTGTTATAATCCACGGTGTTTTTGTGTGGGGTAACAGTAATTCCCCAGGAACCCTTTAGAATATGTTGTAATAAAATAGCTGCAAGCAACACATAATGAGCACAAAGAATCACTCAAGAGTAAGCTGCGATTGCACTTGCAGCACCTTTTTTTAAGTTTCAGACACACAAAACATCTAAGCCGTAATGCTATGAATGCAGATCTATGCTTTTTTTCATCTTGCCAGGAACTTACAGCTATGAATGCAGATCTATGCTTTGCTTCTTTTCATCTTGCCAGGAACTTACAGCTATGAATGCAGATCTGTGCTTTGCTTTTTTTCATCTTGCCAGGAACTTACTTTCCACTTTTCTGTACTGAATCGACGTTTGCAGCTCTGGTTTCTACTTGGTATTTTCCATTCTAATTACCGTTTCCGTGGTTATAATTTGATTTGATTTACGAGAATTAACGATTTTGAGGATCCTAAACTGTAGTTTTCACAGCTTTACAATCTAAAAACTCCACTGCTTTAACACTGATCAAGTACAGGGTTAGTTTTAGTTAGTGGAAACTTAATTAATTAATGTGTTTGGTCAAACCTTTAACACACTCCAGAACAGATCTCAAGAGCATCCATGAAAGAAAAAAACATACGAAGAGATAAATTAATAATATAATTTTTTAAATAGTATAAATAAAAAATAATTCTCAATTAATTTAATATTAAAAAATAAAAAAACAAAAAAAACAACTCTAACAACCTCGCTCAGATAATAAAGTAAGAATAATTTTATAAAAATAAACTGAAAAAACATTTTTAAAACAAAAATCAAAGAAAAAAACCAGAATAAGTATGAATAATATTTTAATATTTTATTTGTCATTCATGTAAACAGGGAAACTAAGTTAATATTTTTTTAATTTTTTTTGGCTTTTCATTTATAACATCCCTGTGTATGCCCTAAATCCTTTTTCGATGAAATCTCATCGATTCTGCAAGTTGTTCAAGGGCTAGAGCAGACCGGCGAGGTATAATTGGTGAAGGGTTCTGACTGGTCAGTAGTGTATTTTTATTTAGTTATTGTTGCCGTTATAGTTGACTTTGAGCGTACTAAGAGGCTTCTAGTCTTCCTTGTTTCTGTATTTTTTTCTGGAGAAATGGACTTGTATTATTATTATTAGAAACATCAAGATTAGTCAAATCTTCAATCTATTCAAGGACCTCTTCAAGCCAATCGTACTATTCATCTAGGTAAGATCGAGTTTTGGGTCTGCTTTGTGACAAATACAATCTCTTTTTGCATGATTACACGAAACAATAAGGAAGAACTCGCCAGAGATTTTGCATATTCAATAGCCGTACTCACATAGGATTCATGACAGATTTCACCTCTCATAGCAAGATAGAGCGATTTCAAGGTTTTCCTGGACTTAACTCAGTTGTAAATCCTTACTTGTCCTTGTGCCGGCATGCTCTTAGTTGGGTTTCGAAAGTGCATAGCAAAACTGGACAAGTGATTCTTGATTTTTTTATTTTAATTTTTTTTTATGGTCCAGTTATAGACTCCCAATCTCAAGAAGAAATATGTCGTCTCCCCCAACCAGTGTATTGAAGGGACAGACAGCACTACCTACAGATAAAGTTCAACAAATTGGGCTACTAAATGCAGTTAATGATAAATATGGAGGAGTTGTGGTAGATATGAAGGAACCCATGGACTCTCACATCTATGTTCCTTTGCTTAGAGCTTCGATATCCCAATGGAGGCAACAGGTAAATAAAACTGAGAACCTCCTTTTCGAAAAGATCATGGCTAGTTACTAAAAAGATCTTACGTGTTAACTGCATCATGTTTAACTTGTTTTCATTTTTTCTCAAGGGGAAGAAGGGTGTTTGGATCAAATTGCCTATTCAACAAGCTAACCTTGTTGAACCTACAGTTAAGGTGAATCATAAATTCAAAGTGGCATGCCTCTGAAATTCGTACACTTAATGTTTCGAACTGGAAACAATTATAATTGATTCAATGTCTCTATAGCGTTCCTGGGCATGATAGAGTGTTTTTGTAATTAATTGTGCAGGAGGGTTTTAGGTACCACCATGCTGAATCAAATTACTTGATGCTGGTCTATTGGATTCCTGACAGTCCTGATACTCTTCCTGCAAATGCTTCACATATAGTTGGCATTGGTGCCTTTGTTATGAACAATAAGAGAGAGGTACTTCTTCTCGACTGTAGCATTAATATATTTATGCTTTTCTCTGAACTTAAGGTGGTGGTGGGCCATCGAGTAAGGAAAATTCAATTTTCTCTTAGTTCACCCTTCTTGTTCCGTCAATGGTGGGCTGCAAATGTGATTTCTGATCTTCAAATCAGGTTTGATCTTCAAATCAGGTTCTCGCTACAAAATAGTTATTCAACGCATGGTATGGTTAGCAAATATAAAGAAATTCAATAAAATGCTAAAACAGTAATTCAGTTAGAAACTTTTGTTGGCTGGTTGTCATCATTATTCAAGTCTCATGTTGAGGTCAAATTATTCTACGTGGAAGGTGCTGGTAGTTAAGGAGAAACATGGATATTTCAAAGGTCAAGATGCATGGAAGTTTCCTACAGGCGTTGTTAATCAGGTAAGCATTATATGATGGTGGTTATATGTTAATGCTTTTTCATGGTGTGCACATGGTGAAATTTTGCATCCGCAGGGTGAGGATATTTGTGCGGCTGCAATTCGAGAAGTAAAAGAAGAGACAGGAGTAAGTTAAATTCCACAGGTTTCAAACAAAACTAAATACTGTTGTATTTTGCATCCTCTGAAGTCTTCACATCTTTCTAACATTAACATCTTTGGCTTTATAATGGTTCAGATTGACACAGAATTTATGGAAATTTTAGCATTCAGGTAAGAAGATCTCTTCTCATTAATCACTTCAATTTTCCATTCTTTTTTAGTTATCACTCAAATGTTTCCACTCCAAGAAAAAGGGGAACAGAAAAACATGAGATAAGAATTTCATTGTAAAATGACAAGACATGATGGACGATATTAAGGCTTTAATGAACACATAATTTATCTTAGCAAACCTGTTTAGTTGGTTTGGGCATGAAAAGTGAATGTAATCTCTAGTTTCGTATGCTTGATTACGGAGTAGACAGGTAGGATCAGATAATTCTATCTTTTTGTAGGCTTAATCTATCGCCTATTTGATAGCAAACCAGCTAAAGAAACCCTGTTTGGGATGTGTAATGTGCTCCTATTTACTCTTAGCCAGCCAGGCTCCCCTGCCCACCCCCAGTAGTGAGCTTCCATTAAATAGTCTATTTCGGAGGCGTTAGGGTAGATATACTCATGTTGCATAACCCAGTCTGAATAAGAAAAGATCCTTCGATCTTGTAGGTGACATCAACCAATGATTTCTATCAGTGATTGCTGCAACATTAGTTTTGAGTATGGGGATCCTCCATGCTCAGAATAAGGCGAGTGGATGTCGGTTTTCTATTATTTGCAAACTAAAACCAGAGTCGTCCATCTTTAATTGTGAAGGATACTAACATTAAAGATGAAATGTTTCAAGTCTTTGTACAATTTACATACGCTTGTTCCTGTTAATTGATTTCTCCTTTTTGTTTTTATGCACAGCCAAACCCACCAGCAATTCCTTGGAAAATCAGATTTATTTTTTGTTTGCATGTTACAACCACTCTCCTTTGACATCACAAAACAAGATTCAGAGATTAAGGCAGCCCAGGTACTACTCATCTTTTTGACAGTGTATTTTCTTGTACTTGAACTGGACATTGTAGTGCATGTCAACTATTAAACAGGATAAATATTCTCTTCAAAAAATTAAACCAGTCATTGAAGTTACAATCGCATTATCTTACTTAAAAAAGCTACTAATGTGTTCCATCTTGAGGGTTGACATTTGTGAATGAAATGCTTTGGATACTTGATTTTGCGTCAGCATTTTAACTCAGTTTTTGGGCCCTTATAGTTATGAGTTGAATGCACCCTTGTAGAGACAAAAACCAACACAATACGAGTATGAGGAATTTTCAGTATTACATTGTTGTGATTTGGCCATGCATGGAATCATGTCAGATCCATGAATGCGAAAATCAGTGAAGCACTAGCATAATAATAGAGAAAACAAATCACAAAAAGGTAACTTGTGATGTATTTAGAATCCCTTGTCTAAATGAAATATTTTGCAAGAACCGAGAAGGAATTCTCTTGATAATTGGCTGTTTCGATCCTTGGAAACAAGTAGCTCGAACCTATCCAACTTTTACATTGTGATGGCATGCTGTTCACGGACTAGCTATACCTACGATTTCTTTTTTTGGGTCAATATCAACAATGTAGTTCATTCAATGATACGGCTGTTTTTGTTTTTTGTTTGCAGTGGATTCCAATCGATGAGTATGTGAACCAAACTTACAACCGGGAACACAAGCCATTCGAATATATTGCCAAGATATGCTTAACTAAGTCACAGAGTAACTATGGTGGATT
This sequence comes from Populus x sibirica, assembly GCA_019202695.1. NCBI lineage: Eukaryota > Viridiplantae > Streptophyta > Magnoliopsida > Malpighiales > Salicaceae > Populus > Populus x sibirica. Next base: position 29,196 of record JAGMVL010002072.1, on the reverse strand, counting down.
TTCAGCAGTGCATACACTAACATCATCTGGCAAACAGCCCTATTTGTACTTTAATGGGCAAGATTTCAAACCGTGATAGCATTCTTCGTAGAATATGTAGTCGTGTTTGAGAAATTAATTAGTTAGTGTATGAGCTAAAATATTCTCACAGGGCTTGGTCGTGTTTATTAGATTAAAGAAATAAATAGAGCATATGGGTCTTTCACTTAAGCACCAAACACAGTTCATGCAGGCTCGTTGCTCTTTGCCTTCAACTGTTCATATGGACAGTGCGCTTTTATTTTTTTGTTCATTGAACTTTTAATTTTTGCAATTTCATCCTCCAAAATTATAATATTATTGTTTTTTTGTTTGTATTTCTTTCAATTTGCATTATCTTCAATGTGCTTAGATTTTTAGGTTATTCAAAATGAATTGGTTTCGATTGTGTGAAGATTAAACATAAATTTTCTGATATTATAATTAAACATAATTTTTCTTCGTCCAATCCCATGGAAACAGGTGGGGACTGCTTTATTAAGATTTACACACATTGAATCATACATAAATATATCCACATGTTTATAAATATCAAGGAACAAGTCCCACGTGATTGGACGAAGAAAATTTATGTTTATTTGATAAACCTAAGATCCCAACCTTTTTATTAACTGAAAAACAAAAGAGAGGCATTGGTCTCCAACTAACATAAAAATAATCTGTTCAACCTTTTGTCTCCCTTGCCGTTAAAGTTTGTTTGTGGAGGCTATTTGTCTCCTTTCTGCCGGTTTCTTTCTATCTCTCGATAATAATAATATTTTATTAGTTATTTTTTATTATATATTTTTTAAAAAATAAATATATTCTATTATAAAAATAATAAGAATATCTTTACTTAAAATTTTTATTTATCATCTATCTATTTTTTTAAAAAATAAACTCTAAAAAATAACTAAGAAGATGCTTTTAATTATCATATAGAATTTCTCCCACTTTTATATTTATTTTATGTCAACGAAGAAGAGGCAAAACCCGAAAAATCTCTTTCACATTCTTATCAGTATCAGTTTCATCATCAGAACATATCCACTTTGACGTTGAAAGGCGCGCCAATGTTAACAACCACGCTTCCTCCCATCACGTCTCGCCACCTGTACACTCTTATAGGCCCCACGTCTCTCTCTCCCCTTCCCCGTATAAAACTATAAAGTATAAACAAAGAAAGCAACCTCGCAATTCCTTTCATCTCTGCCTTCATTCATTGATCACCAGCGTCACCACCAACCCCTAAAAAGGTACAAATGGAACAAAAGAAGCAAAATCCCACGGCCGAGAACGAAACACTTATCGTATCTCGACGAATCCAACGGGTCTCCTTGCACTTGGCACCCGTGCCCCGCCCTCTGCATGAGCATGACACGCAGGAGCAGCTAGGGTTGTTTCCATGTGCAAGATCATCAAAACTTGAGGTGGAAACGGAGAAGTTGTCGCTGTACATGAGAGGGAAATACAGAGAAATACAAGAGAAGATTTACGAGTATTTTCATGCAAGGCCAGAGTTGCAAACACCGCTGGAGATTTCAAAAGATGATCATAGAGAGCTATGTTGGAGACAAATGTATGGTTTGATTAAAGAAGCTGGTATTAGGCCTTTAAAATATGTTGTTGAAGATCCTGGCAAGTATTTTGCTATTGTTGAGGCTGCCGGTGCTGTGGATATCTCTCTTGGTATCAAGTTGGGAGTTCAGTATAGGTGAGCGACTGATCATTTCTTCGTTTTTCTCTTATGGGTTTTGTTTTGTTTTTGTTTTTCCTTTTTTTTCTGAAAGGTAGATAGGGAAATTAAGACATGGTATTTTGTCTTGTAATGCTTGCTTATTCATGAATTTCTTTGAATATTTGCCTTCTCTGTACTTGGCATTCACTGAGGGTTCTACTGTGAATCAATTTATGCAGCCAGGTCTCTCTCTTTTTTTTATGATTTATTTCATACTGATGGTATTTGGATCATCTATCCTGAGTCATTCCCTTGTTCATGCCAATTACTCTGTTTCATTTGCTGTCATTAGAATTTGTTAAGCTATATGTTTCTTCATGTAGTCTTTTGAAATTTCTGCTTTTTTCCTTTTCTTTTTGGTTCATTCATGGTGTTGAGATTTTAAAGATGATAAACTGAGAAAAGCATTTAATTTTGTGACCTTTCTTTTTCTGTTGAATTGTATATCATCTGTTTAGAAGAAAGTTTTTGAAATTTGCAGCCTTTGGGGAGGCTCTGTGATCAACCTAGGAACCAAAAAGCATAAGGATAAGTACTTTGAAGGTATTGACAGTTTGGAGTATCCAGGTTGTTTTGCTATGACGGAGCTCCATCATGGTAATCTTTTCTACCCGTATTATTTCGTAACTTTCTCTCTTTGTTTCTGATATTAAATTAAACCTCTGCTGGTGTGGTATTAGCTACCTTAATATTTCTCCATTAATGTTATTTATCATACATCAACGAAGTATCGCAACTAGTTCTCAGTTCTACCTGTAGCGAACTTCAGTAGGATTGCAAGTCATCATATTTTATTTTTTTTTTAATTGTAATATTGAAGCCTTATCTTTGAGTAGACGAGGTTTCCTGCAGAAACATATTTGCTGCATAAATAGTGAAACTTTCTGAAGATATGAATGTGATAGTCCCTATTGAGTTGGGTTAGAAATGGCTGAGGTCCCAATATTTCATGTAGAAGGGCATCTAAGCATTGTCGTTTGTTTGCACTTCATTGTTATTTGTCATGACTATGATACAGAACTGATTCATTAACTAAAAACAAACACAAAACATAAGAGAACAAATTGTAGATTATAGTCATTAAGCTTTTCATTTTTCTGTTTTTATTTACTTTTCCGTGAGAGAGTGTCGCGTGGGGGTATGCATTTTTTGTGTTTTACTTGACATTTCTAGAATTGAAACATTGACATATTTGAACTAAACTCAACGTTTGTGCTTCAAAGGCTCAAATGTTCAAGGTCTCCAAACAGTTGCGACATTTGATCCAATTACAGATGAATTTATAATTAACACACCCAGTGACGGGGCCATCAAATGGTGGATTGGCAATGCTGCAGTTCATGGAAAATTTGCTTCTGTTTTTGCTAAGCTGATGCTGCCTGCTCATGATGCTAAAGGTGTCTCTGATATGGGTGTCCATGCCTTCATTGTTCCAATAAGGGATTTGAAGACCCACCAGGCACTTCCAGGAATTGAAATACATGATTGTGGCCACAAGGTTGGCCTGAATGGGGTAGATAATGGAGCATTAAGATTCACTTCAGTAAGAATTCTCCGAGATAATCTTCTCAATCGATTTGGAGATGTGTCCCGGGATGGGAAGTACACAAGTAGTCTTCCAACCATAAACAAACGATTTGCTGCTACACTAGGGGAACTTGTAGGTGGAAGGGTAGCCCTTGCGTCTTCTTCAACTAGTGTCCTCAAGATTGCTAATGCAATTGCCATCCGATATTCTTTATTGCGCCAGCAGTTTGGTCCTCCCAAGCAACCTGAAGTTAGCATTCTTGATTATCAGTCTCAACAGCACAAGCTCATGCCAATGCTGGCTTCAACTTACGCATTTCATTTTGCCACTTCGTATTTGGTAGAAATATATTCTCAGATGAAAACGACACATGTTGAACAATTGGTTGGAGATGTCCATACACTTTCGGCAGGCCTCAAGGCTTATGTGACGTCCTATACAGCAAAATCATTGAGTGTCTGTAGGGAAGCCTGTGGAGGCCATGGTTATGCTGCCGTCAACCGGTTTGGTATCTTGAGGAATGATCATGACATATTCCAGACATTTGAAGGGGACAACACAGTACTTCTACAACAGGTTGCACATCTCATTTTATCGTGTCCTTGCTTGAAAACCCTCAATGCAAACTCCTAGGTTGTTTGTTGCATAAATCCCGAGGATACCAAAATTCATGGTGCTAAACTCTAGGAGTAACAGAAAAGATTTGAACTGTTCATGAGATGGATTTGTCACTAAACTGGATGTAAGGTTCATTTATGGATAAAATGAAATAAGAACCACTATGAACATTACAATCTATCTCTAGAATTCTGGTATTATAGATTACTAAGCATTGTTTCTGTTCAGATGAAAGCTTGATCTGAATGTTTACTTGATACAGGTAGCAGCTGATCTCTTGAAGCAATACAAGCAAAAATTTCAAGGTGGGACACTGGCTGTTACATGGAACTATTTGAGAGAATCAATGAACACATACCTCTCACAGCCAAATCCTGTAACAGCACGCTGGGAAGGTACAGAACACTTGCGAGATCCTAAATTCCAACTGGATGCCTTCAGAGTGAGTTCTTGTCCTTGATTGTTTCTTAAAAATCACACGCATAAACCCAGCAATCATCTCTATTTTTTTCTAAAAATCTTGTGATTCTTCTTCTCACAGTACCGAACATCTAGATTGCTTCAAAGTGCTGCTGTTCGACTTCGCAAGCATTCTAAAACTCTTGGGGGATTTGGAGCTTGGAATCGATGCTTGAATCACCTTCTGACACTTGCAGAGTCTCATATTGAGTCTGTCATCCTTGCAAAGTTCATTGAAACCGTGGAGAAGTACCTCCTAAACCCATCTACAGAACATCCCATCTTTTTTTTATTGTCGTTAATTAGTTTCTAATTTCCCGTTTTATGTGCTAGATGTCCTGATGCAAGTACACGAGCTGCTTTGAAACTTGTCTGCGATCTTTATGCCTTGAATCAAATCTGGAATGACATAGGAACCTATCGAAATGTTGACTATGTGGCACCAAACAAAGCTAAGGTATTCAAATGTCCTTCAGAATTGAAAAAACAAAAAAAAAAAAAAAAAAAAAAGGAAAGAGAAAAAAAAAGTCAGGATGTTTTGAACCAGAAGCCATATTGGTGCTACAACAATTGCCCCCCTGATTTCTGCATTTTAGATCGTTAAGATGAGTTGGATTATGGAGAACATGTGGGTCTTCTGCATACTTTCATTCATTTTACTATCGCCTTGTGCAGGCAATCCACAAGCTGACAGATTACTTAAGTTTCCAAGTGAGAAATATTGCGAAGGAGCTTGTTGACGCATTTGATCTTCCTAATCATGTTACAAGGGCCCCAATTGCCATGCAGTCAGAAGCTTATGCTCAGTACACACAGTACGTTGGGTTCTGATTTTAATAGGAAGCTGAAGGCAGCAAAAGATAAAGTCAACAACTAAAGCTTCCCACATAGGAGATGAATTCTCTCATTCGTTATTCTTGTTGTTTCTTCCTCGCTTAAAACTCTTTTGGGTTAGCATCTCCGAATACCTAAGCTGGCATCCTCTAGTGCGTGAGGATAATGTTGTCAAAATTGAAAGAAATATACGTTGTTGTAATTTGTTCAACTAAACTCTTCCCAACGGCAGCTCATGCTTGGTTCAATTTTTTTTAATGAGAGAACAGGGGAACTGTCCGTATTGTAGAAAGAAGACAGGTACCATTCGAACTTAACTTTAAAAGTAATGGAATTTACTAGCAAGATGCAAGTAATGAAACTCATTAAAGATTCTATAAGAAAAGAAACCCCGTCAGCCAACGGGCTAGATGTAACCTTCACTTTTGCATTATTATTTTCACACATCAACCAAGGTGCGAAGGCAATAGCAGAAACAGCATAGTAAAGAAGTGGCAAGCTGTCAAGTGAACAGCTTTAACTACGGAACAGTGTTGCTAGAAATATAGCAACAAGCTTCTCCAAAGTTGCAAATTCACTCCCAAACAAGAAATATTATATTGCTTCTCAAAAGCCTTTTGAAACAACTCATTTCGTATGTACAAGTTTCTATTTCCAACCACAAACTTGGAAATGCTTATACGTTCTAAATTAAATAACATTTAACACCTAAGCGGCCTGCAATTCAAGTAAGACACTCGAGCTGCTTCAGTTTTCTGCCTGATATCCTCGTACATTTTCAATGAAGCCTCGGAAAAATTGTTCAGTCTGTCAAGAACCTTTGTCAAAATTGCATGTATACAGTACAAGCTCGATGACACGTCATCATTCCTTTCATTCTCTTTGCCTTCTGATTCTCCATTGTTTACATCAACTACTTTCTCTTCCTTCTGTAACTGTTCTTCTTGTTGCTCCATTAGGTGGTGCAAATCAGTTAAGAGGGTTCTGATGGCATTATTAAGTTCCTCAGATGGCAAACCTTTGATCCCAGCCGACCAATCACGACAGAGAACAAATAAAGGCGGGGCCAAGAGTCGGCGAGGGGAGAATGGCCTCCTACTCTTGGAACGCTCCTGTGGTTGCAGGATGCAATTTTGCAGCCACCCATTTAGAGCTTCCACATAGGAAGCATGACCGTTAATCCAGTTTGCAAAGCTAAAACCGAAGCATTCAATCTCCTGCTGAAGCTGAGACATAATCTGCCTCCGAGTATCTCCCTGAGGAGTTTCTGTTGATCTCCTTGAATGGTATGCTAATGAGATTGTGATGTACTGTGCATGATGGCATTCAAGCATGTTCTTCCACATCCTGATCAACCTGCATAGGCTCACTGATCATTAATATAATGCCAGAAAATAGTGATGAATTAACACATATTTAGTTCAGTATGAACCTCAAGGATTACAAACCTCAAGACAACTGGACAAATAACTTTAGTAGTAAAGCTTCTATGCTCAACTATATTAAGACAGACAAAGAAAACAAACTCATATTTACCCTTGAATTAACTCTAGAAGTTGCGGCTGCAACTCTTCATCTCTTATTTTCTCAATCCGCTTTGATATTGAATCTACAGAATGAATTGCCACTCTTATGCGTGAATGTAGATCCTTTACAACAGCCCGGGTTTTGTCAATCACATGAACGCTTTGATCTTTGGCAAACTGGTGCCTAAGCTGGTCACACTTCCGATCATACTCTTTCCAGATAGATTCACCGGCCTGTAGACACAAAGCTGACCTTTAGATATACTATTCTATGAACACATATCTATGTTTACAACAGAAATTAATAGGCATTCTGCACCAGCAAAACTGTCATGTGCATTCAAATGATTTTCTACATTACGCAATAAAGATTCTATGTGGTAATCAGCATATAATAATGGAAACATGCCCATAAAAACTTAATATGACATGAACACCTTAAAATTGATATGCCCTGAACATTGTCAATACACATTTTCGCATCACACAGTGTCATGTAGGAAAAACTACAAAGTCAGGAGGGTCAAGAAGAAAACAATTGTATAAAAGCAAAAAGGCTTTAAAAAATACCTTTATTTCATCATAGAGTTTTCTTTCCCATGCATACAGTCTGTCAAGGGTGGAGGAATGATTCCCTGCAATCATGCAGAACTCTTCAACAAAATCATTACCACTATCAGAGGCATCATCTTTTGTTGCCGTGACAAGAGGATTTCTTGATGAAGATGACCTCAAAGATGCTGTCCGTTTCCATGTGATGACCTTAGTCATATGTTCCATAGGTTCTACAAAATCAATGGAGAATTGACATAATGGAAAGAAATATGAAAAAACACACTGAAAAAAGCTGTTTATGTCTTCAAAATCACCACAGGTTCTATAAGATAATTTGCGAATTCTTTCTCAACAGTTGGCTGAAACATTGAATTGCCGCCCCCACCCCCCCCAAAAAAAAAAAAAAAAAAAACATCAACTCCATGCAATGGAGAATTGACAAAATGGAAAGAAATATGAAAAAAAAACATTGAGAAAGCTGTTTATGTCTTCAAAATCACCACAGGTTCTACAAGACAACTTGCATGTTCTTTCTCAATAGCTGACCTAAAGATCGAATTGTCCCACAAAAAAGAAAAAGAAACATTGACTCGCAACAGAAGCTAATCTTACCATGAGAAACAAGTGCAGTCTTTCCACGACAGCAAACAAATTTTACAGCCACCAAAATAGCTGAGGCAGATGACCCCCCTATGAGAATGGAAATGGTTATACTATGTTTGCACAAATGTTCGATAACTAAAAAAGTTCAAAAAATTGCACCAACAAGCATCCATGGCATTTGAATTTAAGTGGACAAATAAATATGCCAACTATAACTCAGCCATTTGACTCATTTACAGAAATAATTACCTTTTGCCTCAGTATATCCAACCCTGATATTGTTTGCCTCAAGCATTCTGGAGACCTCCTTGCCAGATTCAGAGGCTCTAAAAAAGCGATGCTCTATATCCTTAATACTTGAAAGAAAATCCTTAGCTCTATGCGTAATGAACTCCGACGGATCCTCTCTCTCTGCAGACAAATTGTTCACCGCTACTGCTTTCTCCCTCTTTGAACCTGATTGTCCAAGGGTGGAAACATTAACATTCTGCCCCTCTTCTACATGCCTCATCTGACCAACAAGTACTTGTCCACTAGAGCCTTCAACTGCTCTCAATCTAGATGATGTGGCAGTACCTTCCACTATGAAGTTACAACTGCCATTTTGAGTTATTGAATTGCCAGAATTTTCAACCCCGTTTTGCTCCACACCAGGCTTCAAAGTTTCTTCATGTACTCGACTGTTTTTATCCAAACCAACTTCTGTCCATTTTCCTTTTGCATCCACCACACTGTGTTCAACACCAACCCTTTCACTCCTAAACTCATTCCACCCTCCAATATCATCAAACTCCATATCCAAGTCACCATGCCCTACAAATCTAAAACTCTCACCAGTATCACTTGGATCAAAAAAATCCCAAGAGCCACCTGACTCAAAAGGAGGAGGCGGCGGCGGCGGCATGGAGAACCCTAACGACTCATCCTCTACAAAATCACTACTATTATTCAAATTAAACTTAACAGTAACTGCATTACCACCTCCACCAGCTCTCATATAACTCATATTCAACACTGGTGGTGATATTGGACTCTCAAAGTGCAATGGTGAATCTGAGACCTCTGCATTGTGGGAGGGAGAGGGAGAGAGGTATGAAGAATGTGATGGAGACTTGTCAAGCTCGGTGGCTGAGGTGGTTGACAGAGAAGACTCTATCAAAACCTCCGCTTCAGCGAATCGCCGGAGAGCTACACCAATGTTTCTAAGAGAGTTGATGTAAGAGACATGAGCTGCTGCAAGATTGTACCTCGAATCGATTGCTTGCTTTATGAATTTCCTCCTTTCCTTGCACAGAGCCAAAGGTTCAGTTTTGTCAACTTTGGAGCTCGCAGAACCCATTTTTGAGCCGAAATACTAAAATACAGTTCATAAAATCAACTCCATTTCTCAAGCCTGTAAACAGAAAGTTCTTCAAATGAGGCAATGGCTTCAACAAAATCCAAACTTATGCACTGGGAAATAAACAGTACCCATAAAACCACTTGGAGAAATACAAGAAGCTAAGGAAATGAAAAAAACAAAGAGTATGAGAAAGCTAAAACCTTTCACCTCAAAATCACACACCTTGGTCAAGAAACAGAACGGACTTTTCCTGCCATGAGAACATAAAAGTGTTTTTCTCCAAGAAACGAAAAACCCACTTGGGGAAAGCTTTAATTATAGGATTGAGACAAGACCCGATAATGAAAAACGAAATTGTAATAGAAAAAAATTCAACTTTCTTTTCTTTAAGAAGAGAACAAAACAAGGCAAAAGCAGAGACGAGTATTTGTTTTCAAACAAGATACGAGGAAGGGCAGAGGACACTAGCTGGGAAGTCTAAAACTCAAGACATTAACAGAAACCTGAAAGGGAAGATTTAGCAATGAATGCAGGTATGGCACTGAAGCGCATCAGTTATCAGGACTTCAAAAAGGGCAGTTTTTGTACTGTAAGAATGAGAGAGCGAGAGTGAAATGATGAAAATGCACAAAGAGCGCATACAGAAGGAAAGAGAGATAGGTATCTGCAAAAGTTGATAACAGAGCGGAGAGGGAAGGCAAGCCCTCGTTTTGTGTGCATAATAGTAGTGATGTTCACTGATTTGATGGAACGAAAACCAATGCTATATTAACATTAACAAAAACTCTACACAGTTTAGCTAACAGTAAAATTATCATGCTACCCTTCAATGGAAAAAGATAAAACCTTGAGGGTGGGGAATCTTGCTTTTTTACTGCCCCGTTAACAACAACTCTAATATGGTGTAAAATGGATTGTTACAGTAAAATATTATGTTGTCCTTGAGTGGAAAAATATGAAGCTTGAGGCTGAGATGTTTTTGTATTTTTCACTACTTCATTAATCATTAAGAAATTTTACGGGGTATTTATATTTTTAAAAAAATTTCAGCCTAAATTTTTTTTTTTTAAAATTAATAAAATTTAAAACTAATGACCAATAAATTTCTTGATTTTTCATTAGTTTCTTAACCTTAAAAATATTTATTTGTTTTTGAGGTAAAAAAAAATTATTGGATAATAAGAGTATTTTAGGGTTTTCAAATATTCATGTAAAGTGAAAATACATCTTAAATCTTGAAAAAGATATAAAAAAAACTTAGTATTTGGAAGTATTTTTGTATTTTTATACAGGTATTTTGTTTAATTACTAGGGTTATCAGGGGTATTTTAGTATTTTCACCTTGTTTTTGAATTTTTTAATAAGAAAAATTGATAGTGCGTGTTGGGCCACCCCATGACCAAAACGATATTTTGTCACCTCCTTAGATGCGCCACCATATCTTCTTTTATGTGGGGTGATGTGTGGTGGTTTACAGTGATTGGATTGTTGCCGTTGATTTTTTGTTTCCCTCCATTCATTTCTCTCTCCTAGCAGGTAATGTACACCATTATTTTTTTTGTTTTTACTTTTCAATTCCAGTCCTCATTCTCTTAATTTTTTATTTTGTTTATTTTTTTATTTATAGAATTTTTTGTTTCTTTTCAATTTGTCATATGTTTTTTTTTAATTTTAGTCCTTATTCTTTTAATTTTTTATTTATTTCTTATTTCTTGTATATAATCTTTTTTCAATTCAGTCCTTCAATTATAATTTCTATTATATTTTGTTTTTCATTTTGGTATTTTTTATAATATTTTTTCTTTGACACTTTTGTTGAAGTTTTTCTTACTTTCAATTTTATAATTCAATCAAAGTTTTTGTTGTTTTGTTTTTTTAGTTTAACCCTCATTCTTTTGATTTATTTTTTCTTATATTAAAACTATTTTTTAAATTCAACTTAACCCTCCAATTGAAAATTTATATCCCTCTTATTAATGTTTCTTTCACCCTTATTTTTTTTAGATCTTTTTCATGTAATTAATTTTTTTCATGGTTTCATCTTTCGATATTTAATTTGTTAGAATTTCAGCTTCGTACGATCTTATCTTTCTGCATTAGTTTTTTTATATTGGTTTTGTAATTATCTTCAAGTTTTTTCTATGAATTTATCTTAGTCTCTTGATCTCAAAATACAAATTTTTTTTTGTTTTTTCTGAGATTAAATATGTATTTTAATTGTATATAAGAATGGAAAAAACAAAAAAAATTCTTGTCCAACATAGCAATATTTTTTTGATCCCGGGGTAAATAAGTATATTTAATTTTTAAAAGTTTATAAAAAGTTAAAAAAATAATTGATTAACGACTCTAAATTCCTTTGATGTCGAAGGTAAAAAAATATTTTTTTTGTAAAAAAAAAAACACAGAAGAAAAGTTTAAATACCCCCGAACAATGATCTGACGCTACAGTAAAACACCCGTACTCTGAATATTTTGTTAAATATATATAACCCTTTTTGTTGCTTAGATTCCTGCTGGGTTTACTGGAAGTGCTGGCATGGGGTCTCAAAATACATAAAGGAGGTAATCATTACTAATAATACAACCAAAAATACGTCGTGTTCTTGTTTCGAGGATCCAGTGATTGAATATTCAATAATCTAAGAAGAACATGATGGTGGTTTCTGGGCATGGAATGTCGCAGTGTTGTGGATAAATTTATTGATTCTTGAGAACGGAAGTCAAAAGGAGGGGATAAATTGCGTACTATTATACTATTAAAACAGTCAAAAAGAGGTTATTCTGCAAATAAGCCAAAAAAGTATACTACGATTATACTATTAAAATAGCTAAGTGGAAAATGAGCGAAGAAAAGCTTGATGGCACTCGTGGGTATGGATAAACTGCATGCAGCAGGTGCTTAGAGAAAAACCACTAACGAATGGGCACCGGTTTAATAAATTTAATAAAAACATTTAATACTAAATTTAAGATTTCACAGTATAATTTTTTTTTCACCATTTAATAAATGCTTGTATAAAAATAATCAATTTGGATTCTAATTGTTTCCTTGCTTTCTATTTCCCTTTTTTTTTTTTTTTTTTTCAATTTTTACCCCCTCACCTAAACGCTGTGTTTTTTTTTTCTTAAACTTTTGTGTTTGCGGTATAAAAAATACATTAAGGTATTTGGTAACACATCAAATTGCCTTTTTTTACTGTGGATCCCACTAAAAAATTGAGTTTGAAACGCAGTTTTTAAGAAGCAGTTTTTATATACTTTTGTAACTGAGTTTCATAAAATTTTGTTTGTTTTTGCGTTTCAAAAACGCTTTGGAAAAAAATTAATTTTTTTTACTTTAAATTAATATTTTTTTGTGTTTTCAGATCATTTTGATGCATTTCCAAGTAAAAAACATTTTGTAAAGCAACCGCAACCACACAACTACCAAACATTTTATACATGTTTTTCTCTGTACATAAACCTCAACCATAATTTTTACCAAACACGTATCTAAATCTAACTAACCACACTTTTTTAAAATTTATTTTTTTCAAATCACAACCACATAAGTTACCTAAAATACAAACGCACTCTAAAACTAAGATGCGATTATTTTTTCATCAAAATAATTCATAGTTCTCACATGGTAAAAGCACATCCTTCATACATTTAAACAACATTAAGTATTAATCCTATGATTTTGACCTTTAGGTGTTTATATAAAAATAATCCATTCATGTTCTAATTGTTCCCTTACTTTATGATTCCCTTTCCCAATTTTATAACTATAAATTTCAAGGAATTTCCTTGTATCTATGAAATCGATGACGATAAAGCTAAAATGCATTGTATTTTTTATTATTTTTTTTACATGTGAAGATTAAAAACCTGTTTGTTTTTGTGATTTAAAAATATTTTAAAAAAATTAAAAAAAATTTTCCTTTGCTTCAATTTTTTTTGATATGCTAATGTTAAAATAATTATTTTTAAAAAAATATTATTTTAATATATTTTTGAATGAAAAACACTTTAAAAAACAACCGCTATTATATTTCTAAATATCTCCTAAATTTATATCTCGAATTAAAATTTCAAATTTAGTAACTAGTGAGGAATATAGACCTATGTTGAAAATGAGAAATTATAATGTTCTACAATTTTTACAAGTTATACGAATAGAGGATGCCAGCTTTACAATTTTTCTCAATATATCAAGTACATAAATTTTAATATTTTTTTCCCTTTAAGTACACCAATTTCTTTAGAACTTGCAACCAGAACCAAGTGCTTTTGTCTACCTTTGTGTTTAATAATTTGATGGCGTGTCCTTTGATTTTGATATGTTGTTGGTACATAACTTTTTAATTTATCTCAATTGAGTGCATAATAGACTTTAATAATTCTCATTTTGGTACACCAACTTTTTTTTATTGCATTAAGTAAGCACTTTCATCATTTTTTTTTCTTTAATAATGTGTTTTTCTAGCAAAGGTACCCTCTACATAATATTTAATAATGTGATTACCGGGGTATCTATATGGGAGCCACCTCTTCTCCATCTTCTAGGTTGAACATGATCGATTTATACCATAGGTTTAGAGCACGGGAGGTAACTAGGACTTGCTTTTCTTTATTGGCTGGAGTCTTTCCTAGCAGATAGCTCGCTTAGGATCACACTGATTTCAGATAATGTCTCATGGTGCGCACTTTTCTTCTCCCCCCTCTGGTCAAGCTGGGAGTTCTTCATAAAATGCTGGAGATAACCTTTGCTTATAAGCCTTCGTATCTCATTTTTCAAGGCAAAACACTCTTTGGTGTCGTGGATCTAGTCTATATGGAATAAGTAACATGTTTTGTATTCCAATTGTAGGGATTTCCTTTCATGAAAGGGGGATGATTCACATACGTACTCTTTTCCTTAGATATATGTAAAGATTTTTGTTAAGATGATGTTCACTGGTGTGGCTTGGAGCTTCGAGAAGGAAAAACAGCTGTGCATAAATTAACCTCTTTTAGGGTTTTTCTTGTATGTCTAGGGGCTCTATTTAGAGACTGACAATGCTTTGGATGTTCATCCCTCCATATATGAAAGCAAAGGTGGGATTGCTATGTGATTCTCCACAATTACGAAAATATCAGGTTTATGAAGACGAGACAATTCATGTACATAACACCTAAAGTCCAAGTTTCCTGCACCTCGGAAGTGCCGAGCCATCACATAAATGATTAAGATGTAGAAAGGATACCCATATGATCATTAAGCGGCAGGATCCGCAGGTTGAGCTGCAGCATCAGCCATATTCACACTATCTATATTAATGTCCTCACTATCCATGGATATGACCCATCATTCCCTGGTCCAGGGACAGAACTGGGAGGCTCTGGTTTGGGCATAGGCTTTTGGTTAGGGGGTTTCCTTTTAACTGCCTGAAATTGATTATCTGTAAGATGTTGTGGTGATAGATGTGAGGTTGTATTAGTTACAGTAGCAGAAAACGCTACCTGAGCTGTTCTCTGCCATTTGAATAAGTTGTGGATCCACCACTGGGATCTGAATAGACATACCAACACATGGAGCCGATGATTCTATGTGATTTTGTATGGCAGGAGTCTGACAAAAAGAAGAAGCCACTGTATCAACATGGGCTTCCTTGTTTTTGGCCATTGCTTCAGATGAAGTGGGTTTCCCTCAGTTGAGCCTTACTAGATCCCTTAGTAGAATCTATTATGGCATATGACGCATGAAAATCCTAAGTCCGTGGTCTTACTGTTCGAAAATGATCAAGTATCATCTTTGGACCCCTTCCTAAGGCATTGTCAAAATCTTCCTTCTCATCAAACTTGACCAAGAAATAGTCAAATCCCAAATCCAGTACATCAAAACCAGCAGTAGGTTTCCATAGCTGTTCAATCTTGGTGTAAAGCAATTTGAAGCTACTGCTTCTACCCGGTAAATTCATAATAACCGATTGCCTCCATGGAGTCTCCAAAGTTGCCAAAAACTGGGGATCAACATTAAATACATGAAGTAAAAGGTTGCCACAGCGAAACTCTTTTGTAGCGAATCCCGTAGCAATAAGATTCACTGGTTCTCGTACTTTTGCAGCATAGGCTGCCTGTTTCTGTTTCTCCCACGCCATGAGTTTACATAAAAAGTGTATTGCTTGGAATGAACTTACTTGAAACAAAATTTGAAAATTCAAGTTTTTTTTTTCGTTTTTTTAATATTACAGAATTTATTGTTATTCAAAGTAGCCGTGCTTGTTCCCAAAGTAAATTTGCATATCAATTGCATAATTGGTGAATTTGCATATGATGATAATGATAATAATAGCTAAAGCTTAGAATTCTTTTTCTCGTGGGATTATTAGTAAACAAAAGCCTTGCTACATTAATCTATGAAGCGCAATTAGTAGTTTCCTAATTATACTCCTATATTGATTGCCTCTTCAAAGAAAAATGACTAATGAAATGTACAATTTGGTTTTTCATTAGAATTCATATAAGCTATGCCTTTGGGGTATGCAGCTATCAAATTCCAGTTTTGCAGCCGCACAGGAGTAACCTTTCCTGAATCTGTTAGTGGTTCTGTTCCTCATTTCAACCTCTGCTGCGAAGACAGCACAAACCGGTCTGTGATCGGAAAATCTTGACTCGCGGCGGACATAGGACAACTGCTCAATGCCATCACCACGCCATAATATCCTATCGCACCTGAAATACGAGCTTCAAGCAATGAATTTTTCTGTTCTTTTCTTCTTTAGTAGTTTATACTGTTAATACTAGAAGAGTAAATACCATGCTGGTGTTCGACGTTTCCTTCTGGATTTAACAGTTTCTCCAGCATAAGAATCTGAGTTTTGTGTGTACTTGTAAGTAGGAGCGAACAAGATCTGTCCTTCTTTGAAACCCTCGAATACTCTCCCTGCTTCTCTTTCAATATTCAACTGAAGTCAATGCATTAAACCAAGTCAAATAAGTGTAAAATCTCCTGTCAAACAACAGCATCTTCCTTCCTGTTAAGCTTTTAATTTCCTAGGCTTTAAATGTTAGAATCACAGAGCATGATCATCCCATTCTCCTGTGCTTGTGCTATTAATAAGCTTTAGACAAATTGAAGCAGGCTTGACTTCCTGTGACCTCTGTGACGATTTAAGGAGACTTGATTTAGATATCTTGTCTAGCGTAAACATGAAAGATCAGTCCAGATTATCTCTTAAACTTTTAGATGGATGATCCAACAATCAATTGCTGAATAATTAAACATGATGTGTAGTTTCAGAGAAGAGTCAAGAAAAGGATGCCCATTGTTAAGGTTACTTCCAATAGTAAATTAATGGTGAAATGGCATTGACTACAACAACAGACAAGGCGTGGGGACTCACGGCTTGCTTCTTTTTTTTTTTTTTGTGATATTGAGAAATAGATTTAAGCAACAGACCTGATCCTTCTCCAGCAGGGTGTCCCAGTCATTATCCTCCAACAGAACCTTTGTTTCCTCATAACTCAAAGCTACTCGATAATTTAAATCTCCTAGCCAAATTATACGGCTGCAGTATTAAAAACAGAAGGCCCCAAGTTAAAAGATTGGATATTACACCTACAGAATTGGAAATGAAAAATAATAATAATACGAAAAGTCTAACACACTCATGATCAACTATTCTTTCAGGGGCTCGACGAGGTCTATGCTTGCAAATCTTGGGGAATTGTGTGCTCTTGAGGATCTCAGCTACATCAACGTTTCTCTTTAGTTCATCGCCTTCCTTCTCCCCAGAAGCCAGGTGACTGCACACGAAGCAAAAGCTCGTTTGGTGCAATGACATGCTTATTGATATACATCCCTGCAATGTAAGACTGCACCGATCAAACTTCAAATGCATACAAGATTTATTAATTGCACATGCACTTCAAATAATACTTTTCTCCTTCTCTGGATATTTCCAGGCTCAAGCCTCTCAAATTAATAGTCTGAATCAGAACGTGCCATTTTGTTAATTAAAAATAACCAAGCTTGCTGACACATGATAAGATCAAGAGATTTTGATGATAGTTGTCTATCTAATACAACAGGGAGGATCGAATCATATTAAATGGAAATTCTCTTTTTTCTTTCCGGTAATTGATGATCCTTTTTCAAGAAAATGATAGGGGCAACTTTAATATTCCAATTTGGCCCTACATTTCTTGGCCAAGGAGGCTTAGCTCAAGGATGAGCATTTAGTACTATACTCAGCTTACCTTGTTGCCAAGACGACCCATTATTCCTCTACAAACAGAATCTACCCTGAGATGACCAATGTGAGGCACCAACTCCTTTCTAACCCACACTGAAAGAAAAATTCCAACCATTTGCTTGCTTGCAATAAGGTTATAGGTCCTGTTGGTCGGTGAGGAAGGTGAGGTAGGCATGTCAGGAATATAAAGCATGTCATCGGCACAGCTTTCTGGACGACGATGAAGTTCCTTTGCCGATTCTAGTTTGTTGATGGGGTCGCTAAGTTTTCTTGTTCTCTGCCTCTCTCTAGGTTGGGACTCCTCGTGACAATTGCAGATCTTGAGTAGGCTACTATCTGCCCTGTAATTTTTGCTAAGCACTTTCAGAGAAGGCTTATGAAAGAAGTTATGTGATTTCGAGTCTTTATTGCTGTTGAGGCCTCTTGAACCATGGCTTGAGTCGGAATAATAGTTCGTGAAATCATGCAGTGGTTTGTTAAGTGCTTGGCTTATAAGAGCTAGCCATCTTGCTGCAGGCTCATTATCTTCAATCACCAATACGTTTCCAGCATTGAGTGGAACAATTTCCTGAAACCTGAAGAGTATGAACTTTAGACAAGTTGCACCAAACAGATCTCATCTCAAAGATTCTGAACCAGTAAAAAACATCAAGAAAGAATCTATTGACTCCAATGGAAGTTGTCATCACATTAAATTTTGCATGTTTTCCATTTGTCACTTTTTGTCACCTTGCCATAGAATAAAAGCTAAATAGATCATTAACGTGTGTTCTTCATACCCGCAGACATAAATATCAGCAGAATCTTCAACCTGCAAGAAATCTTCAAGGTTGAGGCCAGGGTCGGGTGTCTTGCCTCCCACGTTCCATGTTGCAACACATATCCTGCAATCCAACGACATGATTTTTTCTATAAGATATGTTCAACATGAGACTGACCAGAAGCAGAAAAAGTCGACATATAAGAGAATTTACTTAACCAAGAAATGATAAGAATCCACACCTGAGTTCTTTAATTTCTGTTGCTGGTGCCATAGATTGATCAAAGTTTGATAAATTTAAGCCTTCACTCCCGGAACTGTTCCGTCGTTCTGCAGGCAGATAAGAAAAACCAACACCATGTTTTACTCTGAGTAAATCCTAAAGTCCAAAATCATCGTTTTCAAATGATACGGACTAAAGGGTCGCTATCATACATGAAAAACTCCCCATATCTCCATTTTATTTTCTTCCTTTTAGTTTACAAATATCAAGCCAATGATCAACACTTCATTGATGTTAGGTTAGCTACCAGGATAGTGAAATAGAGGATAAGGCTAACTTGGACTTATTTTGATGTGTACGTGGCTTGTACCCAAAACATGTAAAGATTCAATCAAAAGCGACAACCCTAGCCAGCTAGTACTGTTAATGTAACGCAAGTTTTTCAAATTGTGGGTTCAATTAATTTTATGGTATAAAAGAAATAAAGCACTATGCATGCATCTAACATACATTAGCATGGAAAATATGAGTAAATACACCTAATATATTTATTATACACACATACCTGAGAAACTTTTTCTCATCAAGGGGGATGCCTCTGTGAATGTTTTCTTCCTTGCGGCAATATTCTTCTCCACATCTGCCCACCAAACCCAGAATAAAAAAAGAAAAAAGAAAAAAGAAATACATTAACATGTGTGTATATTATATAGGCATCAATTGAATTTATATTATATGTGAAGTAAGACATAATTAAGATGATTCAGTCAAAGAGAGGAATACCAAGAGAAACTCCACTGCCTTCTGATCCAAGTATATCATCATCATTGGAACCACTTCTATTGTTTCTTTTTGAACTGAAAATCTTTGGAATAATAGACTGCACCAGAAGAATTGTTCAAGGCAATGAAACAATATATATATATAAGCCTTTATTCTCGTTTGAAAGAATTTGAGAATCAATGAACAAAAGCAATGTATTATGACAGGAAACAAGCTAAGAAGGATCAAATAATGAAAAATACAATACCTTCTTTTTCTTTTCATTCTTTGCAGAATCATCAGAGGTGGCATTGCTAGGGCTTTTGGCTTTGGTCATCTCTATCTTTGCGCTTGTCTATTTGACTTTGAAATCATTTATTAATGCATAGAAACGAATTGGAATTTATGTCAAACTTTAAATGTTCGTGTTTGAAACATATCAAGAACCTATTTTAAATTAATTAAATATCTTTACCAAAAATAAAATGTTGATTGAAGATTTTAAGAGAAAAAAAAGGGGGGGGGATTTCTGGGTTTGCTGAGATGGTGAATTCTGAAGAATTTAATTTGGTGGATTCTTTTATTTATTTCTGTCAAAATAATTATGGAAAGATGAGTTTTTGTGATCTTGTTACGAAAGAATGAGATTTTGGTGCCAATGCTTTCGGGGAACTTAAAGACTGTTAAAAAGAGAAACCAATGAGTCATGCTTTACAATTTCTTAGCTGTTTATTTTTTTCTTAAAAACAAAAACCTCCAAATCCAGTAGACTTTCTGCCACATAAGGGAGATGGTCTTCCCTGTTATTGAAGAAACCGGAGTCACCTGGACAACCGCAATCGGTGGTGGATACACAATCAATCGGCCAAGTTTATGCGTAAAATGCCGAGCTAAATATTATAATATATCCATAATTCCCAATTTTAAGATTTTATCTTACTTTTTTTATTAAGAAAGATAAAATATAACCATTCTAAAAAAAGTGAAAAGAGAGAAGATATTCATTTATATATATAAAACCCTTGTCAGCCTCAGATAGAGAATATCTGCTCCTTAGAATTCTGATTAAATTTTAAAATTCAAATGCTTCTGTTTATCCATAGATGTTTTGGTAACAACAAAATCGATGACAATTTTTGCAAGAAAATTTATATATATGGACATCCAAGTTGCAACAAACAGCAGAGTACTACTTCAGCATTCATTCTTAGATTTTTTTTTTATTAGCATAAGATATCCAGACGGAGCCCCGACTAACACTGGGGTGCGCAGATCCTCTGATAAGAAGTTTCTCGCAAGTGCACCACAGTTAATTCATGGGTTTTTTCCAAGTCCAATAGCCTCGAGAAATTGTTTATACCCGGCAAGAGTTGGAACTTGAAATCTTGTACAGGAGCACAGTGTCAAGTCCCTGCTCTTCTTTGCTTTTCATTCGTAAATGCTTCTTGCAAAATTATAATCTTGTATTTTGTAGCTAAACATCTGCATGATTCAGGGCACTGTTCCTTCTCTTCCAATTCCATACACAAATAACATTCCATGCTATCCATTTCATTAGCCTAATGACCAACTCTGCTGCCCATTCACCCATATTTCTTCACACCCCATTCTTCTGCAGACCCCATTCTTCTGCAGAATTGAACTCCACACAGCTTCTGAGCAGGCACAATGAGAAAACAGATCGTATCTATCCTCCTCATTTACATGACCAAAGGAGTAACCGAACAATACCTACCTATCGTATCTGAGTTGGTGAGAACAGAACGCATATTCTTAGGGTAAGAATCACTTGTGTCTTGGAGCTCTTGCAACCATTTTTTTTTGACGAAAGCACTTCCAATTTTATTGAATGTACTCAACTGAACAATACTACTTTCTTGAATGCTTTTATTTAATAGATTCGAGTCTTCTAACTTCTTTTATGGATCGACAAGGACCCATCATTTGTTTTTACCTGTTAATGGAAAAGGCCTCACCGTTGATGATCACAAGAATTAGAAATTAACAAATAATCCAAGGCCTCACCTTCGTGACTAGCAGAAGGAATTCTGCAACTATATTGTCAATGGACGCTAACAGTAGGCTACTTCAAGTACCCCTTGAAAGTGAAATCCCCTCATAACATAAACAAAATTTAAGATCTCTGAACCTATCTTGCTTTCTTTGTTCAATGCACTTCAACGTCAACTACGAAGATGCCATTGTCCACCTTGATTTCAGTTTCTTAGTCAAGGAAATCTTTACCACATGATTAAGAGTGAATAAATTCATTAGCGTAAGCTGGAGTTAATTGATTAATATATGGAATGGTAAATCGACTACCACAAGGCCAAGCCTGGAAGGAAGAAAAACAAGATACACCGCAACCTGCACATTTTTTGGGTCAACTACAAAAGACGTTCTCATATACAAAACCCATTTCCAACTGCAATTCAACGGCCGAACATTTGCTATTGTGTCTACATGCGTTGCATTTTTTGACAGATTCCACTTTTTTTTCATGTGAGATGCCACAGCAAGAAATATTCAGGGTCTTGGTATTTTTTTAACAAGCGTTTGACCAAGTGTGGCGGCATCTTGGTTGACATGCCATCAACAGAGGATGATTCTATTATCAAAGTTAAAGTTGAATACGTTGCGTCGATTTCCCATCATCCTTGTGGGAAAAATGATCTAATAGCAACCATCGACAACCATCAGCATTTTATAAGAAACTAATAATTGTAAGACCATAGTTTCTTTGTTAGCTTTATTTCTTTGAATCTCACTTTATAATAGCAGAAGATTTGCAACCTGAACAGGTACAAAAAGATTCCCAAATCTTTTAAAATTGTGCCATCAATATGAACTACTCTCTAGCATTTGACGACCACTGTGGTTTGACTGAAAAAGTAGTAGCCACATATGTGCGCAATGTAGAATCAGTGAAGAACTGTACTATCAGCAAGTTTCAAGTGAGCATTAAATTGATAATATATATATATACATACATATATATATATATATATATATATATATATTATTCCCTGCAAAACCGTAGAGATGTTAAACAGTGATTTCCTTAATATACATTTCTTTGGCAGTATTTAAAATCAAACAAGAAGTTTACCAGGTTTTCGAATTGATTATTGCACCATCTCATCCAATTTTTGCCTGTAAAGAGCTAAGTTCTGCATTAAGAAACATTTAGCAAGCAGATAAGATATCAGAAATCAGTTCAAAGAAAGATAATGTAACAATATGCTGGTGAATTGTTAAGGACAAAAAAAAAATTGTGATAGATCAGGCTAAGAAAGCAAGGGAAAGAAACCGCTATTAAGGAACATTTTGCACATGCTGAAGGGGCATCATCTGCTCTTTGAATGAGGTTAACATATAGGTAACAAGTTAATGCACAAGATGAATTACCAAAGCATTGACGACAAGGCCATGAGAAAATTCATGAACATGAATTCCATTTAGAGATTGAAAAAATTCAGTAAACTATCGTTGCTTTTGCTTACTGAGTAACATAAATTTTGCACAACATACTGTATAAACAGGTCTACCAAAAAGGAATTTTAGAAACAACTACCATGCACACAAGCCATTAATGGGATCTAATAATAAGAGATGGTTCAAAAACAAACTGATTCAACTAAATACTTTCTTTGTAATAATAAAGTTCCATATCAAAAACTAGGCTTATATGCAATAGGAGCCACAGTAAAACCAGGACTGAAGCATAAAATTCCAACAGAAACTGCAAAAGACAAACTAAACAAACAGCCAACAGTAACAGAAAAGGATAACACCACATTAAGCAACCTACAAGGGTCTACACCAATGTTGCTATGAATTAATGTTACTTCATATGACAAACACATTCTCAGCTAAAAGAAGAGTCACGGAAACAGTTATTTAAGCCATTTTCACTTCATTTTCCCATGCTGAGGAAGACTTGAGCAAAACTAGGACATTCTATCTGATAGCATGCAATTTTTTCTACTGATTTCACTTTCCTTTTTTTTTCTCCTAATTATCACAATGAAATACTTAGATATATCAGTATTACCCTCTCATCCCAAAACATGTCCTCTCTGTGGTCCATCCAAAGCACATGTCCATTGTTTAACCTCAAAGACAAGAATTTTGGGTTTACTTATCTTTCTTGACCCTCACTAAAAGCTAACAACAGCCCGTGCTTCCAATTTTCAAGTTCCATTAGAATGGTACTTTTCCAAAGTTCGTAAGTGATTCATCAGACATAAGTGGTCAAAAACTGAAAACTATCTCCTTGGGCAAGCGGGCACATGATTATCAGCCACTTCTGACATGTTTAGACAGAAAACATTCTTTGTGGGCAAGATGGTACATGATTTTTCTATGTTATTTCAGTGTGAAAAGTTCAATGAATACCAAGGATCATCAAACAGCAAGCTTTGAATCAATGCAGATCTCAATCTTGCTGGTGGTAATGGTGAAACAAAGGCAAACTGAAACATATATAATTATGTAGAAAATCAACAAGTATTGTTCCTCTTAAAACTTATTTCAGTAACGACTGCAACAGCTAATAGAAGATTCCTTTCTGCAAGTTGCTTTACTGAAATGTAACTCAAAAAAATTGTTACCTTGAAAACAACTAGCTGGTAAGGGATATAAAAGAGCTTCTAAACAGGTTGAGCAAGAAATGGATACATAGGAACCTAGAAGTAGAAGCGAACACAAGAGAAGTAAAGAACTGAAGATGCTTGATAATGCCCTTTTTATTTTTACTGGATGGGCAACGCCTCAATCAATGAAGAACAGTACAGCTGGTCAAATGGACAACAGAGCATGTTTGTCTATGCATAAAAAACTAACATGATTATTGACATCCTGATGGACCTTTTGGTAATGAATAAAGACTTTGATAACTCAAAAATCAGATGCCAATTATTTCAGTCAAGCAATGCACAACAAACAAAGTTTAAGGATTTTATTTCTTCAATCATACTTGCCTTTGATGGTAATTGAGAACTACAAACAAGTAAAGATCTGAACAAACAACTGAAAATTTGAGAGTGAAAAATTCACAAATGACACGACCAAGTACAACAAAGAGCATAGAGTTCATACCCTGGTATAAGCATAAACTCCATACTCTGTAGGTCCAACAGGACTGCCCCTCTTCAAAAATTCCCCATGCTTGTATATGTAAAGTAATGGAACCCCAGTAGATAATTCCAAATTGGTAACCTGTTTACCAAACAAATAAAACTTGAGCAAATTGAGGAAAGCATTTTTAGTCACTTGGCAATCCTAAGAAAATAGTGCATTACCTCCTGAGAAGTTAATTTCTCAAGATACATAATGATGGATCTCAGAGAATTCCCGTGGGCAGCAACCATTATGTTTCTTCCATTCTGAAGCTGGGGTTCAATCTGCAATATATGTTTCTTATGGATCAGATGAACCCATAGAGATGCATGTAAACCCTATATGCATATGCCTAACACATTATGTTTATGCTTCACCCTTCAAGGCTCTCATGAGATTTGTATCAATAAGAAGCATCATGGAATACAATGTTAATGGACTTACATTTTCTTTAAAATAGGCAACAGCTCTTTGAGAACACATTTCCAAGCTCTCACCATTTGGGGGAGGACTATCGAAACTTCGACGCCACTCATGTACTTTCTCCTTTCCATATTTTACAACTGTCTCCTCCTTATTAAGACCCTGCAACTTCCCATACCTGAAGAAAATGGATTACATTGTAGCTAGCAAATTTTAAATGTAAATATATTATTTAAAGAAGAAGAAGAAGAAAGAAACAGAAAGGAGTAAAAAGGTTATACATTCTTTCATTCAATTGCCAAGCAGTTATGACTGGAATAGATTGCTGAATTGTTTCTTCACTGAAAATTTGACTCCATTCTTTTGCTTGTATACTCTCATCATGCAAAATAATGGGTATCTACAGTACACATATGAATTAGGTTGAAAAATATAATTCTGTAGATTCTGAAATTATAGGTTCATTTCCATTGACTACTGAATGTTATATACTAGTCGAAGACAACTAGTTTTAACTTCCCTGCAATTTGTTCTGCAAAGATAAATCTACAAGGACTTCAGAACTAGACATCTAATACTTTGAAGTGATCACTATATTCAAGTGACTGACCGAATAACTAAGTAACATGCTCCATGATTTCCAATTCACCCTAAAGAACTAATGAGCAACATTATGTTCACTGAGCTCATGAGAATACAGCCCAAATGAAAATAAAAAGAGAACAGAGAATGTTGATCAAGGACATGATCACAAATGAAAAGGATCACGGAATTCTCACCCATGCTTTAAATGCACATGCTGTATTTTTGAAAGCTAATCTATGAAATGACAAAAGATGAATTCTGCATGCATATAAATACTCGATGATGTTCAGTCAAGCTGTGCTGGGGAAGACATCTTTTGTAACCCCCCCAGCCCCCAGGAAGGTGTGCCCATAAAGACGTATATGTTATTATCCTGCTTTGAAAGGAACCGAAAAATTACCGGGCCATCTATGGTAGTCAAACAACAAACCAGCCAGCATATGGCACCTTTTACAACAATGGATAAGCCTTGTTATTACAAATGGTGTGTCCATATTATGGCAGGCAGGAAACCTCCAGTAAAAGTAGGAGCTGGGGACACTATCGAGAAGGGGAGAAAAGTTACTGGGCTAAACATGGAGGATTTTGGACCTAAACATGTTGTGTACTGTTTGAAAAAAAAATTAAGACACCAAATGGGAATTCTTCATGAGGCTCGGCTGGGTTGCAACATTTTTCTTTCAGTAAAAAAAGGCAAGAAAGCATCAGAAGAAGTTTTTTAGATTGAACACTCTGTCCCTCTACAGTGAAGTCTTTATTCATGACTGATAGAATGACTGATAGATATCGCATGCCAGCTCAAACTGCATCAGCTGAGTTTGCTCCATTCATAATAAGATATTGAATAATGTGGGGATTGTAATACAAGACAAATGGAATGGAAAAAAGACATAACTATATGTGACTTGCTCACATGATTTGAGATGCCAAATGTGTGTGTAAAGTGAAGTTCTGCCATGCTATGGAAGCATGAACATGGGTACCTTCTTCTGACGATGTTGAGTCATGGCTAGCATAGCTGTCATCTGTGCACGAATCAATGCAGATGTGTAAATCATGTTCACTGGTATGCTGCTAATTCGCTCACCAGCCTCAATGGCTTCCTCTATGCCTCTCTTGGTTAAAGGCACATCAACAGAACCAGTGAACAAATTCTTCTCATTCCACATAGATTCACCATGCCGGATCAATATCAA
Source organism: Populus x sibirica (assembly GCA_019202695.1). Lineage (NCBI taxonomy): Eukaryota > Viridiplantae > Streptophyta > Magnoliopsida > Malpighiales > Salicaceae > Populus > Populus x sibirica. The sequence continues at coordinate 2,683 of JAGMVL010002072.1, read as the reverse complement.
GGAAGATTCGACTGCCAAAAAGAGACAAGCAAGTAATTAATTGACATCACAGACATTGGAAATTGTTATTCAGCAAAGTTGAAATTGAGAATGGTCTGCCATGGTTATCTGATAATATTTCATAATGGCCATTGCATTAACAGATTTATTAAGCAAGCATATGTGATGGAATATGATGCAATGTGCCACGATGGCCATTATAAGTAACAAATTCAAGACTACAACAGTCAACTATAAAAGAACAGTTAACCATCGCACTCACTTGATGTGTTCTGATTGAAATTGGTGGTCACGTGTGAAGTAGACAAGATTGGATCCGCCACTGATGCATGAGAAGAAATTGCACGAATAACATGCATTTTGCAGTGGCTAAAACTGCGACTCCTGTTGCTGAGAAACTTTACATCTACTGCAAAACCCTTTGAGATAAATTTCAATGAGGAATTCCCAAATTCCTTAGTAGAGGCAGAATCATTGCTACCACCATGGAGCTGAATGGTCCTAATGGATCTGTGCAAGGCGCCAGCTGCCATCCCTTATCAAACTGAAAATATCAACACAGTAAAGGGGAAAAAAATGTTAGCAGACATAAATGGATTCGTTTTTCCTAGAAACAGCATATGAGAAACATAGAAAATCTAATACCGACAAGTTATTTCGATTTTACGAATTAAACATGAAGATTCGTTCTACAATAAGCTCAAAAACAAATGCTACTATAATTATTTATCTATAAACATTAGAAGAACCAAAGCTCATAATTTAGAACCCGATCCCCCGTTAAACACAGTTAGTCTTTAAGCACAAACCAAAAGCGAAACTTCATTGAAACCCATAAATTTCTTCCTCCTCTTTTCCTCTCCGTGGAGAAAATTAACATTTTCTTCACTATACTAAATCATACTGCATTGAGCAGTTCACTTAAATACTATTCCAGGTTCCATGAAATTCAAATAATCATAAAAAAATAAACCTTTCGTGGATCAAACATGATAAGATTAAGAGGAAAACACATGCAAAGGGGGCACCAATTAAAGTTTCTCTTTGTTTTCATGGTAATCAAAATCAAAATCCCACTTCAAATTCAGCTTCAATAAAAGACAAAACCTATGATCAAATCAAACTACCCCAACAAAAAAAAGAAACAGGATTGCACCATAAAAGAATCAGCACAAGAATCACGATCCAAAACTTTTCAATAATACACACACACACACACAAAGTAGAGAAACGACTGGAAGTAGAGAAAGAAGACTTAACAGTGATTGTTGGCGAATGGCAAACAAGTTAAAACTCTTCGTCCTCGATATTACAAGAAAGACAGAGTTGACAGATGCACGCACAGAAACGGACGTTTTCAAAGGAGTGAAAATAAATTCCAATGTCCCTCGAGGTTTTACAAGTGATCACTTTAGCCCCTTTACTTTCAATTTTGGTCACTCAAAACCTTGTGCTTCAACGATTTGTCATGCATGGTCCATCCATCCAAATCTATCACTAATGTAAGAAACTTGTTAATGATATCACTGGTTTGATTTGAATTATGCCACAAGGATGATCAAATTAATTTATAGAGTTTTTTGTTTTCATAGTTTAACCTGTTTTTTACATAAAAAAAATATTTTTCGATAATTTTTATTTTATGTATTAATATTAAAAATAAAAAATATTTTTAATATATTTTTAATGAAAAATATTTTTGAAATGCATCTTAACTGTATTACCAAACACATTTAGAAAAAAACAAGGATTAAAATTGAATAAAAAATCAAAATGAAATTTAATTTTTTTTAAATAAAAACCTAGAATTACAGAGACACAGAATACTTTAAAAATAAAATTCAAACAAAATTAATAAAAAGTTCTCTCTCCTCCTCTCCTTTATTATTTAAATCTTTTTAGAAGAAATGAACTATATTTTAGTTTCGAGTTTTTTTTTTCTTGTTTTATCTTACTACATGACTGAATCAAAACACACAATCTTATAAAATTGACATTATTGATCAGTCTTTCCAACCATTAGCCATGGAGGAATCACACTTGATCAATAACTGAGAGTATAAGGTCTTGTGAGACTAAATTTAAACTTGAGGGGTAAATATAACTAAAGTCTTAAACTTGAAGGACCATAAAAATCCATGTTACCTTTTTCAAGGAACGAGACAAGGGAGAGGTTCGTCATGCGAGGGCCGTGGCAGAGAGCCAAACGGCGTCGTCTTTATTAATTTGTTTCTTTTCAATTTCTAGTACAATTTGAGTTGATTCTAGCTTTGTACTTTTAGTTTATCAAAAAAGATTAGTCGAACACCTCTAGTGTTAAAATTTAAAAGTAATTAAATCATTTATTGACCAAATGTATTACTCAATTATAAATTGATTCATAAGTTTTGGATTTTATTAATTTTTCCTCAAATATATTGAAAAATAAATAATATCATCCTTTACTCCAAAAGTTGATTGGAGATCCACTACTAGTTTTCATACGAGACTCTAATATAAATTTTAATATTTTTTAATAATATGTTTAATACTTTTAAAATTAAATTCAATTTAAATATTTTAACAAAATTTTACGTTTAAATCATTTTGAATATTAAAAATTAAATTTTAAATGAAATTTATTTTCTAAAATTATAATAAAAATAAATTAAATATCAACGCCTCTTATTTACCATTTCAAGAA